>OZ004711.1:53350098-53850098 GCA_963924515.1 Vespertilio murinus | reverse complement strand
TATAGCTTGCAGTGCTTCTAAAAGACTGATTTAGTTACTACTAACCATAAACAGATTGTGTTCTCACGGAAACTAGCTTCCCTTTAACTAGACAGCATCTTGTATATTGTGCCACATGCCAACCTCCCAAATCAGTGATGGCAGACCCTGCCTAAAAGCTCCCTGAACAAGAATTCAGTCAGAGGTTTGAAGCCTGTCTCAGGGACCATTCTCAGCGCTCCCAGTGAGCAGACGGCACAGTGAAGAGCAGCTGCTGTCCTCACGTGTGTCATGCTCAGTGTAGACTCGGGGTCCTGGGAGCCAGACTCATGCCCATCTGGCAGGGCTGACAGACATGCACTGGAATGTCAGCTGTGCCGCAGAGCTAACATCACCATGGGAGCCGAGCCCTCTCCAGCTCCTGATTTCCAAGCTCAGCTATGCAACACATTCCCTGCATCACTGTCCAACTCAGGAGAGCAGCAGGAAGAGGGAGAGATGGCGACATCAGACAGCGCTAATAAAAGAACCAGTCGCTGGCAAACAAGCTGGCTGGCAGGGGCCAGGCCCGTGGTGCCTCCAGGGCACTTTTCCCAAGACACCGAGGCCTTCATCTGTCCCCAAAGAGAAAATGCTCCAAGGAGTCTCTGTCCCCGAAATGTTGCAGATGTTCCCACAAAATGTCCCTTCCCTGTCCTGAGAGTGCAAGGGAAAGAGGTCAGTGTGACCACGCAGAATTCCAACAGATGGGATTCTTGCTAATGTTCTGTACTCTTATCTCTGTATAAAAGGTATGTATCTCTTTGCTTTTGTACAATTACATTAGTATGCCAATGGCCCCAGGCATCCTATCTAATAAAGAGGGAATATGCTAATTGACTGTCATGCCCTTGCAAAGATGACTGCGCCCTACAGCCAATAAGGGGGGAATATGCTAATAACTGCCACACCCTCAAAGATGACAGCAACCACAGCCCAGTCCTCTCAGCCCCACTGGGACAGCAGACAAGCAGCATGGACAGACACACCCCAGGCAGGTCTGGCCGCTCTGCACACCTGCCTCTGGAGTCCCCCAATCTCCTCAGCCCCCTAGCTGTCCAGGGCTGGCCTGAGGCACAGGCAAGCCTCAGCTACCCAGTCGCCCAGAGCTTGCCCAAGGGACCACCAAACAACTGAACAAGCAGGCTGAAATGGGGTGACCAGGCTGGCAGGGGATGAGGAGTAGTTGGGGGCAACAAGGCCAGCAGGGTGTTCTGTTGGGGGTGATCAGGCTCACAGGGGGATAGTTGGGGGTGAACAGGCTAGCAGGGGGGGGCAGTTAGGGGTGACCAGGCCAGCAAGGGGGGCAGTGACGAGTGACCAGGCTGCAGGGGAGGAAGTTAGGAGTGACCAGGCCAGCAAGGAGGAGTCAGTGAAAGGCAATCAGGCTGGCAAGGGGAGCAGTTAGGGGCACCCAGGCAGGCAGGCAGGCAGGTGAGCAATTAGGAGCCAGTGGTCCAGGATTATGAGAGGGATGTCCTGGATTGCAAAGGGTGCAGGCTAGGCTGAAGGGACCCTCCCCCCATGCACGAATTTTATACATTGGGCCTCTAGTATAATTATATTTACAAATAGGGTAATGACTTCAATCCATAATTTAAAATATGAAATGTTTATCTTTTGTATCTATTGTATTTTATGGTAACACCCACTTAAGGAGAAGCATAGATATTGCTTTCATTTGCTTATGTTTGTGGATATGACAGTTGGTAGCAGCTTTTATCCATTTGTCTTAAGTGTAAGCAGTGTAAGCAGTGGGGGTTGTTGCCAGGGTGGGAAGATGGAAAATAAAGATCCTTTGCCTTAAAATACATCAGTAAAAGATTTCATATAGTTTTAAAGTTTCTTGATATTTAAGAGTACATACATAAGCATGAACACATACACAGTGCAGAATCCTATGACTCTTCAGTACAGAGGCACAGACATACTTCTATTTAAATTTGATTAAATAGAATCCTATATAATAAAAGGGTAATATGCAAATTGACCAAACTGCAGTATGACCAGCAGACACTCAAGGCAGGAGCTGCCCCCTGGTGGTGAATGTGTTCCCACAGGGGATCACTACTCAGGCACAAGCCAGGCTGAGGCCTGGTGAGCGCAGCAGTGGTGGTGGGAGCCTCTCCCGCCTCCTCGACAGCACTAAGATATGTCCATCATTTGGACATGCCCATACTGCTAAAGGGCTCAGGCTGGACTGAGTGCACAAATGTCGTGCACTGGGCCTCTAGTATTTAAATGAAATAGTACCCCTTCTATAATTAAGTCAGTTTTTATATATGCTCAGATGGCAATTGTTACATTGTTTTCTAAGCCTCCTTAGACTGTAGTAGCACATAAACTAACTCCTTGGATTTATCACTTTCAAAACTGCAGCAAACACTGTAAGGCCCTGGATGGGAAGATTGCTCTGACACCACCACACAGTGAGCTTTCAGATATGTCTAACACACCTTCACAACACTGCAATGTGAGAAATTGTACAGTGTTTTTAAGTACAGCAGGTCCTCCAGTTATGTTGGAGATCCACTCCAACATAATGCAATTTTCGCCCTAAGTTGGGACCCACCTACATGAGCACCCATGTCACTCACATGGTGCACACACACAGCAGGAATTAAGTGAAACAGTAAAAAGACTTAAAAGAAAGATAACAATTCCTGACCTTTACTTGTGGTAAATACATAATAAAAACATAAAGCACATCTGTACAGACGTCAAAATGACGGAACTTTCCTTCTTTATAAATAAATGGGAGATGGTGACGGAACCACGAAGCGATGTATGTCAAGTCGGACGTAACCCAAGGACTGCCTGTATCCAGAGCAATCTTGGGGACAGAACACGGATATTCAATAAAGGTGCGTTAAATAGTCCATTCCTTTTGACCTCTCATCTGTAACTCAGCTTTCGTTAGAAACATGGGAACTGCTCATCATGAGTTCTTCTACTTACCTGCCAGGGTATTTTTAACTCTTGTCATTTTATTTTTCCAGACCTGTACTCTGACAGGAAGCACTGTCCTGCTTTTTGTAAGCAATTACTATGTATCTAGGGGCAATGCATCCACTGCACAGGAAAGGGGGAGAGAAAGAACCTGTCAGAACATCACCAAAATCTCAGCAAAAAAGTAGGAGGACATGCACAGAAAGAAAAAATATCTTCACTGCTGTGCTGGAGCAAAATGGAGAAGAAAATAAAGACAGGGGGGAAAAGTAACATTCCAGCACTTAAAAAAAATAGTGAGAGTAAAAGCATAGAAATGAAGAAATGAGAGAATCAGAAAAATTCAGATTCTGAATATATTAAACTGAAGGTGAATAATTAAAAATACTAGTTGAGAACAAGATGGTGGCAGAGGCAAATGACTGTACATACTGCCTACCATAACCATATCAAAATTACTAGTAAAATATAGAACCATCATCCAGAACCACTGGAAATCTTGCTGAATGGAAGTCCTACCACTAGGAAGGCAAAGAAGGGCACACACTGAGACTGGTAGGAGAAGTGGAGGTTTGGAATGGGCTGGCACAGCACTCTAGGGACAGCTATTTTAATATGGAGGGGAAGCATCTCTCTGGAGGCCACCCAGAGGAGCAATGAGTCATAGCCCCGCACAAGACCCCAGCCCAGAGTCCCAGAGCTGGGAAAAGCAGTCCCTTTGGGCAGATACAGGTACAGCCAATGGCGCACAGGACCGCTGGGCAGGTTGCTTGTCCCTCTCCAGGGTCGCAGGCACAGGCAGGTGCAGCCACTGGCACCCGGGCCACAGGTGCAGATGCAGCTGTTGGCGCACAGGACTGGGGGGTGTGCAGATTGTCCCTCTCCCAGTCTATAGCCTGGCTGGTCCCCATTCCTCTCTTGAGAGCTCATTTGTGCCTGGCTGGACCCCATTCCTCTCTTGAGAGCTCATTTATGCCTTGCTGGTCCCCATACCTCTCTCCCAGTGTTAGTGTCTGAGCCATTACTGTGACCACATGAGGGTGTGATGACCATTTGCATATTACCTCTTTATTATATAGGATTAGATATTTGGTTCTCAATTTACATTTTATAAAGTTAAAGTAACTGGATGAATGTACAAAATGTGCATGATATCCTTTCCTTTGAGAACTTTTATATTCATTTGTCATTCATCTCTTTAGCCTCATTCTTACCTTCCAGGTAATATGTAATGTAGGAATATCCTTTCACCTTGAATGTGCTTTATCCCTTTCATCCATTACTGATGCTGAGATACAATACCATCCCACCCCATTGGGCATGACTTCTTAGGGGTCCAGGATTTCTTGGCAGATGCATAAATCAGTGGGCTCCCTAACCCATAGCTAACTTGCCTTAGCTTGTGAGATCCTGCAGACCCAACAAAGCAAATGTACAGTAGTCTCCCATGTCTACCTCTTCCAAAATACCACACTCATCGATTTCCATATGGAACATAAGAGAAAATGTGGGAGGAAAGACTGCCAATTGCCTTTCAGAAGAAGCTTCTTTAACATTCTATGATCAGACCCTGTGCCCCGTGGAGTGTCATACATAAGAGTTCTAAATTATGTGCACGTTATATATCCAATAGGAAACACACATTCTTTATGTTTTCTCTACCAGTTCCCTAAAGCACAGTGGTGATAACCAGTCTCAAGGTACCAGGCACCTAGACCTTCTCTTTTGTGGTCACATTTTTCTTTAATGCAAAAGGAGGGCATTGTGCAGTGCAGAGTCCATCAGAGTTAGCTGACCTTTAACAATGACACATCGCCAGAGGCCTGCCAGGATGCAGGAGAGCGGGCAAATTTAACAAGCAGTCTCCCTCGCAAGGTGGAACCCACAGAGCCGACTTCAAGTCTAACTGAAATCCCTGCACATTATTCAAATACATCTTTCAAACCCCACAGACTTCATTCTTTTTTATATTGACTTTAGTGGGGTGACATTGGTTCACAAAACAGGTTTCAAGCGTCCAACTCCACAAAACATCATCTGCACACTGCATTGTGCACCCATCGCCCCAACAAAGGCTCTTTCTGTCCCCTTTCCCCCCTTCGCCCACCTTCATCTCCCCCACTTCCCTTCCCTTGGGCTAACACCACACCTTTGTCTGTGTCTATGTGTTATCTTATATAATAAAAGGATAATATGCAAATTGACCGAACAGTGGAACAATCAGTTACTATGATGTGCACTGGCCACCAGGAGGAGCACTATTCAGCCAGAAGCCTGGCTCACAGCTGGCAAGTGTGGTGGCAGTGGTGGGAGCCTCTCCTGCCTCTGTGACAGCTTAGGCCTGCTTCCTTAAGGGCTCCTGGACTGTGAGGGTGCAAGCTAGGCTGAGGGACCCTTCTCCCCACTGAGTGCACAAATTTTGTGCACCGGGCCTCTAGTATATACATAAATGTTTTGTTTTCTTAATCCCTTCACTTATTTCATCCAGCTCCCCAACACCCCTTCCCCTCTGACAGCTGTCATTCTGTACCATGTATCCATGCCTCTGTTTCTATTTTGTTTGTCACCTTATTTTGTTCATTGGATTCCACATATAAGTGAGACCATATGGTATCTGTCTTTGTCTGGCTGGATTATTTACCTCACCCACAGACTTGAAATAGAAATAGTCTATTTGAATAAAGTCAGAAAAATATTTATATCACAAGAAAAATTTCCATTTTAAAAACAGGAAAGATGAAGTTCAAAATTATATATGTTTTTAGTCATCAATACTCATTGTTTCTTCTCCATAGTGGCCTTGCTATAAATGGACTTAAGGTCTATGGGAGGAGTCAATTATTTACCTAATTACTTCATTCAATATTTGCTTGTGCTTATGATAACTGGGATGAAGGGGAAGTTCGGGTGCAGGGAGTATAGTGAGCCAAGGACCTTCATTTAGTGGTGACTTCGAGGAAAGCTTCCTGTGTGAATGGCTTCTAAACTGACTGATAATGGGTAGAGTGACAGGTAAAAGGAAATGGGGCGGAAAAACCAGCTCGTGCTGACACCCCAAGGTGGGAGGGAGCATGATATGAGGATGTGATAGAACAGAGAGCAATTGGCATAATGGTGCTCTGTGAGAGGCTGAGAAGGAGGGACAGATAATACGAGGCTGGAGAGACTATTCAGGACTAGGATCTTAATCCCAGTGCCTGTCAGATGTCAGGAACACTTTCAAGCGGTAACATTTGCATGTTAAATGTTCATGTTGAAAGCATCAGTGTGGTTACAAGTGCGGGGCTAGAGCTCTCCAGAATATTCTACAGCCATTTAGACAAGACAGTTGTTTCTTCGATTTGATTGATATCAGAGAAGAAGAAAATGGGACAGATTTGATACCAAAAGAAAGCAAAACTTAAAAAGACAGTGGTCATTTTTAAGCAAAACTTAAAAAGACAGGGATCATGAGAGAAAGAGATACCAAAATGACCCTACATTTTCATGATGTGTAACATGAACAGTGGTAGCACCATTCTCTTGAGATTTTAAATATGATAAAGGAAGAGGAGTGTATCAGGGCATACTGACACTGTGACCTCCTAGATCAGGATGGGAGCAAACAAACCTGGAGTTGGAGGAGAAGTTTGGTCTGGGAATCTAAGTGTGTGAGACATCAGCATATACACTGAGTGGCCAGATTATTATGTGTTCAGAAATCATAATAATCTGGCCACTCAGTGTATATTCTATATAATAAAAGGCTAATATGCAAATTGTCCCCTGGACCAGGACCTCAACCAGCAGGTAGGCCAGCCAACCACCCATGTCCTCATCCCCTGGCCAGGCTGGCCAGACCTACTCATGCACAAATTCATGCACCGGTTCTCTAATACACACACACACACACACACACACACACACACACACACACACACTGAGTAGTCAGATTATTAAATGTTTAGAGATCATAATAATCTGGCCACTCAGTGTAGACTGTACATGAACTGCTTTTTCATCTGGGGGAGAGGGGATATAAAGCACCAATATTTAAAGGATTGTGGCCAATCTCGGAGATCACAACAGCAACTGGTCTCAGTATGTTCTAATAAACTCTTGTTCACTCATAATATCTAAAATCTCAAATAAATAGTGCTGCCACTACTGGTATGCATGTCACACAATCATGAAAATCTTGGGTCATTTTAATATCTCCTTCAAAGCAAGCTCAGAAGGAAGCACCAACAGAGGCCCTGGGAAATATAGAATAGTCCTGATAGCATTGCCAGCCAAGAGGAGAAATTGTTTGGAAGACGGGAATGCTTAACATTTATTCTGCGATGACAAATAGACTGTTGGAATCAGCTATTTACATTCAGTGCACACTCTAGCAAAGGCGGAAGAACCCACAAATGATCCACATAAGAGGAATGCCAATGGAATCAGTGCACAGGAAAGAATGCTCAATGACACTAGCCATCTCTACACATTTATTTCAAACCATGAAATGCTCTTTTGCATTTATACTAGCAAAAGGCCAATGTTGGCAAGGTTGCCAGAAAACCAGTCGATTCATTCGTATTGTCATTAAAATAATTGGTGCAATAATTTTAAACGACAGTTCAGTAATACATATCAAAAGCCAGGCGCAGCATTGATGACCGTTGGAGAATGGTCCCATGGCTGCCCAGAAATAATTCCAACATCCCCAAGCAGCAATGACTGGAAATGATTCTGTTGGAGACGAACTCATGTAATATTTACAACAAAGCAATAACACATGTAGGGCTATTCTTCTGACAAGCAAACTGAGGTACAGATGGCTAAGGTTGCATATTTGTAAACAGCAAAGAGAAAATGGGGATTTGAACAGAAAGCCTGCATGGGATATGATCCCGCCATTGCCCTTTGACCTTTGTTCCTTGTGTACCTTGCATTTAGGTATATACCTTCTGTTTTGCTCTATTCATTCTATATGAGATTCATTGTTTTCCCCAGAGTGTCTGGGACATAGCAAGTGTTGAATAGTTTTGTAAAATAAACAAATGAATGATTCCATGACTCCAATTCCATGATTTCTTTTTTTTACAGAGAGGAAGGGAGAGGGAGAGAAAGTTAGAAACATCAGTGAGAAAGAAATATCCATCAGCTGCCTCCTGCACAACCCCTACTGGGGATGTGCCCACAACCAAAGTACATGCTCTTGACCAGAATCGAACCTGGGACCCTTGAATCTGCAAGCCTATGCTCTATCCACTGAGCCAAACTGGTTAGGGCAAATACATGACTCTTAAATAAATATAAACCTCTCATACATGGCACTACAACTCCCCACTATCACATCTTTAGAATCTCACCAAGTATTGTTCATTGCATCATTCAATGCTCTGAAAACCTGACATTCAGTTGAGTCTTAGCATTTATTGAACATTTTTGAATATAGAAAGCACTGCCAGATCCCACAGAAATATAAATTAATTCCTTAGGATCCTATATCCAGAGAGCTCAGAGTCCTCCTCCAAGGAAGGCAAACATATGAAGACACATGTGTATGTGTGTGTGTGTGTGTGTGTGTGTGTGTGTGTGTGTGTGTGTGTAATGTTATCTCTAACTATGTAATAGAATCAGTACCATGGTAAAATTTTGCACAGGGTACATGTGGACTGAAAGGAAGATTACTTAGCTCATCTTGTGGGTCAAGCAAAGGTTAGGAGAGGCCAAAACATCCCAGGAAAGAGGAAACAGCATGGTATATGGAAATGGGGTGAGTGTGTGTGTGTGTGTGTGTGTCCCCGTGCGCGCACATTCCTGGCAATGGCAGGAAGCAATAGATGGGGAGGTGGTCTATAAATTACTTGGAAAAGTCCTCTTGATTTTCCCACGATACTGTCTAAAAGTATAGTCTCAGGCTCTTCATCCTTATGTACTATTAAATACACTCATCTAGTTATTGTTCAGAACTCAAACATCAGATTTTGGATGCATATTAATTTCCACAGGATTCGCTTTATGCAGAATTGTATGAAGAGCCTGATTGGATGACCTCTATTTCATACTGGGCATCTGTTCTCATGCTAAAAATGCTTTCCTTCTTCCCAGAGCTCAAATGTTCCAGTTCGCCCCCTGCCTAAATATTTTTAACCCACTTCTCCATATAAATGATTCATTGGCCTTCTCAGCTAGTCTCCTAAATTAATGTGAATATTGGTGTTACCTCTTAAAAATGTCATATCTTATATCTAATGGACAACTGTTCGACTCAAAATATTAATCCTGGGCATGGGTTTATCCTTTTATAGCCCATAAAATACAGATGATCTCAGTGGATACCTGTAATAGCATTATAATAAAAGCAAGGTAGCTATTATTAGGCCGTTTTTAAGATGAAGTTAATGACCTTCAAAAACTAATTGACTTCTTCAAAGTCACAGAGTCCTTGGTATGGCAGATACTATAGCCCATTTTTATTTATGTCTTCATGGGAGCAATTTTATCCTGACCCCCTCCACCTACTGGGAAAGGCAGGATAGGTGATTTTGCTACTGGAGCAAGTTAAAGGCATATGTAGTTGAGAGTCCTTCAATTACTTCTCCACATTACACCAGGGAGGAGGCCTCCTACTCGGGCTACACAGATTGACCTGTGTTCACGCTGTCCTGGGGTGACATTCACATAAGTTGACACTTCAATGTGTTATTAACAGTCACCTGGTTCAGAAAGAATGGGCTATTTTTTCCTCTTTGACCACTTTAACCTTAAAACCCAAACCTGTTTTCACAGGCGTAACTTTTCACTGCACCCAACGCCTGCTGGTTTTTATTGATGGGCTAAAGTTGCGGTGGTATTTTTGCCAGGTCTTTTTTTTCCCCCCCTTAACTCATTTTGTCCTTCCCTTTCACTCACAGTGATGGGAAGAAAACGTTGACAGGTAGACAGAACCCCGGGAGGCAAAGCCATGGGAAATATCAGCGTGGTCACTAGTCAGTCAACAGGAAGAGGAGCAGAGGCGTGGAGACCCCTGGCAATATGTGGGCGCTGCAGGACACCGGGGAGAGGATCGCACGGTCCCTCTCCCCCGTAGGCAAGTCTAGCAAATGGTTTTGTTTAAAAGGGCTTGTGCTCATGACTCCCATGGACCAGAATCAAACTCATATCCCTGCCCTTCCTTCCTCCTCCTGTTTCTTCTTTATGCTCCTCTCAAGTTCATTCCATTACCATTGTCAACACATGAGACTGAACTGAGACTGCATGTCAGATCATGTTCCACTCTTTTTCTTGTGCTAAATCTTCCTGAAATATGTTTCTCAACTCCTCTCCAGAGTCAGGATCCCACTCAGGACCCCAACATTTCCACTGGATTCCTATAACACCCTAAAATTGGCTCTCTGAGTCCCATTTCTTTTCCACACCCCCCACCCATCTTGCCGCTCAATTAGCTTTGACAACACAGATGTTTTCATGAACGTTCTCCTTTAAAAGTTTCTGGTGGCTGCCCAATATGTGTACCGGTATGTTAAATTTTGAGCTCCTTCTAAGTTTGGTTTGTTGGTTTGTTTTTCTTTCATTGTTTTTGTGATCCAGCCCCCTATCACATCTCTGAGAACAGAGTTTCCTGTATCAATGCACATCCCCCCACATCCCCCCAGGAGAGGACTTTAGCATAAGTCTCTGACAGCTTTCCTTACAGGCACTTGGAGGCCGTCTCTACACTGAGGTTTCAGAGATGTCATTTATTTTTCTCTCTTGGCAAAAGTTAGCCCATCTTACCTTGTGGTTCAGCAATGTGTCTATTTAGGGATAATGATAGATACAGCCAGATTGGCCTTCCCTTCAGCGAGCTGGCTTTTTTTTTTTTTTTACTGTAAAACAAAATTAAATAAGTTTCTTGTTTCACTGGCAGAAACGTCCGCATGACAACTTGCATTTTTGCAATTTCCAGGGGAGGATTTGGAATGCGCCCTCCCCCAGCATTGTGGGGGCACACAATATGATGCTTCTAGAACATGCCTGCTTACCATATTTTAAACTCCTGACCGAGTGTGGCAAATGCTGGCATACACCCTACACACATTGAGACTCACATAATTTCACAGAAGATAGGATTGAATGGGAGGAAATGAATGGAAGTGACAAAGCAGAAAACACTTGAGGAAAAACAAATCTGGGATCCTGAGATGTGTGTGTGTGTGTGTGTGTGTGTGTGTGTGTATGTGTGTGTGTGTGTGTGTGTTGGATGGGGGTGGGGGCAGTTGGTTGTGAAGGGAATGGTGAATGAACACAGAAAAGAGGACCTGGACACCTAGATTCAAACTTTATCGCTTGTACACACCTTTTCTTGATGATTAATCTGAATCAGGCTAAGCATTGAGGCAACATTATTCAGGAAGATGACTATTATATAGAAGCAAAAGTCAAGCACTGAGTTACCCTCCTGTGAGAGCAGTCTTTTGACACAATAAAGAAAATTAATACTTCATCATGGACACAGAATGACTGTTCTGCAATATTCTCACAATCTCTAAGGTCAGAGCAGCTCTTACAAGAATTGGGCATTAATCATTTAATGGAAATATGAGTTCATCCTGTGAACTAGCCATCACATTTTTTGTCCAGCTCCATTGGAAAATTTTGCTTATAAATGCCAGTATTATTTGCATAAATAAATATGCCCGGCATTTTCAAAAGAAGCAAGTCAAGAGCATTAGGGTAGACCTTTGAGCACTCTCTGAAAAAACCTTACAGCATTTCATGTGTCATCATTCCCAAGTTCACTCCGGAGATAAGCAATATGCATAGTGTACAGTTGGCTCCTTGAAAATAGACTGAAAGTAAGTACCAACATAAATTGGGAATCTGCAAATTAAACTCAGGGACTGGGAATAGGCTTGGGTTTATGACACAGCAGAATAAATGGAAGGACCAAGCCTCCTGCCCCCTTGTTAGGGAAGAGTCGGGTCAGGAGAACAGATCTGGTCCCAAGAGTGGTCTCGGCAGCTGCTGGCCACTGGCACTTCCAGAGGATGGCACCGAATGTGCCGAAGCCAGTCCATGCCCCACCACCCCATGGCATGACAGCCAGCCCAATAGGACAGGAAACGTGTTCCATTAGGTCCCTTCTACCTGCTACTTGGGCCTCCAGAATGAAGATAAGAAAGGATGAGCTTGATAGGAAGGTGTCAGCCCAGACACCTTGACCAGGAATCAAACGTGACCTCCTGGTTCACAGCTTTGAGCCAGGCCAGCTGGGCTACTATTTATTATTATTATTATTATTATTATTATTATTATTATTAAATCACTCCCCGTCTTGTGCTTGGAGCGGGGCTGACAGAATTAAGGAAAGAGCTGCCTGTAACGGCTGAGTGACAGCTCCATGCTGGCCTGTGTGACAGAGATTCGTGTTATTAAAGACACCCGCCTCGTGGCCTCATTCTGTGCCATGCTTTCTTCTGTTTGAAATTAGCTCAGGTTGATGGATTTGGACTTGATGTCCATAAAGGATGTGTCTCAGTATATTTATGTGTTCTGAGGGGTGAACATTTTTGAAAACTGGGCCTTAAAGCATTCACACACACACACACACACACACACACACACACACAGACACACAGAGTTACTCTTCCGACCCCCTCGTCCCACCCAGGATGGACAAAACCATGGTTCATTGGGATCAAGAGCCCTGAGGACACTGCTCTTGGATAAACTTTTCTTGTTTTCTTGCCTTCTGCACAGTTAGAGGGCTACATTGTTGAATGTTCACACCTAACCAGTGATCAGCTATAGAGTATAGCATTCCTATAGAGGCCATAATAAAATGATTGTCACATTAGTTTGAGAAAGGGAAAGTTTTGCTCTGTATATTTTGTTACCTTTTTACAGAATAATAAAAGAATTACTTTTAAAAAGAAAAAGAAAAAAAGAAACAAGAAAGCTCTAAACTCTCTGCCTTCAAGGAACCTGAGTCAATTCTGGCAATTTCAGGTTTTACATTTCAGAAACGACTCAGCCCTCATTATTTTCTCTCTCGCTGCTTCGAAGCGTGAAGAATTTGGGTCAGAGCTGAGACGGACTTCGCTTGGTAACTGTCAACAAATAAATCCATGCCCCCCTGTCTCAGTCTTCATGAAAAATGAATGATGTGGGGCAAGAAAATTGACAATCTTGTGGAGACAAGAATCTGTTAGCACCTGTATTTGCATTTTAAAATTACTTTTGAAGAAACGATAATGGACTTTCTACATTCTTCCCAAGACACTGGATGGCGGCCTAGGGGGGCAGGAGGGGAGCAGGTTTGCTGGGCTCTGTCCCTAACTATCAGGGCTCTCTGTGCACCTCCATTTCTGGCTCCCACATCAGTGTGATCAGCCCCTCGGGGAGCACACAAGCTCTGATGGAAAGGACTCCAGTTAGCACCACTCTAACAATGACCCTTCAGCTCTTCATTGTCTCCTGTCATCCACAGATGTATGTCCCAAGCAGCCCTGAAGTCCGAGCACAACAGGGATTTTGTGTTTATGTCACAAAGCCAATGTCTGAACTGCTTCATTTTCTGCTCCCACTGATTTTATTTTTTCTCTGCCTGGCTTAGGAAAATGCCCCTAATTTGGTTGAAGTCCCATTTATGTGCATCAGATGAACCTTGGAAAGATAAAAATAAGAAAAGTTCTGTGCAAATCTCAGGGCACAAAGACAGGAAGGGACTGGATTTCCGGCAGGGCCATGACCTTCAGGGCTGAACGCCTGGAACCCGCCCCAGGCCCCTGCGAGGACACCTGGTGGGGAAGAGCCTGACTCAGAGCTCCTGTGCATCCAGCAGGTGTGCCATCTGAGCACGGGGCTGGCAGCCTGGCTCCTGGTGCCCTTCACGCTTCAGTGGGGCTGCCCCTCCTGCCTCCTCACACTCATGGGAAATGTGTGTGGGTCACAGTCAATCTCTTGCTGTCCCCCAGTGGACATAACCTCAGGGTCTCTCAGAATCTCCTGGGTGCCATGGAGTCCACAGCATCATTCCGGAAGTGAACTCCTTAAACTCCCAGGGATGACCCTGTGATGCGGTGAGACTTCCCACATGATTTCTCTATCATTTTGAACAGACTCTGCCTCCTTCTTGTCTATGTCTCAAGTGGAGAGAGTCCCTATGTCTCATGAAAGAGAGAGTCCCTGTTGGTTTGTTCAGCATCAAAAAAGAGACTCCACATGGGGGACATCATGGCTTTCAGTATGTCTAAAACAGCTACCACTAAACCAGACCCTAACACTAGCCCTAACTGAACCCTAACACTCAGCCTAACCCTAGTCCTTGCCCTCTCCCTAACCCTAACCCTAGCCTTAGCCCTAGCCCAGTTTAGCCCTAATCCCAATCCTAGCCCTAAACCTAACCCTAACCCTAACCTTAGTGCTAACTCTAACCCTAGCCCTAACCCTGAACCTAACCATAACCCAAACCCTAGCCCTAACACTTATCCTACCCCTGTCCATAACCCTAAACCTAACCCTATTCCAACCCTAACCCTATCCAGACAAGGAAGGTGATCTCTTAAACAAGTCACTAGCATATCAGATATACCACATTTTGTATCCAAAGCCTAAAAAAAGGTAAAGTCCTTTTTAAATCCTATTCCCATCTGCCATTATTGAACTAGGAAATATGAGATATCACCTATTGACATGAGCTACTTTTTTGAACAGACAGAGAGAAGAAGAATAAAGTCCAACCCTTCTTTCCTTGGCAATTGTGGAATGAAACAAGAAAGTTGATGAGAAAGAAATAAAAGGCACCTTTCTCTGCAATGAAGTCCTGGACAGGGGACCATGCTAGGTAAGTTGAGAGGAAAACCACAGACTAGAGAGAGGGCTTGGTAATGCTTGCCACCTGGAACTGTGAAGAAAGCCATTTTAAGGTATATTAGGCCCAGTTGGATGCGGCTCAGTGGTTGAGCATCAACCCAGCAACCAAGAGGTCACATGCTCCACTTCCAGTCAAGGGCACATGCCCAGGTTGCAGGCTCGATGCCCAGCGTGGAACATGCAGGAGGCAGCTGATCAATGATTCTCTTTCTATCTCTTTGTCTCCCTCTCGCTTCCTCTCTGAAATCAATTAAAAAAAATAAATGCTTAAAAAAAAGTATATTAGGAAAACAGACCAGGGCTGGGGAGAATAAGCCCTGACACACCCTCACCTGGTTTCCCTAGGCTCCCCTTTGCCATGAAACATATAGGCAGGCTTCTGTGGAGGAGAAAGCTGCAGGGGTAGAATTGACCATTTATCTGAGGACCACAGGAAAGGCCCAAGGTGAGGGGACATTACAAGAAAAGAGAGGGTACAGCCCGAATACAAAAGTGAAGTCAGCAGAAGGGACGCCTGACCAGCCTGAGAAATCACTCCCCTAGCAGGAGCTCCCTGCTGCGGCCACAGAATGTGAGCAGGACCCTCAACCACCGGGGAAGGCCTTGGTGGCAGAGATCAGAGAAGCAAAGTCTTGCAGATATGAAGACGGAGATGTGTACTACTTGTTGGGTGCACAAAGCCCACCATGCCATACACTTCACCTTGGAGACAAGCAGGAAGGGGACAGAAATCTACAAGATTGTATTATTCAAAAGAGACAAATCCTGAAGAGACTGAATTTATAAGCCTGAATGTATTAGGTCGATAAAATGTAGCTTCATGAGTTCGTCTGCCTTTCTTTCCCCTTGCTTCCCTGAAAGATCACATCAGATCTAGAGCATCAAGAAGCCATTTTGGGTTGTATATCAGGGTAACTCAAGTCAGTTGAGATAATAATACATAAAAACAAAAATTAAATATGTTATAAACTTTATACACATTGACTGTGTAAAATGTATTATACACATGTTATAATCTAAATGTTTTAATATAGAGGGGATGTTGATGTACATGTATGTTCTATTTCTTCTATGAAGCATGAACCTGGTTATAAAATAACTTGGAGATATCTCCACCTACCTTGGCCTCAAATCTTTTCTAAGCTGACAGGTATCTTACCTAATAATAGACAAGCATGTAAATTGACTGTACCTCTGCTATGCCCACAGCCAATCAGGAGTGAGTGTGCAAATTAACCCACCAATGGAAGGTTAATTTGCATATGCAGGCATGGAGCAGCTGGGAGGGGTGGGATGCCTGCCATGAGGGGAAGGGGGTGGCGGAGGGAGCTACAGGAGAGGTGCTCTGGCCAGAAGCAAGGACTTGCAGGCTCCCAGGCAGCCAGGAGCAAAGCCAGGGGAAGGAAAGCCTATTCTTACATGAATATCATGCAATGATCTTCTAGTATGATATAAGAAGCTAATTCCAGTATATTGTCTAGACTTGACTATACAAAAGCAATGCACCAACATTGATTGCATTACTTCCGGGTTTATTCAATTCTTCAAGAAAACTGTCACAGTGACTATTTATAGGTTTTCTTTCATACTTCTAAGAAACTAACAAACCAAAAATAAAGTGAGACAAAGAAGTTGTCGAGGGCATCAATTCCACTCCCTGTGGGCAGAAGGGAAGGGGAGGCAGATAAGGAATCACCTCCAGGTCCCTTTTTAGTGCCACTCGGAACCTGTGCACAATTGACACCATGCCACACGCATTTTATACAAAATGCACTGTTCACAACCGGAAACTGTCCGTCAACTCCCTCAAAGCTCTCCTTCCAAAGAGTGAACTGGCTAATGCAGGGCCAGCCCTCAGCAGCTGGTCTGCCCTAAGGAAGGCCCACCTCCGGGCTGGACAGGAACGAGAGGCGAACTGCTGGGAGGACCAGCAAGAAGCATTAAAGAACTCTTTTTGCACGATGAAAGGGTGGTAGAAGCCACTGTGGATCATTGAACATCAAGTGGAGTGATGTACTTCACACGGGAAAAATGTCTGTGATTTTTCAGCAAATAATTTAGGTGCAAAGGGTTATACCCCCTGCATATCTTAGGAGGACACTCTTATGACAGCGCGTGATGCCCTGAACTGTTCCACCAGCATTGCTCCTGGGATGGGGACGAACAGGGGCTTGTTTTATGTGAGTTGCGGGCAACTTCCACTAGAGAAGCCCCTCACCACCCCATGCCTTTCCCCTCAGGCAATACAAATCATTATGCTACAATATCATCACTTTCCAATGAAGCGGTGCTATTGACAATAGCATAGACACGGAAAATTCATTTCTGTGAGAGAGAGTTGATGACAGAGAAAGATGCCGCCCCTGGAGTAAGGCTGGCGTGTGAGCTGCTCGCGCCTTGCAGACATTATTTGTACAAAGTCCATCACAAACAGCTCCCAGGACCTAAAACTGCTCGTGGGCTCAGCGTGCCCTGTTCTTGCTGAGAACCCAGAAGCTCGCATCCGATTTCACTCTGATTAAACGCACAACAAGCATGTGTAAACATAATCCTTTTCGTCGTAAAGGGAAATATTTTCTTTTATAAAGCATATGTGTGTACATACACTTCAAAATTAGAAGCCCTTTCCCAAACCAATTAATTCCTTGACTTATCTCCAACCAAGACTAGCACGACTTTCTTAAAATTAAAGATTTTTAAAAATGTGCACTCTAATTGAACTATCAGCTGGAGTCCACAAATGAATAAATACAAAAGTTAAAATGTGTTAAAAAATGGGTTGTAAGGGTTTTGTTTGTAAAGCAGCCTTACCCTTTGGAATTTTCACTTAAAAACATTTTTATTGATTCCAGAGAGGAAGGGAGAGGGAGAGACAGAAACATCAGTGATGAGAAAGAACCCCTGCTGGGGAATCAAACCTGTGACCTTTCAGTGCACAGGCCGATGCTCTATCCACTGAGCCAAACCAGCTAGGACTGGAATTTTCACTTTATAAACATGAGTTATTCTCAGGCACTGCTCAGTGTCTGTACTGAGCTAATTTCAGAAACAACTAGCCACTTGCAAACACTCTGCATGCCCACAGATATCTGTAAGTGTGAAGTCATTAAAAAAAAAGAACAACAACAAAAAAAGGTTCTTCTGTGAAGCCCACACCTCCCTGGGGAATGAATTAGACCAGGAGATGAAAATCAAAATGGCCATTAAGTATTTTCTGCAGTCAGGTTATTGAAACATCTGTGATTTTTAAAGTAAAGGATTTGTGATAACCAAACGAGGCACAGGCTCTGAAATTGTTAGGGCTTTTTGTTGGAATTTCTGTTTTGTTTGGAACCAACAAAAGTCCAGCAGCCCGCTTATTAAATGAGAGGGAAAAAGAAAGGGAAAAAACGCACAGTACAGAAAGAAACTCCCTCTCCCATCACACTAAAATGAAAAATACCAGCTAGAGCAGAATTGGTATGCACTTATTCTTCTCCTTAGGTTTGCCCAGACCTTGTCTGCGGATGCTGAGAGTCATGATGATTCCAATTGGTTCTCAGCAAGAGGACTTTCAGAACCAAGGACCCATGGCATATTCTTTTCTGATTTTCTAACTGACCTCTATGTAAAAACTAGAGACCTGGTGCACGAAATTGGCACATGGGGGGGGAGTGTCCCTCAGTCCAGCCTGCACCCTCTTCAATCTGAAACACCTGGAGGGATGTCCAAGGGCAGTTGGACATCCCTTTCACAATACAGGATTGCTGGTTCCCTACCGCTTGCCTGCCTGCCTGCCTGATTGCCTTTAACTGCTTTTGCCTGCCAGCCTGATCACCTCCTAACCACTCCCCTGTCAGCCTGATTGATGCCTAACTGCTCCCCTGCTGGCCCAATTGTCCCTAATTGCCCTCCCCTGAAGGCCTGGTTTCCCCCAACTGCCCTCCCCTGCTGGCCATCTTGTGTGTTGGAATGATGGTCAATTTGCATATTACTTTTTTATTATATAGGATTACTAGAAAATAATGGTTCTATTTTTATTTATTTATTTATTTATTTTTTAGGTCACAGCAGATCAGACTGAAGAGCCAGTTCCTGCAATAAGTAACTAAGCATCACTAGTAAAATGTAGGGGAACAACCAAGTCAAGAGATTATGTGCAATTAGACAAACACAGACATTGTCTTGAGAGATGAACCTTGACCTGAGGATTCTGTCAATCTCGTTTCAAGTTATTAGCAAGAAAAAGAAAAGGAACCTTCCAGAAACTTCTATAACTACAAGATGTAAATGTTTTCCAGGTGTCTGTTTCCAATATGTTGCTGATGGTGTCAAAAAAAAAAAAAAAGGGCACTATTAGCAAGAGAGACTGTTAGCCACCTGTTTCTGCTGGTGATAGATTATTTTTTTTGGGGGGGGGACCCTAAAAATCTAGAGAGTATTGGGGAAAAGGGATATGCAATTGAGAGAAATTATGTAACTCTATCACAATCTCTGTTCTTGCTCCAAATATTAAAGAATTATTTTTTTAGAAGAATATCCATCTGAAGCTTATATAAACTCTATTCCTTAGAGAAAAAGGAGATAAAGATATTTGTTATAAAAGTGTATCTTCTGAAAGAGAGAGAAGATGACTTTCTATTTGAAAAGCTGGTTACAAGTTTGGCCATTGGGAACTGAGCCTTTGATTCAAGTACAGTTTCCCACCGGCACTGCTGCAAGACTTGAAAAAAGTTACCCAAGCTTTCTGAATTAGATTTTATGGGAAAAGATGTGTCTTGGTAGCACTTTCCTATTAGAGCTGTGTATTACAGTCTTTCTTAGATGATGAGTAGCTTAAACCAGTTAATAAGAACATCCTTGGGTAACTGGTGTAGAAAGCACACATGTGTATCCCCTGAGAATGCAGGTATTGAAATCCCAACCCCCAATGTGATAGTATGAAAAGGTAGGGCCTTTGGGGGTGATTAAGTCATGAGGATGGAGCCTCCATGAATGTGATTAGTGCCCCAATAAGCATTCCCTCTCACCCTTTCCCTAATGTGGGGTCACAGAGAGAAGACTGTCATCTGTGAACCCCAAAATGGGCTCTCACCAGACAGCAAAGCTACTGGCTCCTTCACCTGGGACTTCGCAGCCACCAAAAGTGTGAGAGAAACATGTCTACAATGTATTGGTTCACAGCTGGTGAGTGCAGCGGTGGTGGTGGGAGCCTCTCTCCTGTCTGCAGCGTTCTGTTAGCAGCCCGCCCAGACCAAGACAAGTGTTACAAACATGATATTAAGTTGTTCATATAAAATGTGCTGCATACTAGTATACCATCTGCATTAACTTCTGTTCCTTTGATAAATAGTTTTCAAAAGGACAACCGAGACCATAATCATTGTGTAATCAATTGTTTTTCATACAAATAGCTTATATCAAAGGTCATATCTTTTTTATATGTCATATTTTTCTGTTCTAACTCTCTCGGGACATAGTAACAGCAATAGCAATAATAATTATAAACAAACTAGAGGCTGGTGCACAACATTTGTGCACTGAAGGGGGGGAGGGTCTCTCATCCTGGCCTGTGCCCTTATGCAGTCCAGGACCCCTCAGGGGATGTCCAACTGCTGTCTTAGGCGAAGTAGGCCTAAGCCAGCAATTGGACACCCCCCAAGGGGTCCTTAGTACTGCTGCAGAGGCAAGAGAGGCTCCTGCCACCACCACTGCACTCACTAACTGTGAGCCCAGCACTGACCACCAGGGGGAAGCTCTTGCATGGAGTATCATAGCAACCAGTCATTCTGCTGTTCAGTCTATTTGCATATTAGACTTTTATTATATAGGATGACAGCTAGCATGCATTGATACTGGCTTTATGAAAAACACTATAAGTATGTTAATAGTTTAAAATATATAATTTAAAAATTACCTCATGCAATTTATACTGCAATTTTCTCCATTTAGCTAAAGAATCTGGCCACAGAGGCATGCACTAATGTAGCCAATGTCGCACAGTTAATGAATTGGAAGCTGGGTCCAAACCCAAGTGGACTGTTTCCAGAACCTGAGCTCTATTCTGCTTTCAAGTCTAATCTTATGTTTTTTGTACGGACAATATGACATGAAAATGTGTTTGCTAAATGGATGAGTACAAATATAACCATTCCTATGTCCAATATTCCAACAGATGGAGCATCTATTTTGAAGTTGTCACCAAGGATTTAGCAACACAACTCCCACTGCCATCGGTGACAATCAGGCAGCCGGATCAGTGTGTGCTTTCTACACCAGTCACCCCAGGATGTTCTTGTTAACTGGTTTAAGCTACTCGTCATCTAAGAAAGACAGTAATACACAGCGATGTGAAGTAATCCAATTAATGTTAGGCTATGCTGTTCGCTAAGAAATATAACTGTTTTCTTTAACACTGCAAGAATCAGGTTGCCATTACATTTACTTTTTTTAAAATTTTAGCCTAGCACTAAAAGTCTTGGAAAGAGACATTAAATTGCTTAGCAGTCAGAAAGCTAAATGCAGCTGAGACACAAGCACAGATATACACCTGCACCCATACCTGCTGACACCTCAATATACTGATAAATAATAGGATTTATAAGAATGTAGCCAATTTTAGCTATTCATAGAATCAAAGAAGTCTAAACCTATGCATCAAAATTCTATCTAGAATAAGTTCTTTTTATGCAATTTGTCAGTTGAAATTAGCTACCTGTTAAGGTAGCATAGACATTTCTTGGAAAGTAATTTGAACTTATTCTATGAATCTTGTCCTTCAAAACCTCCTGAAAACTCCCTTGTAACCCATAGGCTAGAGTGATATCCTAAAGAATTAAGGGAAGTACAAGGCAGTATTGCACAATGGTTAAAACCACTGGGTATAGACCAAATGGAAAGGATACGTAAGATCCTAAGCCCTAACGGTTCTTAGCCTGGTGATTTGGGCAATGTGTGTAATCATCTGTAAAACAGGGGTAATAAAAAACAAACTTAAAAGAACTGTGATGTGGATGAGAGAAAACAATGTGTATAAAAAGTACTGCAGCATAAGTCACAAGTAAGTGCTTCACAATGGTAAGCTGCTAGCAACAGTACTAGTTTTTATTGTCTTCCAACTGTATATCTATAGTAATTCGATGGAGCTGCCAGCAAATGTGTTGTATTTTCTCGGAGAACCTCAGTGCAGCAGGTAGAAAAGGGTTTTATTCTCCTGGGTGTAGTGCTTTTACACTTGCTTTGTTCCTAGGCTAAAACAGAACTCCGTTTTCCTCCTACGGATTCTTCTGTAGAATTTCGAGTTCCCTTAGGCTCTGACTGATGGGCAACAGCAATGAGATTTTTCTCAAAGGACCTTCCGCTGGAGGTAGCATGTGAAACAGTGCCTGTTTCTAAGTCATGCTGACTAAGCAGGGCAGCGTAGGTCTTCCTTCCTGGTGAGTTCACGTTGGACAGCCTACGTCTTTGAAATCAATGTCTCTTGTATTTTTTTTATAGTTCTCAGCTTATAGAAGGATCCCAGTCTGCTTTATCATCTGTTGTCAATCTATTGTCCTGAAAATAAGGAGCTGATTGTTTGTGTGAAAAAGCAGCTATTATTGGTGCCATCATTTATGTGATCTGATGTCTGACTGTTGGCTTATGGGGAGCAGGCCTAAGCTGGCAGTTGGACACCCCCCAAGGGGTTCTAGTACTACTACAGAGGCAAGAGAGGCTAGAAAGAATTATGAGCCTAATTTTAGATCAATAAAGGAGTCTCAAACTTCAAATCCCAAATCTTAAAGCACCGAGCCTCGAAAAGTATGCAGAAATATGAACACTAAATTCCACAATGGATTCTAGGTATATATATATATATATATATATATATATATATATATATGATGTCATTTTATGCTCTGTTATGTTATTTCATCTCATCTTATTTTACCTACTCCTCCTCACTTCAGCCACAAGAATTCACTCCACATATTACTATTGAGCTGAAGGTATAATACATGTTCTAAGGTTAATGAAATAAGTAGTTATCCATATAAATAATAAACCACTGAAAAACTCATTGCAAAGCAGCACATCTAAGAATACGAATGAACAGAGTATTAATTATGTATCTGGCTAAATTTGGCCCCAGACCTGATCGAAGGGAACCAATTAGGAAAGCTTCCTAAAAAATTTTTTTTTTTAAATGTGTTTTTGAAGGAGAAAAGGCAAGTGCAGGGGAAGGCCTGGGGGTAGGAACACGCCATCCTGCCAGTGAGGACGTGAAGCCTAGAACACTGCAGAATGTTCTACTGGAGAGGAACAGAAGCCTGATGTGAGCAGAGGCGAGCCCTTGGAATGTACTTTTAAGGAGAAGGTTTTTTTAGGAAAAGATGAGAAAATGTCCTTGTCTCTAGCCAGCGTTCATGGAAAATGCAAAAGTCTTTCATGAGCTGACACAGGCTTCTGAACCAGGTGTATTTTTTGTTTTGTTTTGTTTTGTTTTCTGAATGGGGGTTCAGTATTTCAAATGACACATGGCATTACATCGCTTGAGGTATCTAGGTAAAAAGCAGTCAGTAAACTGAGTCATTGAACTTGCTCTCTCCCCTCCCCTCCACACTGAAGCCATTTTTGGAGCCTATTTATTACCTGAGTGACTTTACGATGTTGAAAACTGGTTTTGTCAATGTGTGCAAAGGAAACAGGGGCCTCGTGGTTCTGCTTTGATTTACAAACTGTAGTTTGTAAACAATTATTTTTTTCCTTCTCTCTTTCAGTTCAGCACACCTCACTGACTTGACCTAGTCTCTTCCCCTCATGATCCCTGACCCCTGAGGCAGCTGAAGGCAATACCCCGGTTGGGACCGATGGTCATAAGGTTGCAGCCCTGGTGTCTAAAGACACTGTCTGACTCAGCCCCTGAGTCCTAAGCCTGGACAGGTCCCTGGCTACCCCTCCTCGACTCCAGTTCTGGATGTTGGAGTTGACCTCGGAGTTGTCCTCAGACCTGGATAAGTTATTTATTATCCTTATCTCACCTCTGGCCAATCAGTTCCTAACATAACCTTGAACCCCTGACCTACTATGTCTTGTGATTTTGTCCATATAACTGTAAGCTGCAGGCCATCGGTGAGTTTGCCCTCTCTGGATTGGCCAAGGTCGAATGAACTAATTCTTTACCACAAACCTGCATTTTCTTTTCTTTTTTTTTTCTTTTTTTTTTTTTTTTACCAGAGCATGCAGGCAGGCGAATGTTATTATTGATCACTGGTAACATGAGCTTCAATGGTATTCGCCAGGATTTCAGCAGAAAAGAAGCTTGTATGTTATTTTTTTAAAATACATTTTTTTATTGATTTCAGAAAGGAAAAGAGAGATAGAAACAGGGATTGAACCTACAACCAAGGCATGTGCCATTGACTGGAACTGAATCTGGGACCCTTCAGTCCACAGGCCAAGGCTCTATCCACTGAGCCAAATGAGCTAGTGCTATATGTTATCTTTTATGCTAAAGCAGCCACACCCACCAAACAAAGCCTCATTGATTAGCCATTGTAATCATCCTACATCTAGCAGAAGGTATGCATTAGGAGATCAAATTAACAAATACCCATTTCATTATATTCTTGCACTGCATTGGTAAAATATATCTGAATGTGCCTGGAAACAATAAGAACATTCTCAGGTCACTCATATAACTCATGTTCCTCAGCTTCCTCCGGTAGAGTTTCCATTTTCCCAGAAGAGAGACAAATTTTTCTCAGATGGAGTTTGTCCCAGGTGAGCTGACAAGCAGGAAGGAAATGACCCCAATTTTGAGGACATGGCACAGATAAGGGCTTTAAGTCCAGGAGTCTGACTGGCACTTATGATCTTTATCAGAGACATATCTTTTGCACCAGTAGAATGTATATTTCATTCAAAAAATTTCAGTGCAGTAACAGCAACATAGATTACTCAAGAATTACAATGCCTCAAGGGGGTAGTTTTAATTTAGGATTTAGGAGGACAGCAAAAGGATTTGCTAGGAATGACTAAGTCACACCCTAGAAAAGAATTATAAATGGATTATAGGAGACCACATAGACACTTATATGCACATATTTAAACATGCACACATGTCAGTAATCTACACTGAACTGTGATGCATGCGTGCATGTTTAAGTGTGTGTGTGTGTGTGTGTATACATGTGTCTAGTACCTCCTCAATAAGGAATAACTGAGGCCTTTTATCAAGTATATTTATTCACCCTAAATTCTTTTATTTTTTTAATTAATTTAATTTTATTTTTTAAAATATATTTTATTGATTTTTTTTTTACAGAGAGGAAGGGAGAGTGATAGAGAGTTAGAAACATTGATGAAAGATAAACATAAATCAGCTGCCCCCTGCACACCCCCCACCAGGGATATGCCCGCAACCAAGATACATGCCCTTGACCAGAATTGAACCTGGGACTCTTGAGTCCACAGGCTTACACTCTATCCACTGAGCCAAACCAGTCAGGATTAATGGTTTTTTTTTTATTGTTTAAATTGTTACATATGTCTCCTTTTCCCCCCATCTACACCTCTCTAAATTCTTATTCTTCCAGATTCTATAAAACTACATTGTTAGATCTACTGCTGCCCTAACAATAATGATTTACTCTAGAAGTCATTGTTTCCTTATGGCAGGACTCTTATTTCTATGTGCAAGGGTCCTCATTCTTTTTATTTGCTGAAGCTCATTTCTCATGTAGACATAGCCAATGGATTGCATAGCGGCCTCGCTTATCTTCAAAGTACCTTACCACAGGAGAGCTGCTTGCCTTTCCTAATGAAGCATCGGACTCTTCTGACCCTGTTATCCTGAGCACATGAGCCTGCATGGCTTCTCTGTTCTAATCAGGATTCTCGTCACATATTTCGCCGTTGGAGTAATTATATCCTACCTAACTATGGCAAGGAGAAACCTGAGTGCGGCCCACACTAAAAAGCAATCTTCCTTTCTCCACTACCATAACAATGATCTTCCCTATATCACTTTCATAAATCTCAGTGCCACCATCCCCCATAGACAAACTCAGTGATGTTCAAGTTTAATGACTTCATACATGTCAAGATGTAGGCAAACACAGGATTATTTACATTTTCTAATCATTAACTGTTTCAATCTCAAGAATCACATATTCAAGGTGAAATATATATGTTATCACAAACTATTTTGTCCATAAAATGTCATCTTAAAAGGAAAGAAAATAAAGGGAAATAAGAAGAAAAATATGTATATGCCCATTAGTACAAGACTTCATAAAAAAACTTCCATATTCATTGTAGAATTAGAGCAACCTTTCCTGAACATCTTATCATATTTAGATATGTTTGTCATCCTAATATATAAAAACCCTGGGTCTGTCACATCCACAACGACCAGGAGGCTTGACCAACTGGAAGTCAATCCTATAGTCAGCACTGGGTTGCTATGACTACCCAGCACTGACTGCTAAGGCTGTAGGCACGATGACCCAGCACTGACAGCTGAGGAGGCTGCAAATCAGGCCTAGATAGAGGCCTTAAGAGATATGCAGGGTCTGATTTTTAGCCTCTGGGGCAGCTGTTGATCAGCACTTGCCTCTCTCTCTTTCTTTCCAGGCCTGGTCAGCAGCCTTGCCTCCATTTCTCTCCAGGCCTCCACCTGGGCTGCTGATCAGTCTTGCCTTTCGGATCAGGTCTCCTTGATAGGCCCAGAGACATTGACTAGCATAGAAACCAACCAATCAGAACCAAATCTGGGTCAACTGTGAGGAGCCAATGGCTGCTATAAGACAAGGCTTTTGATGCTGACTAGCATACAAATGGACCAATCAGAACCAAATTGGCTGGCAGAGGAGGGCAGTTGGGGGTGAGATCAGGCCTGCAAGGAAGAGCAGATGAGGCAAGATCAGGCCAGCAGGGTAGAGCAATTAGGGGTGATCAGACAGGCAGAGGCAGTTAGGGGCAATCAGATCAGCAGGGAAGGGCAGTTGGGGGTGAGATCAGGCTAGCAGAAGAGGGCAGTTGGGGGAAATCAAGCTAGCAGGGGAGGGCAGTTGAGGGGAACCATGCCTGAAGGAGAGGGACATTGGGGGCAAATCAAGCCATCAGGGGAGGTCATTTGGGGGCAACCAGGCTGACAGGGGATGGCAGTTGGGGGTGATAGGGCTGACAGGGGAGCAGTTAGGTGTTAATCAGGCTGGCAGGGGAGTGTTTAGGGGGTAATCAGGCTGGCAGGCTGAGCAGTTAGGGGCAATCAGGCAGGCAGGCAAGTGATTAGGAACCAGCTGACCTGGATTGTGAGAGTGATGTCCCAGATTGGAGAGGGTGCAGGCTGGGCTGAGGTTATCCCCCCCACAGTGCATTAATTTCATGCACCTGGCCTCTAGTGTACTATAAGAGAGAGGTTAAAAGAAAGGATAACCTATAATACTACACCAATATATTGTAGAATCTAGTCAGGGTGGCAGGTTTAGATAATTTATTATCAGAGTTGAATGCAAGCTGAACTCTGCTTACAAGGTTGGGGGGAGAGACAATGAGGAGCAAGGGGATTTTTATTACAAAATGTGTGAGGTACAGGATATAATGCGGAGTTAAGAGAAGCATTACTTAATAATCTACTTAAGGAGCAGATGGCCCCCTCCCCAGCCCTCTACCCCCAGACACTGGCAGAAGGTACAGGAGATCTGAGATGAATTGAAGTTGAGCAGAGCTGAGAGCGGTATTGGATGGCATCCTGAAAGCAGGCAGATGAAGTGACAGTTTGCACATTGATTGAACAATGATACTCCTAGTTCGTATGTCTTCCCAGAACATCAGCAGATAGGTTTATACTGTCACGGGCAGAAGAGGGGCAGGGTCCCGCACAATTACTTGCAGATCCTATTATTTGGGGATTTCCCACCGAAAGGACCTGCTCTCCTTTGGATCAATTCTTTAAGGTACACATTATCAATGGACCAGTTTCTTTACAAATCAGAAAACTTCCTATGTGTTCATACAATGCCTCACTCTACAATATGAACAGAGCCAAGAGTCATCAAACACTTGAGAAAATTCTCCCGTGCCCCTCCCTGGGGGAGGGTCTACTTCCTGGCTCATTTGACTTGCTTCGCCCCAATGGGATGTGTGCATCAGTGAGATGAGCCACACATAACCACACGTTCCATCACAGTTCCTTTCCCTCCGCCAGGAAAATGACACAGCGCATAAGGGCTTCTCCTTCAGTCTGAATCCCAAAATGACAGAAACAGGGGAGAAGCCACAGCCAATTTGCAGGTGTCATGTAAACTGGGTGAGTTATAAACTGTTTTGGTAAAACCTCTGCAATTTGGGGATTGTTTGCTACAATATCGCAAACTTAGAAAGGCTGAACAATGCAGCAGCCGTGCAAATAGTAGAGAAAAACCAATCCACAGTGGAACTATAACTTAATTCCTTAGAGGAGAAGGGGAATGTTACCTCCATGAAAAAGATAAATTGTTATAAGCAGGAAACTTTAAAAGGACAACAAGGGACTTTATGGTATGATAATTATAAATGGATATAAGATAGATTTAAAATTCCATTAGTATATTGGGAAGACAAAATTGAAAAATATCTACCAAATAGAAAAATGTCTAACTTGACTTTTTGTTAAGTTAGCTACTCGATTTTGTAAGTTATACACTCGGATAAAAACAAAAAAACAAAAGTGTTTTTTTTTAATAAAAAGGCTAAACATGAATAATAATATTCAAAATAAAATATTTTTATAAAAGTTATAAACATTAGCTGTATAAAAATATTATCTTGTCTACACTGTCTTACCATCAAGAAGCTAAAGTTGCCTTTCAACACTATCTCTCTTCTTAGCCATGAAGCAACTCTCAACCTGAATGTTCTGCATTTTGAAAAAGTTAACATAGAAAGGCTGTCTTGGAACCTTGTTGGGAGGGATCTTATCCAGCACTGTGGACACACACAGGAGCCAAACTTCAAATTATTATGTGCATAGCTAACATGAGTTGATACTTGGGTCCACATTCCATGTGGCAATACAAACTCCTGGGTGACCCTCAAAACAAGGTCTCCAAGTAGTTTCCAGATATAGGTGACATCTCAGCTCTTACGTCCTCCGCCAGGATTTTGGATCAAGCAGATGACCTCTTCGTGTCACCATTATTCTCTATTCAAAACCATGTGACACAACCCAATACCAGCACACAGGTAGTCATGATTTCATCTGCACGATCGTGTTTGTTTTCCTGGCTATCCTACTCCAGATGACTATGATACTTGTGAATCCTTCACTGTTGCTTCCTAAAGGGCCCATTTCTCATTGCTGCTCTTCCCATCTTCCATCCAATACCTGGCTATTCTTACTCGTGATTCAGCTTCCTTTAGTCCCTCCCAGTCCCATCTACAGAAACAATTGGTTTCACGAGTATTTGTTTTCAACCACTAGATGGCAAACTCAACACTAAATCGGACAGCCCAAGTTAAAAGCTCTCTGTGCCTTAATTCTAAAACTCTCTGTTGCTTAGCATTGGCAGTTCCCATCTCCATGAAAACAAAGGTGAGACCTTTCATCAGAACTGTGCTTTGTCACTGCACATTCACAGACACACAACTTGGTGAAGAGGCGAGAAATGGCCTGTGTGTATATAAAAGCCTCTGTAACTTTCCTCTTTTGGGCATCATTGAAACTGTTCTTAATAGCGTTCTCTGTTGCCAGAAAGATTATGAATAAACCCACCTTATTTTTTGACAACCACTTTGCTGGTGATTTTTAGGGAAATTTAAACAAATTATTCCTTTGATTTTTATTTATTTTTTAAGTTTATGTATCGGTGTGTGCCTATTATCAGCAGTTTTAAAATAAAATAGTAGCCTTAAAGATAAGAAGTTAAACTTGATTGTCCTTTGATCCAAACTAGACACACACACACACACACACACACACACACACACTTATATATATACATATATTCCAGTGAGTTCGTACAGCACCTCACTCTAAAATATGAACAGATCTGAGAGTCATCAAATACTTGAGAAAATTCTCCTTGTGCCTCTCCCAGGGGAAAGGGTCTACTTCCTGTCCCATCTGACTTGCTTTGTCCCAATGTCCCAATGGGATGTGTGCATAAGTGAGATGAGCCACACACAACCACATGTTCCACCATGGCTCCTTTCCCTCGCCAGGAAAACGACAGTATAAATTCATATCTATATACACGATGTCTTCCAAATTGGCAAATTATTATGTGCATAGCTAACTCAATTGTGACTAAAATAGTAACTGTAGGGGAAAAAAGATATTAGGAACTCTTAGCAAAAACTCTTCTGAGAACGCTGACAAAATCCTTGAAGCATGAAAATGCAGCAAGATGGGAAGAGGAGGGAAAGTGATGTTCAAGATGGTCTGTGCTGCTGACTCGTTGGACGCCCTCCTTAGCTGTTCTGAGGTGATATCGTTTACCTAATTTACCACCCAAAGCCATTTAAAAATAACTCAAGCAGAAGTCACGAAAGTGAAATCACCCATCCTGCCTTTAGAGGCCCACACTACCTAAAAACAAACATCAGTTAATTCCTGTTGACTGTAGCAGAGAGTGGAAGGAACACAGAGGCATCTGAGTCTGGCACTGCCTCCTGACACAGGGTCTCCTGCCAAGTTGCTGAGTGGTTCCAATACCAGGGTTGAATAATCATTTCCATCGTTCATTTTTAATGAACAGCGACATGCCATTAATTAGTATTAATCAGGAAAATGCCATACAAGCACAGAGAGAATGGTGGTCCACATGTGGCTTATTAGGCTTCTATAGCTTGACATATGAACTAGAATTTTAGACCCGCCATTTATAGAACTTTATAGGAATTGGTCATTCAAATATTTTAACATAGTATAAAAGCTAGATACAATTTTGCTGTGTTGTTGTCGTTAATCCTTAGCAACGATATTTTTCCATTTATTTATTTTTGTTTTTGTTATTTATTTATGTATATACTAGAGGCCCAGTGCACAAAATTTACACAGGGAGAGGGGGCCCCTCAGCCCAGTCTGCACTCCCTCAAAATTTGGGACTCTCTGGGGGATGTCCAACTGCCAGTTTAGGACATCCCTCTCACAATCTGGGACCGATGGCTTCTAACTGCTCACCTGCCTGCCTGCCTGATAACCCCTAATCACTCTGCCTGCCTGCCTGATCGCCCCTAACTGCCCCCTCCTTAGCTCCTGCCACTGTGGCTTCACTGGGAAGGACATCTGGAAGCCGTTTGGCTGTCTGGTCTCAAGTATTTGGCTGTCTAGCATATTAAGCTTTAATATTATAGATTGATTTTTAGAAAGAGTGGGAAGGAAGGGGAGAGATTGAGAGAAAGAAACATCAATATGACACATCCATTGGTTGCCTCCCACACAAGCTCTGACCAAGGCCAGGGATTGAGCCTGCAACCAAGGTTGACTGGTTGACTGGAATCAAACCTGGGACAGATGCTCTATCCACTCAGGCAAACCAGCTCGGGCTAAGTACAATTTAATTAAATCTTAAGTAAAATGTTACTTTAGGCCAATGATCTTGACTATTTGTTTTTCTAAAGGACTAATAAGTATGCATTTTGTAGCCAAAGAAGCATTATAGACCAAATAATGGTTGTTACCCATGAAGAAGAAATGCCATCTATAAGTAAATATTTCTACATGTCATTTTAATGATTGTATTTCCTATATTTATAGGAGAAGGCAGAGCAGGATGATATGTAGTAAGCAGTTAATTTGAAACTAAAAGTTAATCATTAATTTGACCCATGTTTGATGATTTAAAAAATATATATTACAAAGTAAAAGTCAGAAAAGTATGTCTATCTACTTCTGTATTTTCTGTGTATCTGAGACTTTTGGCAGACGTGTTTTTGAAAATAAATGAAGTGAGCTGTCACTTCAATGAAAGCATTTATTTGCCTCCTGACCGTGCCTGGAAGAGATCCATTCAAAAGCAAGAAGGGTCCATGGATTTTAATGTCACAGGGCACACTAAGTGCTTTGAGATGGTTTCTGTTGCACATTTCTTAACCTTTAAGAAACTAACAGCTCCAAGTGGTGGTTGAAATATTAAGGAAAGGAGCTGGAAATAATCTTACCTTCAACAGTGAGGCCAGATTTTCTTCTATATTTTATCTAAAGCAACATATTGCACTAGATTAATGAGACTTGAGATATATTTCAACAGTCATTAAATAAATTTACAAAACTGTGAAACAATGGCACTTTTTTATGGTAGGCCAGATTCTCCTGTCCCCAAGATTCCTGTCCCCTGGTGTACACACCCAGTATAATCACCTCCCTTGAATTTGGGCAAGATCTCTGAACAAAATAGCAGAGTCAATCCTAAATTACACCATATGGCAAAGGTGCTAGAATAGTATCATCCCTGGCTGATGCCTGGTGTCAGACTGAAGAAAGCCTCTGCTGACTTTGTACAAGGAAGCCACGTGTTGTGGCTATGAGAAGTAATTAATGAATCAACATATGAATGAAATGAGTAGGTGTATAGCCCATTTCTGATATTTTTATATTTTTATTTCTTAATCCTTTCCAAGGTCATCTTTGTACCCTCCCATGGGCTAGCTAGATCGTCTTCAAGTCTGAAGAATAACTATGAAAAATGAAAAGAAGAAAGCCACTTCCCGTTGATTTCATGAAGAAGGTGAAGAATGAAGCTATTGATGCAGACAGCAAGATCTGCTGTGTCAGGTTGCGGTAGAAGTAAGCCCTGCATACAGCTAAAGCCTCGAGAATACCGGGGAGAGGCGGAATGGAATTCTGTATGCTTTTAGGGGGGCTAAGAGTTGAAAGAGCCTGTCTCTGCAGGACTCAGGGCTGCCGAGTCGGTTGCTCCTGCTAATGCCAGGTGGCAGGTGTGCGGGCCTGCTTTCAAGTCTGATATTTCACTAGATGAGCTGGCCTTTCAGCTCCTCCGCCCACCCCCGGAGTCACTCAATGACTACACCCAAGAGCTGTGGGTTGCTATGATGCCGTAAAGGTCACGTCGTAATCATTTAATGGGCATTTGATTATTAAAGGGACTATTTACCATAAATGGTTTAGTTTTAAAAATGTACTTTCTAATGTTGATGATAAATTCTTAAGAAAAAAATAATCTGCCCTGACAACTTTATTTCAGAGTTCTGTGATAACAGCAGATTCTTATTTAACAATATCCATATGATTATAAACACAACTGCTTTGATAAACATTGAAGATTTTTTATCTAAAGTCATATGTTCACTATTACATTGTGAGCATCTGTTGGGGCAACTAAGTATCGGGAGCTTTATATATGTGCCCTACCAGCACAGCCAAGGGTTCGGCGAGCTTGAGGGAGGGCGATGAAGGACTGAAGAAAAGATGAAGAGAATAAACTTGGTCTAGTCTAGGTGGATCTTCTGTGCCTGGCTCAGGCCACAGAGAAAGATCCAGATGGCAAGCTGAGCCTTTATTTTATAGCCAGAGGTAAACAAGGAAGTGGTCACCATGGTTACAATGTTCTTGTGAGTTTCACTTGTTTTGGCAGCCCTTGCTGCACCTCCCACAGCCCATTAGCTGCCCAGGAAGGATCTGGGGAGTGTCCTAAGGTCAAGCTTAATTATGCTAAGCTGGGACTTGGTGGCTTTGCCAACAGGTCAGTCAGAGGCTTAACCCTTTAGCCGCTCCCTACATGTATAGATTTGTTTTTATAATGGGTTAGCTTCATCAGATGAAAAGAAATCAGATGGAATGACAGTGCTGAGTTCTCAAGGAAAATTATCCCTCACATTAGGGAGGTCTTTGACAACTTGGGGAGGTTAGCCCCAGGTGTCAGCGGCCACTGGCAGGCAGAGCCGATGCCTAGGGTCGGAGGTGTAGGCAGCATCTTCTTAGATGTTCTAGGAGGAACCTAAATGAAACTCCAGTCTGCTGAGTCACACGCCAACGTGAGCAAACAGCTTCTGCCACTAAAGCTTGTTTTCACTCCGAAGCAACTTTGAGGGGAAACAGAGCTTTGGAAGGATGCTAGCTTCTTGCCACCAGCATTCACTCACTCAACGTTTATTCTCTGCACACCACATACCGGGACCTGAGAAATAACCCACGCTACATATCCCTCATGAATGAATCTCAGAGGGAAGGGGTTTGGGCATAACCAAATAATTAATATGCATATATGCATAACCCATGGGCCCAGCCAATCATGGCTCTCTCTCCCATTTCTGTGTCCTTTTTGCTAATCATATTACAATTTCTATATTGTCAAGACTTAGAATATTTCTATTTTCTGTTATAACATGATTTCCACTGTGTTATGTATTTAAATTATTTAGTTCTTAATACCAGCATCTGTGTGTGTGTGTGTGTGTGTGTGTGTGTGTGTGTGTGTGTGTGTTTAAATGTATCTCTATTGTTGAAAGTATTACAGATGTCCCCCTTTCCCCCCTGTTGGCCCCTTCCCACCCTTCCTAGACCTTCATTGCATGATTGGCTGGGTCCATGGGTTATGCATATATGCATATTAATTATTTGGTTACGCCCAACCCCCTTCCTTCTGAGATTCATCAGCATGCTGAATTCACCTCCTTATAAACTAGATTTCTTTTGTTTTGTTCTTCTAAGAAGGATTTGTGTTGTTATAGTTTCTGAATTCTTACATGTTTGAAAACCTTTGCCTGTTGCTTTAGCTCTAAACAATAATTTGTTTGAATAAAAAATTCCTGGAGCACACTCCCTTGGTAAGGATGTTACAGCTGATGTTGTGTTGATAGGATACATAAAGTATACAGCCAGCTTGATTTATTTTTCTAGCAATGGTGAAAAATTATTTCCCCAAATGTCTATGCTATTTTTTCCTCTTCTCTAACATCTAATCACTTTTCCAAGACATGTCTCAGTGTAGATTACTTTTAGACAACTGATAAAATTCCAGATAAATTAACATCTGGAGAAAATTGCATATTATCCACCTTAAATTTTAGTTCTATGAAAGTGTATAATGCTGTGTATTGGATAAAATGTTATATAGGGTTTCAGATGTAAGTTACATCAAATCAGTGCTTTAGGGCTGGCAAATCCTTTTCTCTGCTATTGAACAGACTATATATGACCTTATAGTGTTATTCACTTATCCATAGTATAGTAGTTCTCTCACTGGATTAATAATATATAATTTAAACAGTTCAGTTGGTATGGTTCAATCACAGGGTGAAGACAAGAAAAATTGCAGGCTTTTACTTTTATAAATAAGTAGAGAGGAACATAGAGAGGAATGAATACTTTTGATTTGAAACTTTTTCTATTTTCCCAAGTTTTGAACCTATTAAAGCATCTAAAATCAGATTTACCTCCATGTGTCTATGGCATTGTAGCAAGTACTTCATAAAGCACTTTATACAAACTTGGACCATTTCTACAGGACATGCACATCCTTAGAGGGTAATAAAAGATGTGAAGGGCTGACTTACTTTCTAATTCTCGCACATTTCTTTTTATTGCTAGTTGTTGGCTTTCACCATCTACTTGCTAATCTCACTGACTTCCTGAAGAAAACTTAGAAAAAACCATCGCCTTTTATTCTACTCAGGGAAACCACCTTTTTCCTGCGTATATTCACTATGCCAGCCAAGACCTGCAAAATCACCCAGGGTTCATGTTAGCCACATTACATTTTATTTAAAACATGAATGACATAATAAACTAATGGTAGCAAATTCTATGTGATTATAATACTGTCATACACTATAATACTGTCACACACACATAATTTTATATCTATATGCAATTTTATACATATTTTAAGTAGTTTGATGACTTTTCTAATACCTTCTATAAAGCTGCATGTACTCTATAGCTCTGTATTATAGAATGAAAAAATTAGGCCACAGAGTTTCCATAAGTTGTCCATATATTTGTTCTAGTGTATTATGAGAAGTATCACAGGTTTCTTCTTGCAGGTGTATTTCCCTCTGAATCGTACTTGCTATTCCACTCAAAAGGCCACGGTGCAATCAAATGAATTTAATAGGATCAGAGAGCCTTGCCTTTCAAACAGGAGAAGTGTGCACAGAAAAAAGTGAAGAAGCCACGTTTATCCTCAATCTGAAAGAAAAACACATATTGTATGAACTTAAGAGAAGTTTCACACAATCCACTGAAGGACTTCCAAAGAAACAGTAAGTTCTTTCACAAAGTTAGTTTGAAAATGAGACAAAGAAATTTCTCTAGAGCTATACATAAGCCAGCCATTACCTGAAGGAGCTGTTTTACCTTGAATAAAATTGTTAAGATCTCAGCACTTTATGTGTAAAATCTCTGCCGGTCCTTTGGAGTTAGTTCTATAGCCTACAGTGAGACTTTTAGCAAGCATGATTTGAAAGAAGTGGGAATTTCATAAAATGAAATGTGTAAGTGCTTTTTATTAGAACCATGGGGAAGAGATTTCAGGGGAAAGAAAAAGAGAGATGGGAGATGCAGTTGCAGGAAACTATGAATGGTAACAAATAGTCTTGAAGTAGTCAAACAATAGATGTTCTATTTTGAAACAAGCTAAATTGCAAAACATTTCCTAGTTCTTAAGGAAACTGCCAGCAAGCCTTCGCCAAGTCTCTATATAGAAGAACAGATGAGAGGGAAGATCATGGAGAATGAGCTGACATTCAATGGAAAAGGGAGCGTTACGCTTTTGGTGTTTATTTACCGGGTTATAATATCTGTTGTTCTTTGGGAATATAAGTTTTCACACTACATTACATTTGAATGCGATGTCTTCTCCCTGGGTTTTCGGGATTGCTGTGCTTAAAGGAAGCAGTGAGAACCCAATTGTGTTCAATAAATACATGCCATGTATTTCTCTTGGTCTGAGTAGGGGAACAAATAAAGAGGCTCAGTGAGCACAAAAGAGATAACCAAGCATTTAGTCACCAGTTAGTAGCTCGACATGTCTACTGAAATGAATTATCATTCAAGTAAAGCAGTGAGTGTCTCATTTAGCCAGCGTTCAGGGAGCTCCTGATCCCTGAGATGTCTGGGGCACCGTGGCCCTCAGAGGAAAACAAGCCGGGTATTGGAGACAGAGATGCCCTTTAAATGTCTTTGTTAACAGGCTAGTGGATACTTTGCCTCTCCTCTTGGGAGTTTTCCTGGAAGTTAACCATTTCATCAACCCCATATTTTTGTAAACTTAGGGTAGAGTATTTTCTGATACTCAATTGCCTAAGTGTGCTGGGTTTCATATGGGTTAGCATGGGATTCCGTTAGTAATGGTCATTAATAAAAATATAAAACATAGCATTATTTATAATACCAAAGATCTGGAAACAGTGAAAATGCTCTTTAGTAGATGAGTTGATAAAAAGGTTGTGGTACACTTACACAGAGGAATACTATGCAGCTGTAAAAAAGATGGATCTCTTATGCTTTGAGACAGCATGGAGGGAACAGGAGAGTATTATGCAAAGTGAAATAAACCAGTCAGATAAAGACAAGTATCACATAATTTCACTTATATGTAGAATCTAATGAATACACACACCCACAAAAAAAAAAAAAACACCTGATGAACAAATTGGATCCAGAAACAAAATAGATCCTATATTTCAGCTCTTACCTATCACTACTTCATTTAGTGTAGATAGCCTCATATTCAGGTGTAAAATAAAAATTTATCCCAACTCTTTAACTGGGCCCATCATTTCTGAGCTCTATTTTTGCTGCCTCAGCACTCTAAGTGTGAACATATTAACATCTCAACATTTTATGTTAAGTATTTGCTCTTGCTAATTCACCTGCTGATGGATGCTTATCTGAAATAAGACCTTCATCTGAGGCCTTATAATTTCCATGTGGCTAGAAGGTGCTTCTGACATCTTTATCCATGTGAAGAAAGGTAGCTGCTTCTCTCCTTTACACAGTTCCTACTGCTACAGAAGAAAGAAAGACCAAAGACACAAGTGGCGTATAGTTTAGGAGGAGATTCATCCCTTAGCTGCCTTCTGGTTGATCACACCTCCCTCATTTAGACTTTCTTGCTCAAAGCCTTTACAGATCACTTTGTACAACATCACTAAAGGTAATCTAATGGTCGAAGCCATTCTTAGCCATGAAAGAAACTTCGCCTTCATCTTTTTACACATATCTGAACAAAACGGTTCAGAAGAATTTAAATAATGTTATAAATCATGCTACCTTGCCTAACTTGTCAAATTAAAAATTGACCTGTGGCCTGGCTGATCTGGCTCAGTGGTTGAGCGTTGACCCGAGACAAGAGATAGTGATTCTTTCCTCTCTCTTTGAAAACCAATACAAACATTGTAAAAAGATCAATCTATGGCATTTAAACTGCTTTAGAATAAGTTATCTTTTTATAATTATTTATAGGCCATAGGATATAAGAAATTCATTTTTTTAATTGGCTGCTTGAAATTTGGTGTTTCATAATAGCCGCCCTCCACCCTCAAATGGTATTAATCCATTAATCTCTCTTATACCCACTAACTCTTCTGACTCCCTGAATCTTATTTTTTAACTATATTTTTATTGATTTCAGAGAGGAAGAGAGAGGGAGAGAGAGATGAAAACATTAATGATGAGAGTGAATCATTGATTGGCTGCTTCCTGCATGCCCTCTACTGGAGATCAAGCCAGCAACCTGGGCATGTGCCCTTGACTGGAATGGAACCTGGGACCCTTCAGTCCAAAGGCCAAAGCTCTATCCACTGAGCCAAACTAGCCAGGGCCTGATTCCCATTCTGACACCAGGGCTCACTCTGGCACCTTATGCCACTGTGTGTTCAATGACAGAGAAGGTCAAGACAGTAATTTCTATTGGGGAGTTCCACTTCTTCCCAATAAAGTATACAGCTTTCTGACAGTGCCTTTCACCAGAAAGGCTTTGGAAGATCTAGATGGTAATTTTTGCTTTCAGGAATGGACCCAATTTTCACCTTGCTCCCAGCTTCTGCAGGGGATAACTAACTAGACCAAGGACAGTCGTTCTTGCATTCCAAATAGAGTCCTCATCATCCAGAATTCTTGCCAGAGAACACAATCTCTCAAGTATGAGATTATGGTGATATTTTATAAAATCCTTACAGATATCTCTAGGTTTGATTTGTCTTTATGTCTTCCATAGTGCCATATGTAGAAGACACTCAAAAATATATGTTAAATGTATACATGAAAGAATTGAAGAATCATAGTAAATGTGTTATTACTCAGAGGTAACAGTGCTGATACCTCCTATGGTAAAATAAAGTATGACAAAAATTGTAAAAGAGGAAAATTCAGTAAGTGAAAAAACTACAATTATTTTTATTGAAAAAAAAATGTGGCCCTGGCTGGTTTGACTCAGTGGTTGGAGCTGTAGCCCATGGACTAACGTAGCAGGTTCAATTCCTAGTCAGGGGCACATACCTAGGTTGCCTACTGCATATGCCCAGTCAGGGTACATGCAGTAGGCAACCAATTGATGTGTCTCTTTCACATCAATGTGGTTTTTTTTCCTCTCCCTCTCCTTCCTCTCTCTCTAAAGAGCAATGGAAAAAATATCTTCAGATGAGGATTTAAAAAAAGAAGTGAAAGCTACATATATTTATTGCATTATTTTATAAAGCTCCTTGCAAAGTTATAAAACAAGTAGCAATGATGGGGGGGAGTTTAATGTAGTAATTTTATAGACTTGTGTATCTTGATGTTTATAAAATGCTCTCGCACGCGCGCATGCGCGAGTGCACAGACACACACACACACACACACACACACACACACACTCATAAGTTAAAGCCCATAGATCACATGTGCCATTGAGGTCACTACCGATTAAAGATGGAACCAGAATCCCTAGCTCATCTGCTGCCTTCTCATGAAGAAAAATCGAGTTTTTACATTTTTCCTAATGAAGTTACACGTACCATTTTTCTGCTCCCTTTTCTCTCTATTCTCAATACAATCCTGTCATCTTTAGAGCTGATGTCAATGAACTTAAATTTTTCGTACGTCAGATCCCCAACGAAGTGAGATAGATGAAATCAATAGCCCCCCTTTCCGGGCGAAACGAGTTGAGTGGCAGATGTAAGTGGCTGTGCCTTCCTGTCCTGCCTCCCACTTCGCACTGCAATCTATCAGGGCTTCGCTTGGCACCGGAGGAGCACATCCTCATATGCGATTTCAAGCAACCATTTGTTTCTACATGTAATGAAACATGTCAGTGTTTGTCCTTAAAGCCCCATGCCTAGGTCTGTGTTCTTTGTTCCTCCAAGAGAATGTATTTCTGTTATTTTTACGGGGTTGCTAGGATTCACAAGTGAATAGTCAGGCCCTTGAGTTCATGAAATATGGAATCGCTACATATAAAAGCCTAAATTCTGTTCAGAGCTTAGGGCCGGCCGGGGGACATGGAGACCTTCTGAAAAAACAGGAAGACCTTCAGAAAAGGGGTGGGCCACCATGCCCCATGGATTTACTCTGGATCCTGAAGCATCTGTTTGCCATTATTCATGAGTTTTCTTCCATTAATTCAAGAATTCCCCCGGCAACAGTCCTAGTAAAAACAAAAGTTACATTATCAGATTTCTTGGAGATGCATTCATTAATTAGAAAATGCTGTGTGAGCCTTAAAAACCTTTTTAATCCTATAAATCATTATGATAGACCTATTCTAATTTTATATCCCAATTACATATGATATAATGTCTGATTTAAGCAGGTGACAAAGAGAAGAATTCAGTGAGAAATATGTTAATTCATGCTGATTAAAAGATAAAAATCATCTTTATGTTTATATATCTATATTTTTCACATTTTTGAAAACTGATAAGAATTAATGTTCGGTATTTGTCATAAAAAATAGAGGAGTTATAAGCTTGGTGCTTACTACACAATAAATAGATGTATTTGGACTAATGACTGGAAACGGATGGGTGTTGAACTAGTAAATTTGGGGAAACATTACGAAAAATTGAACCAGATACAAGATGGTAGCAAAATAGGTGGATGATGCACTCACCTCCTCTCAGAACCCACCTGGAATCACAACTAAAACAGAGCAATGACCTAAATAACCAACTGAGGAGGCATCAAAACCAAGGAGTTAAAGAAGAAGCCACATGGTAACTGGTAGGAAGGGCAGAGAGACGGAAAGGTGTGGCCTCACTCCACGGGCAGTGGCTGATGGTCCTGAGGGGCCGCTCAGCTGCAGTGATTCCCCCTGAGAAGTGTGGGATCTCAACCCAGATCTGGTCTCCCTAGCCCAGAACACCAGAGTCAGGAAAATGTGCTATGGGCTGTGAAAATCAGCAGATTTTTTCCCCTTGCATTTTGTAAGCAGAGTCAGACCTCCACAACAGTCAAGTGGCTGAGGTTGCATAGAAGAGTTCTAGATGCTACAAACATTTTGAAAGTTCAAGAAGTCCCTCAGTAGAGTCCCAACTCTCTGAATTGATGTCATCTCACCACTGTTCCCTTGTAGACCTTGGAACCTGAGTACTTATGCTGTATGCAATGTTAGCTCTCACTTCTTGCTTTATTTAAATTGACTTTTAAATTTTTGTATCCTCTTTAATGGAGAAAAAATATCTTCACTATCCCTTGTTATGATTATTGGAATATTTTTTTCATATCTCCCCATTATTTGCAACAGTGATACAATTTGAAAATTAAGATCTCAGACAGTGAAAAGCCTTATATATGATCGGGAATACATTGCATTGATTTTTAAAACAGTTTTTAGAGGATTTAAAAACAACACTTTCAAACTAGTGACATTATTATAAAGAAAATCCTACTTTCATTAAAGAAATAAAAAACAGTGAATTAATTTTATAATCCATTTCTACTAATCTGCAATATTTAACTTAATTTATTGTTCTTTCCTGTCTGACTTTATCCTTTTATTTTTAGCCTCCCCACATTCAGCCCGACTTTCTAGTTGATATTATTTGATTTCAATTCTCTTTTTTTTTTCTCTCTCTCTTTTCTTTCTACAGACAAGATAAAACAAGGGCATGCATGAGCTAGACCTAGTCATGCATGGTCTCATAGCAATTGTTAAATGAAGTATACTAGTACTTGTCTTTGGGGGACTTAATAATTCAATGATTATTTCTCCAAATTACCAACCTCAGGGTACAAACAGATCGTCTGTGCATGGAGGGGGGGTATGGAAATCCTACATTAATTTTTGAAATGTCTTTTAGCTTCTCTAGAATCAAAATGGGAAAAAAAAAGAATGTGAAATTGCTCCTAGTACTGACTTCATCTTATGGCCACATCTTATGACAGTAATGTCTCTGTTTGGCTGACTGTCCATGTCTGGTCCAAAGAATTTTTGCAGCATTTGGGCAACTTTTTCACTGTGCCTGCTGCTACCAACCAATTATAGCTGCACCCACTTACGGTTCATCAACATGATTACCTCCTGTGCCCTGGGAAGAGAGCTTGGTGCCAAATAAACAACCATAAGTAGCAAATACATCATTCGGACAGCTATAGAATGGGAGGCTCATGCTTTCTCTTGGTAAATTGTTTCTCCAGATGCCAAAAGAACAGGTTAGAAAATCCGGGCCTTCCTAAATGCTAGAAAATCACAACAAGTATTCTCCCTATTTACATGAATTTAAAAAGCACACAATCAATCCTTGTATAGCCTTGATTTTTTCTCCAAAATGAGGTATAATTAGACAGGAATGTTTAGCCTTTTAGGAATAGTTGCACTGTGTTATGTGGTCATTTATTATGTAGCATCCATTGACCTGAATATTAGCATATATTTACTAAGAATACAGAACGGCTCCTTCAGAACAATTAGACCACACACACACACACACACACACTCACACAAGCACGCAACCAATCATGTGTCAGTTATGCCCAAGTCATCAAGTGGGCCCACACTTTTCACAATCTGCTTTCACAACTCAGCAACTAAACTGTGACCGGTTGACATGAATACCTCACCACCAACATCGACTCTGACGAATCCTGTCCATTTGGGCTGCCACCCTCTTTTTACTTTTCACTCGGAGAGCTTTTCTCTAAAAGAGCCCTGGCTGTCTCTTTTCCCTGGACACCCACTCGCCGCTCAGCCCACACCAATCTGTTCTCTGCACCCTTTATTCCACTAATGATCACATCACTCACTCCACCAACCCTATTTAAGCCTCACCTCCCACCCCTCCACCCCCAACCCCGCTTTTCAGCAGCACATAGCAGTGCCAGCTCCTTCCACTTTCTTAAACACTCTTTTCTTTGTCTCTATCCATGTCCCTTCATTTGTTGTCTCTCCCCTCTGGCTAGTTTACTGCAGTCTCTATCACCATGCTTTTTACTTGCTACCTACACTCTAAATCCATGATTGGACCTGAGACTCTCTTATCTTCTCACTGAAGACCTGGTGCACAAAATTCATGCATGAGAGGGGGGTCCCTCAGACTGGCCTGCACCCTCTCGCAATTTGGAACCCCAATAGGAGATGTCTGACTGACTGCTGGTTTAGGCCTTAACCGGCAGTTGGATATCCCTCTTGCAATCCCGGACCACTGGCTCCTAACCACTCTACTTGCCTACCTGATCAACCCAACCACTCACCTGCCTGCCTGATTGTCCCTAACCACTCTGCCTCAGCCCTGCCACTGCAGCTTTGTCCTGAAGGTAGTTTGAAAGGTCATTTGGCTGTCAGGTCTAATTAGCATATTACGCTTTTATTATTATAGATTCTATTCTCTTCCTCTAGACCAGTGGTTGGCAAACTGCGGCTCTTGAGCCACATGCAGCTCATGAGCCACGGTTTGCCACTCTGTTGACTAATGAGTTTGCCAACCATTGTTCTAGACAACCTTATATACCCAGTTCCCTAAACTTCTATTAGCTTCCAAAATGCCATAACCATCTAGTAAGTATCTCCTCCTCTGACTCTCCTCTGACCCCATGACACATCTATTCAACCGCCTACTTGACATACTAGTATGTGCCTGAATGGCCCAAAGGCTCAGCGGGTCTTCAGCAAATGAATGGTGTTTGCCTATATCCCCCACCCACATCAGAGGCAGGCTGTCTACAGCAGCACACGCCAGACCCTCTGCAGCTCTGGGCTGAAGAACTGTCAGAGAGTGAACTGCCCCAAAGATCCTTTTGTTTTCTCTCCTGCTCCTTCTGTAGCATCACTCTGGCTTTCACTTCCATCAGGCCTGAAGAGAAACGTTCTCAGCCTCATGCTCATGTTTGCTAAAAACTCTTACAAGAAATTTGGAGAGCTCAGCCTGACCTGTGTAGTCCAATGGTTAAGCACTGACCTGTGAACCAGGAGGTTACAGTTTGATTCCCAGTCACAGCATATGCCTGGGTTTTAGACTCAATCCCCAGTCAGGGGCGTGAAGGAGGCAGCTGATCAATATTTTTCTCTCATCACTGACATTTATATATATCTCTCTCCCTCTCCCTAACTCAATAAAAAATATATTTCAAAAAACAATTTGAGAGCTCAGTATAATAGTAGTATTAAAAGTTCTATTAAATATATTACAGCTAGTAGCCCTGCGCACAAATCCCTGCACCAGTAGCTTGCAAGTAGCTCACTGCTGGCCCACCAGAAGCTCTCCTCCAGCTCCCCGACCCTCCTGTAGCTCCTCCACCTCCACACCACCTCATAGCTTGCTGCCCTGCCCCCTGCTATAGCTCTCTGCCACCCACTTGTAGCTCGCTGCCCCACCCTCCACTGATCCGTGATCCTGTCATTACATGGTTGGTCATTAACACTTCACGGGGTAATGACCATTTGCACATTACATCTTTATTATATAGGATTGCAAAGAATGCTATGGTACAGTGATCTCTAAAAGTTTTGACTGGCTATCAGTAAAAGTTTTATTTTGTGATTTTAAAATATCCTAATAATTAAAAAATATTTTGCTTTCCTTGTATTACTCTTATTGATAATTCCTACTAAAGTTAAGGTTATTGACTATCTGCTTAGTTATTTTTTAAAAAATTTTGTTTAACATTTAATGATAGAGCAATGTGAATATTTCTGTTTACATATTTCAACACCTGACGTTAAAGCTTCTGTCAATGAAAAATATTTATTACAAATATACATGAAGCCAAATAGAAGAAGCTCTTCACATGCTGAGCTTACAGAAGCATGACACTTATTTTTCACTTCCTTCTACAAATTATACAATTGGTTTTTAAACTGCCTAGTATAAGTCCTATATTAACCAAAGAAACACCTAAAGCAAAAGGTCATTTCTCATTGAGATAGGGAAGAAAACATGACAGCTATCACCAATCTTATACAGTGACATCATGTTAGCAACTTAATCAGTATAATAATAAAAACAGCAATGGTAGCATAGAAACCTAATGATTAGAAAGGAAGAGACAAAACTGTCAGTATTCAAAGTGACACGATCACGCACACATTAAATGTAACAGGTTCTAGCAGTGTCCTCCATCCCACCCACTGAGCTACTTCACCCCTCTGGAAATGCAGATGGAAGGAAGAAAGGAAACGTACTCTCTCTCCCAGGGCTCTGCTCAGGAACAGAGTTAATTGGAACCAAAGTTTCAAAAATTGGGGGAGAGGGCTGGCAAGTTTAAATTTGTAGGGCAGGGAGGCAGGCTGGAAACTCAGGCAAAAGTTGTTGCTGTCTTGAAGCAAAATCCCTTCTTTTTCAGGAAACCTCAGATGAGGTCCACTCACATTATTGCTAGTAATTTCCTGATTAAAGTCAACTGCAAATGCTAATTGCATCTGCAAAATCCCTTTACAGAAATATCTAAACTAATGTTTGGCCACACAGCTAGGCTTTATACCCCACCCCAAGTCAACACATACAATTAACCATCACATTTAACCAATTACCAAGTGCTTTCTACAAAGGAAACATGATGTTGATACCATGATACCGAAATCTGACCAAGATGTCACAATAAAAACAATGCCATTATTTTAAGTATCATTCAATAGTGCTAAAATAAATAGCAATTCATCAGAACAATACACAAGTGCGGCGTTAACTCCAAATGTATGGATATTTTAACATGAAAACATGTACTAATATAATCATTAATAATAATAACTGTTGATGCCATTACTACTTAACACTGCTCTAAACAATCCAATGTAATTAGATTATAGGAATAGAAGGTATAAAAATTGAAAGATAGAAGCAGACTTTAGTAGCAGATGATATAATTATATACTAGTACAGTGGTTGGCAAACTCATTAGTCAACAGAGCCAAATATCAACAGTACAACGACTGAAATTTCCTATGAGAGCCAAATTCTTTAAACTTAAACAATATAGGTAGGCACATTGTTGTTAACTTAGAGTACTCCCAAGCTGGCCTTTGTCAAAAACTCAAGAGGCCAAAGAGCCACATGTGGCTCACAAGCTGCAGTTTGCCGACCACTGTACTAGTACATAGAATGCCAAAAAATAATAATAATAAAATCTTATAAAGTATTAGAAACAATAATAAAGTTCTACTTGTGCTGATTACAAAAGAAAACAATGTCATGGAGGACAAGATACCATTTATAGAGCAACTTGTAAGTAAATTAGTAAAAGTAAGTAAAACTTACATAAAAATTAAATTCTACTGAGGTACATAAAATAATTGAGTAAATGAAATAAAAGTTGTTACACTTGTTTCTATATCTTCCTTCCCTTTTCCACTTCAAAATATCCAAAATTAACTTAGGGACAAAATTAGAAATGGGAAGGGCATGTTCTAATAGAGGGAGGTGTGCACATGGTGGAACACATGCAGGTAAAATGTTTTGAGAAAAATCTAGCTTCACACTATGTAACTAGTTTTCTTACTAAAACACTAAATATTGTTATTGTTAAAATTCAAGTTATTCTTTTAACCTTTTAAACTGAAACATATCACAATTCATGATTCAAAAGCATCAAGGTTGCACTTTCAAATGTTACTTAAGCCTAATATTACAGACTTTAAAATATCCCTAAAAATAGGGTTGCTTGGTATGACTAACAAAATCAAAGAACATAGAGAAAAGATAAAATAGCCTCCAAAAGTTCTAGCTATAGCACATATAACCAATAAGAAAGGTAAAGTAATTTTGCAAAAAAAATGTAACACATGGGTATTAAATAGGAAAAAAAAAACCTTGGATAAATGAAGAAGAGTAAATCCTCACCAATTATAAAAAGGAGAAAGAGAGGTATAATGTAGAAAAATGAGATGCAGGCCCCTTCTTCCTGACCCTAAGTATAACGGAATCTATTCTTATGATATAACTAGTGACCTGGTGCATGGATCTGTGCACATTGAAAGGAAATTAATTAGAAGGTAGCTTGCGGGATGGGACTGTATGAGAAGGGCTGGACACGCCTTAGAGCAAACCTCCTGTGGTCCCTCCCCAGCCAGCCGCACATGGGGTGGGGCCACGGCTCCAAGGGCATATGCAGAGTGAGCAGGGTCTCTCTGGCAGGTGGGTCCCTCAGCCTGGCCGGTGGGAATCAGGCCAAAACTGGCTCTCCGACATTCCCCAAAAGGGATCCCGGAGTAGAAGAATTCTCTCCTCTCTGGTTTCGGGGTGTGTCACAGCAGCTCCTTCCTACATGAGTGTCTGCCCCCTGTGGTCAGTGCTCATCATACCTACCAGCTGGTCAGACCATCAGACAGTCGCTTAGCCTTATATATATATATATATATATATATATATATATATATATATATATAAACACATATGGAAGATTTTAGAAATACTATGTTTAAATAACTAGTTAACCTTAGGTGATAAGATGACAGGCAATATTATTTTTTTCTCTTTGAGCTTTTTATTAAATTTTAAGTTTTCTGCCTTAAATAAGTCTTTGTTTTGAGATTTAACTAATATATTATTTAATGTACAAGTTTAAGCAGTAATCTCAGGTTCGTATTAAAGCTCAATGTAAATTTTCACTCATCCAAAATTAAAATTTTCATTATACCTCTTCTCCAACTCAGTATGTCACCGAGGCTAGAATTTATTCAATGGCAGCTAATGAGACAGAGTCCCATGGTAAAGTTCACTCATGTGTACTTTGTTCTAAGAAGAGCATTAAGGCATAGCATTCAATTCTAGCCTGCAGTGATAGGGCAGAGTTACACAGGCAATTCTCTCTGAATACTCTGCATGCAGTATAAGGTACACCTTGTGTATTTTTTAAATGTTTTTAAACTGGCAAGAGGAATTGTATTGAAGGATATTCGCATCAATGTAACGATTACCATAAACAGACAACATAATTTTGGAAAAGAGTGATTTTTCGTTTGCCTTCCATAAAAAATATTGTTCTGAGACAAATATTTTTTCTTCTTTGTTTAATACGATCCCATAGAATCCCCCATATTAGCTTTCATATTCTAATTAACCTTCCAAAAACAAAATATATAAAGTACAATCAAAATCATTAAACAGTTATAAGATCTGTTCATGTGCATGTAGATGTGACCTCAACTGTTCTCTTGTTAAATATTCAAGTTAAAAAAAAATTGAGATAGTACTAGAAAGGCTTATTAACGTTCTGTGCATTTTGAAAGTGTTTCTTACAACAAAACATATAATTAAATGTATCACTCTTCAGCAGTGTTTTGATATTCTTAATAAATATTCACAGTACATAAATTTGAGAATAGTAAAGTGAATGCATATTTATAAGTTCCAGAAACTCTCAGGAACTGTTAGAAAGCATTCATCTCTGAAGTATTTAGTATGATAAAACTATGGATGAAGATGAATTAGGATGCAGTTCTTCCATTTTCCAGGGAAATGACAATTCTGGATTTCTGAGGCTTAACTATACTCTTTATCGAACAATAAATGGCCTCATTAAAAAAAAAAGCAACAGTTCACTCACATGTGATTTAGTTCCTTTTGAGAGTCCAGTAAGCAAATTCTCAGAATGCAGGCCATTAATGAAGCCTGCTCAAAGGAAGATCCTGTGTGGGGAGAGGTCTGGGTCAATGAGAAAACTTATATGCTGGAATTGAAGATTGCCAGCAGTGGTACAGAGCAAGAAACACACAATCACAGAAGAAACGTGTGTGACATTACAGGTGAGAGATGGTAAGAGCAGAAATTCAAAGGAGATAAGAACTAACTTTTGAAGATTTTCTTGCAAAATATAATGTCAGGATTTCAGAAGAGATGGGACTTAATGAAATAGTAGCTGTGCTCACTAGACAGTCAAGTTTGAGGAGAAATATGAGAATATATATGTTATGTCACTGGTAAAGAAAAGTAGCTTAGGATAGCTAGAGTGGCCAGTGAGAATTTATCAAGGATATATTGCATATTACCAGATAGATAAGATGGAAAACATCAACAATGATATTAAACTTTAATTTCCCATAATGAAAGAAAAGCATTTTATTTGGAATAATCAGACAGGACTAACGATTATAATGGACTATTTAATTCTAAATGATGCAGTCAGTATCTTTCAGTCACTTTTCCAGGGACTGGAGACGCAGTGAGGAGTAAGACTGCTCCTCTCCACCTCGGTGAAGAGCCTGTCAGGTTAGTGGGCAATCACAGTAACGTGAGATGATTGCCAGTCCTAAGTGAGCACAGCATGCCCTCAGACTCAACATGGCACCCTCCCACCCCCACCCCACCCCCACTCTGGGTGGAGAGGTTAGGAAAGCCAGGCTGAAAACCAGTAAGGCTCAGTGAAGACAGAGAGGGAGGGAGGCATGCTCCTGGAGGGGAAGGAGGGACAGAAAACAGAGGAAAAAGAGGAGTTCAGTCAGCATCATTAAGTAGTTTGCAGGAAGGAGATAGAAGCTTACTGGAAATGGAGACAGAGGGAAGTAGGGGCAGCTTGCAGAGAGCTTGCCCTGCAGAAGGAGGGGTTACAGGGAGGGAAGGTGGTGGAGGAAGGACAGCTGTAGAAGTCAGCTCAAGAAAACAACAATGCACGTCGAGTCCTGGTTACAACAAAGTTGGTATTGGTGTAGCTAAAGCATGTCAAACTCAAAAGCTAACACGGGCCATGTAAATAAGGTTAAAGTTTATGTGGCAGTAAAAAAAAAAACAAAAGCTTCAATTTTCATAGAAACATAGGTTTATTTCGATAGACAAGTGAATACAAAGGGCTGAAATAAATGAGTCATCATTAACATAAAATAATAGAACATTTTAATAAAAATTTAACAATTTTTTCTTGAACATGAACTTACCAGACACTGAATAACTGCACAAATTAATAAGCATAGTGCAAGTAAACCTATTTTTGTTGTTCTCCGAAAGCGAAATATTTCCTGTTGTGCACACTGAACAAGTCAGTCCAAGACTAATGACATGGCCACAGCTGCTAAAATATTCGCTGCTGGTATTAGTGGAGAGAAATGGTGCTAAGGCACACAAAAGGGAAAGGAATGTAAAGATTGCACTCACCAGTCATTGGCGAACATCATAGTTTGTTGTTAATAATTATGTATGACAGGATATTGTAAAAATTAAGTTATGAAATTTTTATTAAAATGCTTCTTACCTACCGTTATATTGGCTGGGCAACAAAAATATTCATGGTGGGCTGCGTGCGGCCTGTGGGCCACGACTTTGGCATGCTTACTCTAACTGGCATTTGGTGTGGTCACTAAAGAAGCATAAAAGGCTGACTCAGTCAAACTTCCCCCAAAGAAAAGTCCCCACAGACCACTGGAGCACAAGCAGGCCATGCCCTTCTCAGGGGGATCATGCTCATCACATGACTGAACTTGCAAAGAAACCCCGTGATGTCAGCAAACCCACAGCGGTCTCTGTCCCCAGGCGCCGGCGTGGCCACCCACAGCCATCCTGCGGCATCCCAACTACTCTGATTCCAGAAAAGCTTCCTGTGAACGTGAAAAGCTGCTTCTTCAAAACTGGTTCTGAGCTCTAATAAAGAAGTTTTGGATTCACATTTGATCTATAAAAAGTTACATTTTAGAAACAAGGTACCACCTGTGTGTCCAAGGCAATCAAATATGTTATTTATGGTCATAATCCCTGAGTAATCATGCAGAAAATGACATTGATTCCTCACTAAACTTTAAAAAAGGAAACACTTAGTTCCCCCATGTATCTTATTTTGTTTTTATTAAGTTTATTGTGGTGACATTTGTTAATAAAATTATAAGAATTGCAGGTGTACAATTCTCTAATACATCTCTGTATATTGTATTGTGTGTTCACCAACCCAAGTCAGGTCTCCTTCCATCACCATTTCCCATATGCCTTACAATATCAGTCTCTCTCTATATATATGTGAATAGATACACACAGACACACATATGTACAAATACATATATGCACACACATATATAAGTACACATATTAAATATATAATGCACATAAGTATACAAAACTTGAAACTCTAATTTTATATGTCACTATTTATATGCCATCTATTTGTGAATAGACAACTAGATATTTTTCTGAGATCTGGAACGTCAAGTTTTTCACGTGTATAATTTCCATGAAGAAGATGAGATACAGATTTTTAAAAAGCAGTGGTGGGACTAGAGAGCAGGGTATAATGAAAATACTAACGGACAGAAGTACATGTCAAAAGCAGATTCTCAATTAGGTAAACTTCAAAAGCAGCTGTCAACCAGGTAAGTACATTTCCAACCGAACTTTTCCTTTCTTAAACCAAAATGAGGAGAAATGATTGGCATTAGACATTAATCAGGATTGTAGTGGACATCAATTATGATTGAGAACTGCCAGAAATCAACATAATAATAGGTACTAAAAAAAACACTCTGTTATTTGCTTTAAGAATATCTTACAAATCTTTTCTCAGTTGAAATTTATGCATTTATACCAAAATAGCAAAGGTGACTTTAAATTATTTTATGATTTTTATGCTTACTTAATGATTCTTGCTTAAAATCTTTATTTTATATTTCTTCAGAGATGGAGCCCAGCTGGTGTGGCTCAATGGTTGAGCATCTACCCTACAAACTAGGAGGTCATGATTCAATTCCTGGTCAGGGCATATGCCTGCCTTTGTGGGATTGATCCCCAGTAGGGGCATGCAGGAAATAGCCGATCAGTGATTCTCTCATCATTGATGTTTCTCTCTCTCTTCTCTGAAATAAAAAATATATATATTTTTAAAAAGAATGTAAAGCCCTAACTGGTTTGGCTCAGTGGATAGAGCATCGAGCATCAGCCTGCGGATTGAAGGGTCCCAAGTTCGATTCCAGTCAAGGGCATGTACCTTGGTTGAGGACACATCCCCAGTTAGAGGTGTGCAGGAGGCAGCTGATCAATATTTCTCTCTCATCCATGTTTCTAACTTTCTATCCTTCTCCCTTCCTCTCTGTAAAAAATCAATAAAATATTTTTTTAAAGCTTATAAAAGGCAACCAATGAACTTTAAGACATGTGTTCCCGCTGCGCATGATGGTGTCATTGTCACACAGTGTAACGACGTGTGGATTTTGCTTTATTCCTTTTGTCCTCACAAGTCTGTAGGTGTTTCCTCTGAAAACCACTACATAATTGCATATTCTGGTGCTCATGCTGTGAATATATGGAAGGACTGAAATACATGTTTTGGTAAAATAATAATAATAATAATAATAATAATAATAATGCTTGTGACATCTCTATGCTCAACCAACATGAAAACTGTGAGGGATTACTGAAGGCTTGCGTGGCTGGACCCCTCTGCACACTGTACATGCCTGATTCACTGTCCCTGACATACGGGCCCTGGGAAAGCTGTGAGTCCGGGGGAGAAGCATGAGTTGGCTAAGCGGGTGCTTCAATGTAGGTGATGCATTTATAACCATGTAAAGGGCTTTTTCAAGGAGCGGCTCCAATAGGGTTTACTTGGAGTGCGGTAACCATATTTCATAGAAGACATTAGAGTATGTTGAGGGCGGGGAGGTGAATGGTCCCAGCAGAGGGGGAGCCACCAGCCTTCTGTGCATGAGTCCAGTTGGTACCCGTCAGTTACTAACAAGTAGTCACAGGATACAAGTAACCCAGCTTTTACTATCACCATGGAAACGGTGCCTATGAGTGATGAACACATTAATGCGCTCAGGTGTGCAAATAAACTTCGAACAAAAATAATTTAGGGGGAATGACCGTGTCAAGGTTTAGCAAATGCGTGCGGTCGAATCATGTAAATGCCTCCAGAACACGTGTGTAGTCCCCCTAGCTCACTGCTTAGAGCAGTCTTTGATACACAGGAGGTGCTTAATTAGCACTTAGTGAACAAATGACTGATGAAATGAGTCTACTAACACCTTGGCGTATTCCCAGGCCTTCATACGCCTTCATCTCCTCTCATACAAGAATAGCCCCTGCTAAAAAATATATATCTGCTCTAGTCTTGGTTGGCGATATTTGCCATTGAATTAAAAACCATTGTGCACTTCCCAGCGTGTTTTGTATTTATGTGTGTTTACATAAACGGCAATGCTTATTATCTCAAATTAGTGATTGTCCCGCCGTCTGCTACGTTGGAAATGGAAGATGATCTCTTTCATAAACTCTGGCGGTGCTCCAGGAAAACACTCAGAAAAGAACAGGAGACAAGTTAACCAGCTCCTAGGGGGAGGCAATGCCGATCACCTTCCTCACCCCCCGGCTCTCTGACAGCAGAATGAAAAGGCAGTGCCTGCAGTCCTACAGACGGTCAGCACCGGGAGAGGGGCATTTGGAGTTCATTAGAAAAGTCTATTTCGTCAACATTCTCCATCCACAAGAAACAGGCGGGCCCTGTACCCCAATCCATCCCCAGAAGCAGGCCGGCCCTCTGTACCCCAATCAGGAAACTACTTGTCAGATTCTTCCCCTGAAAGCCATAGGTCTGGAATACATTAACAAGATGCATTATTTTCGTAAGATGTAACAGTGACACGATGCTGGCATTCTCACCTCCGCTTTCAAGGTGAAGAAATGGAGTCTCGGGGAGAAAATGGACTCTCTCGGGACCACCGGGCTCATAGGTGGCAGCCGGGGGCCCCCCCGCACAGTGCTGAGGCCTGGAAGCCCAGCATGTGCAGGAGGCAACCTACCCCCTGTCTCTCTCATCGATGTTTCTCTCTCTCTCTGACTCCTCCTCCTCTACTTCCATTCTTTATAGAAATCAACTGAAAACATATCCTCACTCCTCAGGGGAGGATGAAAGGAAATTAATTTGTGAGCTTGTGAGAACAAAGCTGAGCATATCTCCGCAGCCCTGGGCTCTCCGGGGGGCATGCGTCCGCTCCCCTAAGCTTGCATCCGCTGCTTATCTGCATGGGGTGTGTGTGTGTATTGTGGGGGGGGGGGAGTAGGCTCAGACTCTGAGAACAAAGCTGTGGTGCTCTTTCCTAGACAGCATTAGGTGGGCCAGTTCAATGTAGGAACTATCCATTCTGAAGCTAATCTTGATAAACAATAAAGTGAAGTTTCCTAATTCTGTATTATTATTATTATTATTTATTAAAACCACCCTTCTTTCTGGCACAGCATGCTGGTAAAGAATACACGTTCGGAGGGCATGCTGCCCCGGGACAAATAAAGCTCCACCATGCATACACGCTAACATAGCTCAACCTTTCTGTGCCTCTATTTTCTCATAAGAAAAATGGGGACAATAATACCCACCACACGGTTACCAATTGGCAGGTCAAACCCACTTCACCTACTTCCCAGGAGCTGTTACCCCAAATGCTGTTTCGTGATGTAAAAAAAAAGTCTCCTCAACCCTCCAGGCCTCGCCCCTTCCTCCTCTAACCTGAGAGCGTGCCCGGGTGAACTCCTCCAAGAGGCCCAGGTCCAATTGGGCAGGAAGAGCCACCTGCTTGCTACACAGGTGTTTTCTTCGCCCAATATCGCTCCTCTGTCCTGTTTTTGTTCTCTCACATGATACCGCCGCTTTCATGTTCTTTCTCCACAAGACCCTGCAATTTATGGCCTTCGCCTGGGATTATGTTTTCCAATTCTCTCCAGCTCCTCTGCTGTAAACCCTGCTACCCAGGGAATGTTCTTCTGGGGGAAAAATGGATCTTGGGTCTCACTTCTGCAGGAGCTCCAGGCTTTGCCAAAGAGGCCCGCCGCCCTGACAGAGGCAGGCCGTCCTGCAGCCAGGGGGTTGTGGTAATATTTAGGAATGTTTTAAAAATGTTTTCATAACGGGGTCCAGACCAGCCAACGTGCTCGCCTGTCAAGACAGCCGCAAAGGCACGTGCTTTCGTCAATCCGGCAAGCGACCCCGCTCCACGCTCCTCTCCCTGCCAGACCGCGGAAGAAGGGCTAAGACCTCCCTATTGAGAGGGGTCCGAGCTCTCGAGGGAGGAAAGCCGGCCCTCTGAACAGGGGCCAGCCCAGCTACTGGACTCCCAGGACAGCACCACCAAGATCCTATTGAAGCCTGTACCCACAGCACCAGGAACTGTGAAATGAAGTGCTGTGTGACTTACAACTGCATATGCTTCATGTGCCGTGATTCCTCCAGCCGTTAATTGAATTATTTAAATTTGAAATTAAAGCTTCTGCTCTTTTTGGTCCTAAGCCCAGGTGGGACCCTATACAATGGGCACCCGCTCTCCAGAGTGTTATTCAAAGTTTCCTTCTCACCACGAAAAAAACGAAGAAGAAGAAAGGATTAAGGGTTAGGAGTAACGTCTTTCAAATGTGCTGTACAACTTCCAGTGATTAGCCCTTTCAGCAAACACCTGCAACCACCCCCCTGTGCCTATGAGCTGGGCTTTGCTGCCAGCCATAAGCTGCCTCGGATTTTTACAGAGGCTCGGGGTCTCTCCCGACATCATCCATTTATGAGCAATAAGAGCTACTACTTGCCTAAGAACTCTAGTGCTATCAATGAAGAACTGCAAACACCCAGATCACCCCCTTGGGATTTTCAAATCAATGCCCCCACCCCTTTCCTGGAGAAATACAAACAAGTAAGTATTTATTCAACAACTGCTCTGCATTGGGCATTTTTCTGGGTACTAAAATGCAGAGACAAATAAATACCTTTCCTGGGCTCTCCAAATGGAGATGGCTAACTAAACGAACAGCTGAAGCTTCCCAGCAAGGTCAGGTTTAGTGTTTGTGCCACCTGCAGTGGGAATGCAGAAGGGAGCTCAGAGTGAGGACAGAAAATGAGACAAAGTGGTTTGAGTATTAACAAGAGTTTTTTATTTATTTATTTGTAGTATTAACAAGAGTTTGCTGTTAATCCTTGTAGAATTAACAAGAGTTTGTCTCCTAGTAGGCAAGGAGACAAAAGGCATTCCCGTGTCATAACTTCACTCACAGCAAAGCAGAACTGTTACTCCCAGAATTGTGAGGTGATATCCCCATCATAAAGCCAGATTGGGAGGGCACACAATAGCTGTTCAGCTAGAACAGGCTGACTTGGTGGCAACTTGTCTGCCAGAGATAATAAAATGTACAGAATATAACCAACTTGGGTCTCTAATTAATCTGAGAATGATTTTTGTTTTTCAATTATTTAGCATGAAACATTTTTATTAGATTTCAGGACCTGAAGCCCCAGGCATACATGCATAATTTTAAAAGTATCATTTGTCTGCGATCTTAAAAGGGGCTTACTACTAAATAAATTAAATGGTAATATTTCCAGTAATTGTTAAAGAACATATAATATCTAAATGTAGAAAGTAGCTTAGACCATAGAAGATCATCTTTCTAAGTGTTCTGTCACATTTTGGGATTTAACAACTAAATATAAGATATCTAGATCATGTTTAAATGATTATACATAACATATCTATCAGTTTATTGTATGCTTTTTTGTTTTAATTCATCTTTGTTTCCCTTGGAGATCCTGACACTGTTATCAATAAATGTCTGTCACATAGATAGTGTTATTAATAGTTATTTATTAAATGGAATCGATTATATATCAAGACTCCAGTATGTATTCCACAGTCTTATGTTGCAGATTTTTTATCTAATACTCCAGTAGGTGGCTCTTCAATACATTAGGCAAGAAAAATAAATTATCTAAAACTGAATAAAACTTCAATTTGAAAGGTATTTACAAAATATGTTATTGAATTTGAGGATTACATTTTGTATCCCATTAGCATGAATTAAAACTAGAAGTTAGGAGCTGCTAATTATTAATTGTCAAAATCAAGTTACAGTTTATTGATAAAGTTAGGATCACATAACTCACCAACAAGCAGTTCTCAGAAGTGAAATCAAAGTATAATTAACTACAACACTGACGAATATTCTTGTCATCAATGGTTTAAAATAGTCTCCCATTTTTTATTTTGACCAAAGTTCAGTATTGTGTCAGTAAACTAATATTCCATAACATAATAGACTAGTTGAAACTATTTTTATTTTGATACTATTTTTGATACTAATTGAAAATATTTTTATTTTGATAGTATCGATCTCAGGTGTCAAGATAAATACAACATGATAGATGATAGATAGATAGATAGATAGACAGATAGAGGCAGAAAGTAGACATAAATAACTCAATGGTACCTGAGACAAGTATATAAAAATAACCCATTGAAATCATAACAAGTAAATTAGATTGAATGTGAGAAAATAAATGTAACTAAGATAATGTTATCTTTATTATTAGAAAATTGGGCCATATCATTTATTTTTGAATATATATTTAGCATAGTAAAGGATGTCTTTCAAAGATTACTTCATCAGATCCAAGAAAATGTGGAGTATTACTAGATGCTATCTTTACCCCAAGTCTATCAAGAGTCTTTCTATTTTTTTTTCATGTTCTATTAAAGGAAAAACAGTTCCTAACAAACTATTGATAAAGGAGAGAAGAACTTGAACTACTCTGCTATTGGCAGCCTCTATGGATTAACATAAGGCCTCTGTAGCAAGATTTTGGAGGATTTGGGCTTGGCTAAGTCCTTAATGAAGAACTCTGAATACCTAGTGGCTATTTTTGTGGTTAGGATAGGGTGAAGTGTCAGAGAGAGGATAATGAAACTTTATAAAGTAGGAATATAAAAAAGTTGAATATGTCTCCTTCACAATTCCTTCTGAGACCAGCCCTAGTAAGAAGACTATGACATGCGTACATATATATGTATTTTATATAGACTATTTATATAGATATATAAAAGCCTAAGCTACTGGAACAATTGGAATGACCAGTCGCTATGATGCACACTGACCACCAGGGTGCAGATGCTTAATGCAGGAGCTGCCCCCTGGTGTCAGTGTGCTCCCACAGCCAACCTCCCCCTACCAGCCAGGTTTCTACAATCCCCCCCCTAACCCCAACAGCCAGCAGGCCCCAATTGCCTGATCAGAGCCAGACCCCGGGCTGGGATGGAGAACAGGTGTGGGTGGCGGAGGAAGTGGCTCCTTTCTCATGAGTTCTGAGAACCAGCTCCCTCCTTGGGGCCAGGGACCAACCTCCTATGCCCTGTCCCTCCCCTGGCCGGCAGGCCCCAATCAGCACTCCATCTGCCTGCAGTGGCTGTGATTTGGCCGAGAGGGAAAGGGGAGGGGAGGAGGGGAGGAACCGCATAGTGGCAGGCAGCGGCAGCATCTGGCATCCTCCACTAACCCTGAGGCTCCCAAGGTACTTAGCATTATGAAATAAGGACAATGAGCAGTAGAATGAGACCCCAAACAAGCAGCAAAATAAAGACAAATACTATGTAATTTTACTTACATGTGGAACCTAATGAACAAAATAAACAAACAAACAAAACAGACTCAGAGGTACAGAGAACAGACTGATGATGCCAGAGAAGAGAAGGAGGGGGTGGGAAAGGTGAAGGGATGAAGAAGTGCAGAAATTCTAGTTACAAAATGGTCAATGGGGTGAAAAGTACAGCATGGGGAATATAGTCAACAACAGTAATAACTACATACGGCGCCAGGTGGGTACTTGAAATATCAGGGGGAACACTTGGTAAAGTATATGATTGTCTAACCACCATGCTGTGCACCTGAAACTCATACAAAATAATATTGAGTGGAAACTGTAAGTGAAAAACCAAATTAACAAAGGATACCAAAGGAAGCAGGACGATGAGAGAGAACCAAAATTTAAAGCAAAATTGTTACCCTATGAGAGAAAATGAGAATCTCATAAACATGAAGCAAGGACATCTGGTTTCCAGTTAAGTGCCATGCGTCCAAAACGGGAACCATCACCACATGCCATGAGATTTAGAATTTAATTATAAAAATAAATTGGCATTGAATATTAAAAATAAATATGTTGCTCAGAATTTGGATGTTCTTGGATATTTTCAGTTGAAAATTCTCATGGAAAAAAAATGATTTTAAAGTTGGTTAGGACTGCTACTTGGGGAAAACATTTTTTTTTTATAGATGCACAATGTGTGTAAGGAGGGTCCACCACTTGTGTCTACAGACACTTATGGTGTACAGCGGGTTAAAGAAAACTCCTATGACATGAGCACTGTATAAAAAGAAATACAGAACCACTGGGTGGGTTGACCAACACAGTGAAAACAGATGTCATAGCCACACCCCACGGAAATCCTTCTTGGACACCCACCACTATGTGACATGCAATTTTCAGGACTGATGGTATATTTCATCTCACAAGAAGGAATGCCTTTCTGGTTTCCACGTTATTATTCAGCCCAGCACCCTTCTTGAGTCTGTCCACAGATCTGTGAGGCTTGCACACGGTTTGCCATCTAGAAGTTACTTAAGCCATCCCGTGGCACGAATCACACTGGAAACGCTTCGGGGAACTCTTTCTTTGCACTTCGTTTGTGGCTCCTCCAGCACCATCCAGTACACACGGTACAAATACTTCCCAATTATCTATAATTACATCTCACAGTGAAGCATATTTCACAGAATCTCAGATCTAGAGCTTCTTGTAGAACCAGTCAACAATGTGTTAAAAAATCAAACTGGCAAGGGATGCTAATAATGCTAATGTGGAAATTACTCGTTGTTTTAAACTTGTTTTGAAATTAAAAATTTAAAATAGTATCTAAAGCAAATTTTACTACAAAGCTGTTTGCTAATAAAAATAAAAAATAAATTTAAAAAAAACCTAACTTGTAAGCTTTGGCACAGATTTACCCCAGTGTTCAATGCTAATGCTGATGTGGCAATTCTGGGCCATCTTAGAGAAGAAACTAGAGTTTGACAGTTAATTATTGCGTATGCAAAATACTCACTTCTCAAGATTTCCTCACCCATGAAAATGGGATTTTGTTGATTATTATTTCATTTCCTTTGTATCCTAAATGCTAGTGTCAGCTCAGGATACATAAAAAAGAGCCCACAGAGAATAAATCCATCTACTGTTAGGATTGAAAAAGAACTGCAGCTGTGTGGCATCTGTTGCTAAAATCTTTTTAGATATTCTCAGTTGAGACCCTAATCATTCTGCGGATATGCAATTCTGGACCCCTGTGCAAACTCCACTCCGCAACTGTGATACACAGTTGTGAAGAAACAGCTTCGTGAGTTTTTTTTTTTTTTTAAATGAGTGTTTACATAAAGTCCGTATATTAAAACAAACATTTGACTCGTCTTCAATGGTTTACTTGGCCAATAACAGAAACATCTGGAATTGGGAGTTGGAACATCAGCTGTGTCTATCTCCAGTCATGATGGATGAGGAATTGTTAGCTGTGACCTCCACACTGATCACTAACACTGAGTAACGGCACAAACACATCAACTCCGGGTTTAGAAAAGTCAAGTCACCTGACCAAGGAGGTCATGATGGTCCCTATATGGCATGTTTTAAGTCCTTATGCAACTTTCCTCCAACCTGAAGGATAAAGAAGGTTGATTTCCACCCCGTTTTATAACAGAAATCTCATGTGTGAAGGCTCCACTGAGACGCAAAGCATAAAGTTATGTAAACATACTACATTTTTCACGCGCAACAGCCCTTAATTCAAAACGATCCATTTAAAAACCACAATGGATTGTGCTCTATTTTTAGGACAATAAATAAAGAATAATATAGCCTTTAGAATTACTCTGTGTTGTCTAGCAATCAAGTAAATTCTTGATTCAAAATTTTCAAAAGAGTATTGTTAATGCACACAACAAAAAAATGCTTAATGGAACTCTACCTGGGAATAAATACACAGACGCACAACTTCAGGAAGTTGTGTTTTCTAGCCTGTTTCAAGTCCAAACAACTATCAGTTTGATCATCTCAGAACAAAAGTTGCTTAAGGGAAATATTTAAAAGTGTCCTTAGCACATCAATTTGATGAATGATCTTTTATAGACGTAAGCCTGAAAATTCTAAAATTGGGTCTAGAAACACCCTTTAAGGCATAACATCGTATTTTATAAATAATCTGGAAAAAATAACTTACTTATTTTAACTCACAGATTTTCAAATACCCCAATTTTTATTATCTGTTCCTTAGAAACAAATATTTCATAAAGAATGGCCTGTTTCCTCTTCATCAAATGTTAAAGCACAGTTCCAGAATTCCTAAATGATCTAATGTGTTCAACTATAGTATTTTGGATTTAAAGTACAGATAGCTAGTAAACACAGACTTAAATGAATAGAAAACACTGAAACCTTCTAAACTTAACAAGACTTAAATGAATAGAAAACACTGTCAGTTGTTATGTATTGAGCTCATTTATTATTTTTGTAGAATGATATTTGAGTCATTTAACCTAAATCCAAACTCTAATGTTCTTGACGTTTTGGTCTTGCCATACAAAGTAGCCTTTAATTTAGCATGTATCACTGGCCTAAATCCACTACCTATGAGGATAATGAGGTATGTGGTTTTTGTTGTTGTTGTTTTAAAAAGCATGTTTTTCAGAGCAGAGAAACCTGGATTCCAATCCCAGTAGTTTCATATATTAGTTAACCTAGTCTTGTCCCACTCCCCTATTTCCTCTGCTATAATAAAAGGAGACTGTGGCAGGCTCGCAATCCAGTTGGGAGGATTTAAATTCTATACATGCAGCAAGTCTCACTTAGTATTGCCAATAGGTTCTGCGACTTTAAGTGAAATGGCATAAAAGGAAGTCGATTTTACCACAGCGAATTAACAGGAACAGGAGTCAAGTTCCTACTGCATCTCATCATTTAAAATGAAACAACATTGAATTAAATGACATTATTCAAGGATCTGCTAACGTTATACTCTAATATAATCTAATATATTAGATATATTTAATTATATACCATGTTGTATATTATATATTAAATTTGTATATGAATTTAACTATACTTATGTATTATAGATCCTTTAAAATATTCATGAATAAATAAAAATTAATATATTGAATATATAAAGTTCTTGATAGGAAATATTTTCTTTTCCTTTGCATTTCCTTTGCAGTCATGAACTAATATTTTAGAAAAATAAAAAAAATAGAAATAATACCTTACTGATTCAGAGTAACTTGAGGTAAAAAATAAAACTATCCAAATTAGTTAAAGACCTCAGATTATAATATTTAATAAAATTTTATCAAAATGTATTTCTCACAATGTTTCCAAGTAGAGGACACTACTTAAACGTAAATTCACTTCAAATAAATGCTAGCTACTTACTTATAAACCATAAAAATAGCCAAGATATAGAGTGCTTACTAAATGCCAGGTGCTAACCTAAGTGCTTTTATTTTTATTTTTTAATATATTTTGTTGATTTTTACAGAGATGAAGGGAAAGGGATAAACAGTTAGAAACACTGATGAGAGATAAACAGCGACCAGCTGCCTCCTGCACACCCTGTACTGGGGATGTGCCCCGCAAAGAAGGTGCATGCCCTTAACCTAAATCGAACCTGGGACCCTTTAGTCTGCAGGCTGACACTATCCACTGAGCCAAACCAGTTAGGGCTTAAGTGCTTTTATTTACTAACTTTTTATTGATTTTTTTGTTTGTTTTTTAGAGAAAGAGGAAGGAGGGGTGAGACGGGGAGAGAGAGAGAGAGCTGGTGTTCTGCTGAGTTATGCATTCACTGGTTGCTACATGATTGGAATGAGTGATAATAAATCTCAAGGTGGCTTCTTGAATGTGCCGGACCATGGATGGAACCAGCAACCTTGGCATATTAGGAAGATGCTCTAACCAACTGAGTTGCCTGCCCGCGGCATTAAGTGCTTTTAAATAAAAAAATAATAATAATTGCAACAATAATTTCTATGGAAGTTCTCTACAGATAGTTAAAACAGTTTTAATTTTTATCAAACTAATTATAGTGCGTATAAATGTTTGTTTGTTAAGTTTAGAAAACAAAAAAGTAATTCATAGCCCATGGACATCTTTTTAAAAATAAACAAAGAAAATTAGCTCTCTAAGACTTCAACACTTTAGTAGAGTTTTTAAATTTTCCAAGAGAGCCCAAATTAATTTGTATTGGTGGACAAAGCACTAAGCTTAGTAGTATTAGTTGCATAGAATGTCATGTGATCTAAAAGTTTTCATGTGTTTGTAAAAATAAAATCATTGTATTGTTTCTTTTTGACTCTGAGAGTCCTATCATATAAAAATTCTTAACCCTCTTACTTAATTCAGAAAATAGAATGACTTTGAGGCTGTGTTACACGGGGCTAATCCATTCTCCACAGCGAAGTGCACACATTTCAGCAATAACACATTCCGTTCCACTGTCACCCTATAAAATAGTGTTTACACTCCAGGCCTGTTGCTCCGGGAAATTATTGATGAGAGCAGCTGCTCCGTTGGAAGAAAAGTCCTTTCTGTCCAACCAGGGGCATTTCAGCCCTTGCTTTATCTCTGCCGCACAGAAGCATGCAAGATTGGATTGCAGACTTTGAAATAAAATAATAATAATAAAATAAAGTCGTAATCTTTAGAAACTCTTAAAGCTTCACTTGGTAACTTTTATCAAGCTCTGAGACATCTCTCTTTGCTCAGAATCCTTTGTGAAAACACGAGATGAGAAGCAGAGCGCCCAACTTCAAATATAGCCCATTGCTACTGAACTCACATGGTAATTGCAATTAAAACTCTCCTCTGGTCCATGCATACATTATTCAAATTTGGGCGGTGGATTATTCAAACATTATCTGCAAGAAACACTTCTGAGAGCTTGCTAACAATTATGCTACCACCCTTCACTCACAAATGCCATTCAATTAAAAGCTGAATATATTTTTAGACCCTAAAATGGTCACTAAAATTGTTTCAACAAAGCTCTGTTTCCAGATATCTCACCATTAAAAATGCCTCTCTTGTCAAATCTTAGAAAATTCCACATTATTTCTCTGGAAAGAAAAGGTCCAGAGTTCATCTACATTGTTCACATTGAGTTTCTATACTTGAAAGGACAATGTCTTTGATAAAAATATGGAAATCTGAATATTACTGCAAAAGGGAGATTCTCAATTACTGTTAAAATGTCCATGCACTGCCATTTTTGTATGACTTTGACTTTCCCCTCTAAGCTGTGTGAAACTGTATTTTCACATTAAAAAATGAGTAAACCATTAGAATCATTTTCACCTGTGTCCTAAAGTTAATTATTTGGACCTGCCCTTTGTCTAGGACATAAAGTTTACAAGTCCTGGGGTATGTTCTTGTTTATGGCATAGTTTATAGTGGTCAGCAAACTATGGCTCTCGAACCACATGCGGCTCTTTGGCCCCTTGAGTGTGGCTCTTTTACAAAATAACATGGCCTGGCTGAGTCTATTTTGAAGAAGGGGCTTTAGAAGTAGCAGTACGTTTTTAAAAACTGGCTCTCAAAAGAAATTTTCATCATTGTACTGTTGATATTTGGCTGTGTTGACTAATGAGTTTGCTGACCACCAGTGCAGACCATGTGATTCGACTCATTCAGGATGATGTCATCCGTGATTCACGAGGATATTCCAAGTGCCCCTGGTTGCCTCCGTGCAGCCTGGCATCCAGTCAGAACCTCAGAATGCTTTGCTCAGTCGTTGCTGTATAAGTCACTGTGAGGGTCACTCAGAGTGAGTGACCTTGGCTTGATGCATTTTTAAAATCAGAGGCTCAGTAAGTGTTTACTGCATAACCTCTGGGCAAGGAGTTTACCAGCCATTTGACTGACATGTCTAGAGGCGGGGCTTACTTCTTACACCATTGCTTCTCCTTGGTTCTGAAGAAGCCATATGCCTATTCCTGAGCCAACCACTAAGGCATCTGAAATGTAATGCTCCAATTAACTAGGACTGGGTCACGTGACCAGGAATAATGTATATAAACTTACTAGTACAATCACACTCTCATCTCTTATTATTTGTTTTAAATATAAATATATCCTTGTCTTGGTTACACACAGATGACAAAGTATCAGGAAATTGTCTTGTTACTCATCACCTATGTTGTTGGGTGAAATGTTTTCCCTGTGTGTTAAAAGTAGACTATTGTTCTTTGTCTAACTCCCAACTCCCATTTTTTTCCATTACAGGGAAGAATTTATAAGCTGGCCTAATCACTGTCATGTGCCCGCAGAGCAGGGGTGCCAGTGTGTATTACATGGGAATCTCTGTCTGGGCATGTGTCTGTATTTGTATTCCCCATCATTCCACAAAAGATTTCAGCGTTGTTTCAAGGAAAATACGCTATATGACAAGATGAAATGAAACAGGTTGTGGCATCATGGTTAACGGAAAGCAAAAGCAGTAAGACAGCAACAATAAGATTTTTAAAAAACTATAATAACTGCCATTAATTTGTACACAGTTAGCAGGGAAACACTGTTAATTTGCTTTTAAGCTTCAGACCGGCAAGTCTCAGGTGGACATGACCAGCTTCCTAAACAGCATTTCTACATGACTCACACACACACACACACATTCACACATATGCACACACATTCACACATATGCACACACTCACATGCATTCACACACATGCACATATAAACCAACTCACTCACACACATATGCACACATACACACACACTTTCTCTCTCTCTCTCTCTCTCTCTCTCTCTCACACACACACACACACACACACACACACTTGTTTTACAAAGTGAAAACTATCACCAGCATCTGATTTCTCTTCCTCACTAAAGGGAGCCAGACACACAAAAACGGAGCACTGGCCAGAGGTCACCTTGAAGAATGTGCCCTGAAATGGTCATCCAATTCGAGTATCAGTAAACGGGGACCTGCAGCCTTATTTTGATTCTGTTTATGAAGCCCTGAGGCAGAGGACGAGAGGAGATGCAGGTTACAGAAATGCCCTAGATGACCCAAAGGTCGAGTGTGGAATGGATATGAAACTATTAGCAGAGCGTTTGCTGCCAGCAAAGAGGCATCCGTGTACACAGGCGGTGCTGTGATGCTGTGTACCAGTTAGATCTGAGCACAACCTTGGCCTCCTCTTTCTTTTGTTATTCAAAAATATAAATTACAAGAGAAATATTACATAGAAAAAAATATATTTATACAAGACCAAAAGAGCTGGAAAGTGTATCCTTAAAAGAAATTAGCATTAATTTTCTTCTTTCAACTTTGCTGGAAAGCAACGTGATTAGGTTTGTGGCCTTGCATTAATGAATAGGTTAGGAGTGGTGAAGAAGACACCGCTAGTGGAGCAGGAGGCTGAACAAAATCCTATTGAGATAAGCAAAGAGCCTCGGGGGACTCCTGTCAGTCAAAGGAAGCCACTTCATTTCACAGGGAACTTCCACAGTTCGATGTTGCATTAACTGAGAGACCGCGTTTGAGGCAACACTGTAGCTTATGCATACCAATGGGAAAATCTCAACAGAGACATTATTTTCTGATTTCTGGATGAAAAATGAAAGAGTAACAGACACGTGGGAAAGGGTTGTAAATAAAAGTAGGGGAAACCGTAAAGAACTCCACAAAAGAGCCATTGCAGCAACAATGCTGCCTGCTCAGCAGATCTGTCCTGCCGTTGTAGTTGAATCAATTGGCTATGAACTCATGGCCTGTAAAAGACCCCGACAATCACATAACCCAACGAGGAGACACAGCCAACAGTATTTACTGCGTTCCTGCAATAGATCCTTTTCTAGCCACACAAGTCAGAGAGACCTCTGGGTATTTATGAATTATAAAAGCTCGCCAATGTTGAATGCGCTATAAGAAGCAAGCATTAAACCAAATGGAGAGGAACATGCAGCATTATATTCTATTTCTAAAATTCTTTCTATTTCTAGCATTTATAATGCTATATACATTTTCTTAAATTTTTCATTTTTTAAAATATTTTTATTTACTTCAGAGAGGAAGGGAAAGGGAAAGAGAGATAGAAACATCAATAATGAGAGAGAATCATTGATCAGTTGCCTCCTGCATGCTCCCCACTGAGGACTGAGCCTGCAATCCAGGCATGAACCCTATCAGGGAATGGAACCATGACCTCCTGGTTCATAGATCGACACTCAATCACTGAGTAACACTAGCTGGGCTATTTTTCTTTATTTCTAATTTATGGAAGTGCTATTAGTTAGTATAATTAATAGCACTTCCATTATTTTTGTTTATTTTTTTTAAAGATGTTATTTTAGAGCAAAACAGAAAGTATAATAATTACTGAGGCAGATTTATTTGGATGAAGAGTTTGAACCTGGAGTGAGGAATGAGGGGAAAATTTGGATCATGAGATTATGGTTACTTGCTTATAATACATGTTTTCACTTTCCAATTTTTCTGCAATAAATACTAATTGCTTCTAAAATCAACAAAGCATCAATAAATTATATTTTAATTAAGCATAATATAATGTCAAAATGAATAAAAGTAAATATGCATTTGCTTCCATATGTTCCAATCTACTTTAAAATGATGTTTCACGTTTATGTAAACATGCATATACTCGATGCTCACATACATATATTGCCCATATACTATGCCCTCAGCACAAAGTTATTGGTTTTCACTTAACTGTGCAAGTTAAGGTGTCTTAGCATGGATCATGCTGGAAAAAAAAGACCAACTGTTAAGAATGATGAAGATATCAACTTTTGCATCTCTATAATGTTGTAGAATGCTGAAAATAACCATATATTTCCAAATGTAATAATGAAATATACATTCAAAATTGTTATTAACTCTGAAGTTTTGTGTCCAATACATAGATATGGAGACAGGTTAGTATGCCTTCTATGGTCATTAAAAAATGTTAAGTAAAAATATGTAAATTTGAAGAAAAATCTATTTAGGTTTGTATATTGTAAAAAACAAACAAACAAACAAACAAACCTCCTAATAACTGTAGGTTTCAACTCAGCAAGATTTTCAAGAGGAAATATGCTAACAAATACTGGACTGGAGTGAGAGTGCACGTCGAGGAAGGATGAAAAGAGGTTTCCTCCATTTAGAGCAAAATAGACTGATGCACCCAATGAAATATAGAAACTGTAACATTCTCCTATTTTTAGGAAGTATAGTAGCCTAACATGATGTCAGAAATATAAGACCTCATCCAACTCTATCAGTAAGTCCATTTAATGAACATTTATTGAGAACTTATCAGCAGTCACCCAAAGGGTGCCAGAACTTATAACCAAATGAACTAGATAGACGGGAAATAAAAATCAGTTAACCTTTGTTATGCTGTTATAACCATATTTATATTTGAATAGATTCTCATTCTTCAGTGACAGGTACATAAGTCGGCTTCCCATCTCTCCACCTCTTGCATCTCACACACACACACACACACACACACACACACACACACACACACACCTTGTTGCATTTGTAGGCAAGTTAAACAAATTATCAATTTAGCCAAGGTGTCCGAGAAAAGAAACTTTTACCTGGTCCTCAGTTATCATCTATCATGGGAGACCTCAAACCTCATCTCAGGTGTTGCTTGGTTATTAGTATACTAGAGGCCCTGTGTACAAAATTTGTGCACTTGGAGAGGGGGTCCCTCAGCCATGCTTGTGCCCTCTCACAATCCAGGAGCCCTTGGAGGATGTCCAACTGATGGCTTAGGCCTGCTACCCGCATGGAGTAGGTCTAAGTCAGCAGTTTTGACATCCTGTGAGCCTGGCTTCTGGCTGAGCAGCACTCCCCCTGTGGGAGAGCACTGGCCACTAGGGGGCAGCTCTTCCATTGAGCTTCTGCCCCCTGGTGGTCAGTGCGCATCATAGTGACTAGTCATTTGGCCATTCAGTCGATTTGCATATTAGCCTTTTATTATATAGGATTCTGATTGCTGTGACCTCATTTATTTTGCAATTCAGAATTCCCACTGAAGCCCTAAGTCCCCATGGTTAATTCGCTGACATTCTCAGATATATAGTAATTTACTCCCTTACTTTGAACTAAGCTGAGAGGAAGGGAACTAGGAACTCAGACCCCCTCTACCTGGGAGCACTAGGTGGCTATTTGTCCTATGGAGCCCTCCCTGCAGCAAGACCTCTTGTTACCACTATGAAAAGGACGTGGGTCAAGAAAATGGGCACGGCTCCTTCGATGGGGAATCTGATGATATTCTTTTTACTTTGTCTTAAACATTTTCCTTCTCCATAGCCAGAGCAACCTTTTTATGTCTTGAAAAAAATTGCTCTTTCACAGCGCACGTTTTCTTAGACTTTGCATGTGTATTTGCATGTACTGTGTGATCCCATCTTAAATATTTTATATTTCCAATAGCTCTTACAATATTGTGCCAGATTTGTTTTTTGACCTAATAATGCCCAGGGATCTTCGATACCTTCTTGTTGTCTCTTAAAAGAAATTCACCTTCCTTGTTGTGTTATGCAAGTCTCCTGAACAATCTGAATTTACCATAACTTTAATGGGAACATTTCTTCCCCTCTTAGGTTCCTGTAGGAAAATCGCTATAAAACTTATTCCGACGAAAGATCTGCCTCTCTAGTGTGGCGGGTCTCATTATTGCTCCCAGTGAGCATCGCCCCAGATTCAATCTCGTTAATGTTGTTTTATTACATGTACTTAATTAACTTCCACCCACGTCCGGTAACTTTCAAATCTAGACATCTGTCCTTCATAAAACTTCCCCAATACTTTGCCCATCTTAATCACTCTTTGGTCAGGCAACTGTTAATATGTACCTCACCTTATGTTATCTGCAATACTTCCGATTCTTATTATATTCTATTTATTTTTACATGCTCAGGTATTACTGGAATAGAAGCTTCTCACAGATAGAATTCATGCAGGCAGCAGACACATGGGTAAAATGCAAAAAAGTAAATACTTAGTACAGTGAATTAAAATATGCATATGGAGACCTAAAGAGAGAAGGATGTGACTGTTTCAGACATTTATCTCTCTACTTTATTATGATCCAAATAAATACAAAATATAAGGTGGGGCAAAGTAGGCTTTCAGCTGTTCCTATGGAAAATAATATAATAATTAATAAGGAATAATACAAGAATAAGCTGTGTTTCCTATACTCACCACTGTAAACCTATCTTTACCCTGTATACTGGTAAATAAATATTGAATTTATTTCTGCCATGTAGACATTCTGGAGTATTTTAGTATTACAAAAACTCAACACATTGGTACAGAACATCACTTGAGTTTTAATATTTTGATAATACTTGACCCAACTGCCTTCCTTGGTGTGAGGCTCTAATCTAATACCTTGGGAAGACTTGTTCAGTCCTCAGTCTTTTAGAAATAAAATTCTCGGTTTGCTCTGGCTGTTTCTTTATAAGTGCTTTCTACTTTGATGCATTATTTAAAGTGAAAACATGTGTAGGAGCCTATTTCTATTGGACATGTTATGTTCATTTGTTTGCAGAGACAGAAAGACAAGAACACAATCATCACCTTTGTGTATTTAAATAATTCACATTGCCAGAGGCCTTTTTATGTTTACTAAATCAGCAGTGTCTTCCAGTAATCTGTGAGACTGTATTACTAGTACATGATGGCTCTCTAGATACAATTGCCTTCCTCAGTGCTATGATGCTTTCTTTCTGATATTAGCTATTTATAGCATTGGTGAGAATGACACATAAGTGTTACATTACTTTATTGGGAAATGTGTTTTTTTTTTCTTATATGTTTTTATTGGGTTTAGAGAAAGGGGAAGGGAGAGAGAGAAAGATCAATGAGAGAGACACATCGATTGGCTGCCCTCTACATGTCCCCCCACTGAGGATTGAGCTTGCAACCCAGGCACATGCCCTGAGCAGGAATAGAACCAGTTAACTCTTGGTTCATTGGTCAATGCTCAATCACTGAGCCACACAGCCGGGCTTATTGGGAAGTTTTTATTTCCCATGGGGTGATATTCTTTCCGGAAACATGTTCGAGATCATTTCTAAGGGTTGTCTTTATTCTTTACCTGGGAAGACCTCAGATAGGAAGTCGGTTCCAGGGACATTTTTCTCTTTGACCAAGGCTAAATCTACAGCACCTGGAACAGTCCCTGGCACTCAGTAAACATTTGCTAAAGAAATACATGATTAAATCAGAAAGTGGTTATTTTTCTCTATATCTTTTCTTTCTTTTGTCCTTCTTAAAAGTACCTGTCATTCCTCCCTATCCCCCCAAGCTGCAAATACCACTGATACGTTTTGAAACTAATTGAGAGAAATCGTTTGTAACTGCACTGTACTTAGTGGTAAAATACTAGTTGATGTGCACTGGGAAAATATTTGTGGATATCAGGTAAATATAAGTATTATGAAAACTTATCTATCCTCCCTCCTGAAGTGTTGCCTGATTTCTCAAGTTTTTGCAAGTTTGCATAAGAATTATAGCAAATAGAGCTATTTTCCTGCAGGAACCTAGGAAGAAAGTAAATGCTACCTTTCTCCTCAGTCTATGCCACACAGCATTTAATGATAGAAAAAAAGGAAAGAGACAGACAGACGGATGGCAGAGACTGATATTCACTGCATTAAAATATGGAATTTATTGAAAGCATCAGTTAGCTATTTTAGATTATATAGATTTGAACAACTAACTAGCTTACAGATATAAATCTTTCCCTTGAAACAGAATTAGCACTTGTTCACGACTGTAATTACAAAGATGGCAGCATCTGAATAACCCTCCAAAAACACCTTGAGTTCTTAGAAGCTACAATTTCTTTCTTTCTTTCTTTTTTCCTTTTTTTTTTTTGTAACTGTTCCTCTCTACGGAAATCTTCAGTAAAAGGCAAAAGATTTACATGATCTGAAGAGAAACCAGAGTATAAAGCTCCGATTTCTTGGATTATACAATATATTACTCAACTCCTTTTACATGGGATCGAATTATTAATATTTAAGAAGCAAAGCCGATTCATGTTTAACCTTTGTGGCGGGAGCTCACCATGTGGCAGTCACTCCTTTATGAGATCAGGAACCCATGTACCTCCAGCTGTGACGGAAATGGGATGGGAGAAAAGCCGCTCATCAGCTCTCCCCTTCTCATTGTCAGCATGTCATCCGCTGTAATAAATCATTTCAGGAGGCGTGTTTCACAGCATCACTTCTGCTCACTTCCTTGATAGTCAATTCTGGGTGCATGTTGATATGTTGGGATACACTTTGCATTTTTATAGAAAGCTTTATGCAAAGTTAAACTTGTTTTTAATGTTGAATTTTAATTCTCTTGAAGTACTGAACTTGTTCATATTTTGAATCTTGGAAAATGAAGGCATCATATAGTAATATAAAGAGTTATTTAATTTTACTATCTAATTATTATTCTAAAGCCCAGGGCTCTTTAGGTCTTGTTTTTGCTGTTTTTCCTTTTTTTTTTTTTTTTTAAAGATCACTTATCTATAATTATACAGATATGTTAAAGCTACTGTATATATTTTTAAGTCTAAATTTTTTTATCTGCATGGAAAGAAAATATACTATTTGGGCACATTAAAGATATAACAATATTTATAGAAAATATTTCATTATTTTTCATAGAATATCATGAAGTTATATAAAATATAGGATATAAAATGTGCATATAACTATATATAATTCTGTGTTTTATGAGAATATTTTTAAATATATTTTATTGATATTTTACAGAGAGGAAGGGAGAGAGATAGAGAGCTAGAAATGTCAATGAGAGAGAAACATCGACCAGCTGCCTCTTGCACACCCCCTACCGGGGAATGTGCCCGCAACCAAGGTACATGCCCTTGACCGGAATCGAACCCGGGACCTTTCAGTCCGCAGACCGACGCTCTACCACTGAGCCAAACCGGTTTCGGCTTTTTTATGAGAATATTGCTATCACTTTTCTGCACTTTGCTTTTTCATTCCAAAATGCATCATGTAAATCTCTCCAGGTTAACCATTAAAGAATTAATTCATTAATGTTAAGGGTCACATGATATTCCATAGTATAGATACCCTACAGTTTATAAGGCCATACCCCAGTTGAAAGGCACTTGCTTTGTTTCCACTATTTTATAAACTTTTCTTTTACTTAATATATTTTACATATTTTATTAAGTAACGATTTTCTTATTTATTGATGTGATAGATTATTGAAACTGAATTTGTTAAACAAATTTATAGATAAATATAGATGTTGATAGATATACCTCATATACATATACATATTCATATGCATATCTTTATTTTAATCAATATTGCCAGATTACCTTCTCAAGCAGCATTGTAACATTCACTTTTCATAGTACATGGAATTTAATTCTTCTCTGTATTACTACCAATGACAGGAACTATAATTCCTTTATTTTTTATAGCTCTATTACTATAATGCAATATGTTTCCTGTTTTGGTTGTGTGTTTATGTGTGTACACATGTGCACATTCTTCTTACTATCCAACTTGAACTTTTTTTTAACAAATATTGTTCACCATTTAGGCCAAGATCTTTACTATTTGTTTTTAAAAAATTTTTAATTGATTTCAGAGAGGAAGAGAGAGGTAGAGAGAGAAACATCAATGATGAAACAGATTCATTGATTGGCTGCCTTCTGCAAGCCCCTCACTGGGGATCAAGCCCGCAACCTGGGCATGTGCCCTGACCGAGAATCAAACCTTCACCTCCTGGTTCATAGGTCGATGCTTAACCACTTAACCACACCAGCCAGGCATCTAGAGACTTGTTAATATCTTTCCTGTCAGTCTAGAAGCTCTCTGGTAAGATATATTACATGCTGCATAAGGTATTAGTAGATACTGTACAACCCAGAAACAAATAAAAATAAAAATATATGACAAGGGTTTATACCAACAATGAAAGAGGGTGCACCATCAAAAAGTCTATCAGTATTACTAAAATAAGTGATCATATCAATAGATGATTAAAAGATCTTTGACAAAACTCACCAGGCATTCCCAATAAAAGAACTAAGTAAAAGATTAACAGAAGCATATGTAGATCTTGTCATACCACAACCCAATAGTAAATGTTATAATAAATAATCACTAAAGTATTTCCAGTTAAAAACAGGAATGAATGCTGTCACAATTATTACTAAATGCTGCCCTGAAAGTTTTAACACGAGCAAATACCCCTAAAGAATAAATAAGCAGCATAAGCACTGGAAAGGAAGAGGCAAAAATTAACCTATTTAGATGATTAATAAATCCAAGACATAAAATGTTCAAAAACAAAATGAATAGAGGGCATTGCTAAGGTAGAAAGACCCAGCACCAATATGCAACACCAATAGCTTTCTCTATTCTAGATCTAAGTACCAATACATGCAAAGAGGGGGGACATCTTTTTTCATAGTGAGGAACCAAGAAGATACTCAATAACCAATACATCAAGAAAGAACAATATAAAAACTACATGATATTATTTTTAAAAATGAAGAAAAGATCTGAATAAACTGTCCTACCATGTTCCCAGTGAGAAGACAAAAGTGCCCCTGGATACCTGGGAGCTGGCCCTGCCTACATATGCTCTCTTGCGAAAGATACAAAATGTCATAGAATAACATCACCACCCAAGGCTGCTCCATCACCCTGATGAATACATTAAAAAAAGAAGACCACTGCCTAATCATGCCTGCACACAGGCAACGCCTGAATGTTGCCTAAACCATACACCTGATCCAACATCTTCCATCCTGGCTAATACGAATGCCTGCTTCATTCCTCCCGCCTGCTACACGAGATCTTCTTACCCTCAATGGCAGAACTGCCCTGCCTCCTTGCAGTATCCCATGCAGGGCACAGCCCTACATCCTTGAATCCTCTCCCAAATCACTGCACATGGGTAACTCCTATAATTGATCCTTATTTGGTGCAGAGAACAGTAAACGTGACTTACTCAACTACAGGTTGGTGCTGGCGTCATTGACACTGGATGGAAAGATTTAGAGCACAAAACTTTCAATTCTCCTAACATTACTATTAAACATTTAAATAAATACAATCAGCATCCCCACCTCGGATATGTTGTGGGTTGGGATTTGCCCAAAATAATCTTCAAGTTTACATAGAAATATAAATGCCCGAGAATAGTTTAAATCATTGTAAATAAAACTAGGGGAAATGAATATGATTGGTGGGTTGTCGATATCCTGGGATGATATACTATAATTTTGAAAAATGTTACCATTGGGAATGTTATGGCTATTACAACTACACGTGAATCTGTAATTATCTCAAAATTTTTGACAGAAATAAAGGAATAGCAATGCTTGTGGGGAAGAAAACTTGAATTATCAGAATTCATATTTTCCTCTAAAATCAGTGAATACAAACAACAGTTGCTGGTATGAAAATAGATTAACTGACTGAAGTACAAAATCTAGAAATATATTCATATATTCATTGTTTTTCATATATATTGATTCTCAATTCAGATATTATTGTTTAGATTAGATAAAAGTGTTTCAGACTTCTGGGAAGCAATATGTAAGACTATGTAAGTGATTATTATCCTACATATTTTAATCAAGTTGTTTGATATACTGAATATAACAATTAATCAATTAATAATAGGAGGCAACATTTACTCTTTCGGAATAATGTAAACTCTATTTTTAAAGTTGCATATTACATTTAAATTATGCTTTTACATGAAAAATTACAATTTAGGTGTACATAGTAGAAGTGATATTAGTGTTTTTAAGTTAAACGTTAAAATAATATTTAGCATGAAAATATATATTTACTGTTATACAAAGAAAAGGAGATCCTCTCTATCTAAGTAACACATAAACCACCCAAGAAAGATTTCCTCTATGAAAGTTGCTCTATAAGGCCAAAGCTTCATTCTTCTAGTCTCCCTCACAGGTTCTTAAATCTAATACCTAATGACTCTTTCCTAAAACCGCCTTCTCTCCGGGAAGTAAGTTTCTTGTTCCTGCTCTGTGGTAATTTATCTTGATTTCTTTCACTTTTTTCAGCTGGTCTCCTTAATCCTCTTAATTACAGCTTCTTTAAAACTCACCCTTATGTACTCGCACTCTTACCAGATCATTTCATTATCAATTATCTGTAAAATTAGTTCTTCAATTATTCGTGGTTTTTAATAACTTACTGATCTCACCCATCAACCTTTCCAATTCGAAGGTAGTATTTTTAGATGTTTCTTATTCTCTTAGGTCCATTAATCAAGGACTACACTGATCTTTTTTCTCTCAAGAACCCCGTGAAGTTCCGACCTCTCCTGGGGCTCGGAGCTGGGAACAGAATTTTTCGAAGTCAGGGGCCTGCAAGTCACGTGAGGGCCCTGTCAGCGATGCCTTTCCCACCTCCATCGCCAGATCTCTGACTGGGAGGTCTGTGTGGGACACAAGAATGTTTTTTTCCTGAAAACATTTTTTCTTTATTTTTCCCTAGCCTCATTGTGTTATAATTGATATGTAATAAGGAATTTGTATCTTAAACAAGCACCTTGCATGATTCTGATATGGGACATGTAAAGCCAATTTTTATTTTTGTTTGTTTGTTTGTCTGTTTGTTTTTAAATATCTTTTTATTGATTTCAGAGAGAAAGGGAGAGGGAGAGACAGACAGAAACGTCAGTGATGAGAGAGAATCACTGATGGGCTGCCTCGTGCATGCCCCCACTGGGGATGGAGCCCATAACCCGGGCATATGCCCTGACCGGGAATCAAACTCTGACCTCCCAGTATGACACAACCACTGAACCACACCGGCTGGGCTAAAGCCAATACTTAAGAAACTCAGGAGGAAGTGTGAATGGTGCCATGTTGGAGTCCTCCTCCTGTGCACCTTGTGACAAAGCGTAGAGCACGGCCATTGGAATGGGAGCTGCTGCTATTGGTAAGTTGTGGGCAGGATCTCTGCCTAAGGCCACCACCCCAGCTGGTCACTGAGACAATACACTGAGTGACAGGGGGCAAGAGTCGAATGAACTCAAGCCATTGTGTCCACATCTCTGAGCCTCAGTTTCTCCCTCTGTAACAAGAGGACAGCCACACCCCGCAGGGTCATTGTGAGGATTCAGGGAGGCCACATGGGAAGCTTCATCTCCCAGTCAGACACAATGAACATTAGCTCCTGCTTTTCTTCGGGGAACGCTGCACATTTCTCTTCGATGCTTTATTCTTAAGAACTGTTTACATTTCTGAAGGAGCCTGCCCGGAGCGGAACACCTCGCATTGTGCTGGGATCCTACAGGCACTGAAATTAGATCAGAAACTCAACCACGAAGGAGTGCTTTATTTCCCTCCTGTGCTTAATTTTCCTCTGTCTGAGCCGAGGGGGGATGACCTGAAAGCTGAGAGGAAAACCCTGAGCACAGGGTCTGATGAGGAAGAAGACACCTCCCTCACGGCCCAGCTCATACTGTCCCTCCCCCCCCCTCCCCCGTCCTTACATGGTGGCCCACAGTCACAGAGAAAAACGCTTTCCTCTGTTAGGTAGATAATAGCATCACAAAGTATGGCCATGGGTCTGTTTGTTCTGTGAGCCATAGAAATATCTCACATTTTCCGCCAAGTGTGAAAAGGGAAACAAAGATAATTCATGCTTTCTCCTGGGGAGTCTGTTCAGAGAGCAATGCTCCGGAACCCCAACAAGGTTCTGCAGAAAAGTATTGGTCATGCGCTGGCTGGGTGGCCAGTAGGTGGAACATCGCCCTGTACATCAGAAGGTGGCAGGTTTGATTCCTGGTCAGGACACATACCCAGGTTGCAGTTCCGTCCCCAGTTAGGGGGCATGTGGGAGGCAACCAATCCATCTCTCTCTCTCTCTCTCTCTCTCTCTCTCTCTCTCTCTCTCTCTCTCAAAATCAATAAAAACATGTCCTTGGGTGAGAATTTTTTATAAAGACAATTACTGGTTGTTTGTGCCCCTGAGAAGAAAAGGCAGACCCCCCTCCCCTCTTGGTTTCAATTAGTGTTCTGATCAAAGGATTTTACAATTTACATAGGAAGCTGTGAGTGTGTAGGGAACACACATCTGCAAAGTCCTAAGCTGTTTCCTCTCCAGCCCCATGAAACAATGTGCTGGCCGTGCCTTCAATACACGATGCCACACACCGCGCCACGACCTTCAGCAGCAGCCGCGCTGACAGCAGGAGGATGTCCCCAACACCTCCCCTCCTCCTGTGTGAAATATATTTCCCATCAGGCATCTGTACCTCCAAGCCAGGTGGTTTGTCTGTATATTTTCTTTCTCTTTTTTCACCCCCTTTTTGTTTAGTGTATTAAAACTGCCCTGTTAGCTCAGGTACCTGAGAATACATCACAATTAACTTCTTCTGGCTAAGATGATAAGACATTAAAGAAACCAAATTTAATGACCCCAATCCTAATAAGTCTTTCTCATTTGAACAAGTACCTCTGCTAAAGGGGGGGGGATGTTTAGGACAGGCAAAGATTACCAGTGTCTTTAAATCATGGTGCAGATGCAGCCAAATCCTCTGCATTGAAATGTCCAGCTTCCAATAACATATTCATTCACTAAAATGGAAATCAATCAATTATCTAACATGTGCTAGGCACTTTTCATAATCTAGGCCCGTGGTAGGCAAACTGCAGTTCGCCGGCCACATGCGGCTCTTTGGCCCCTTGAGTGTGGCTCTTCCACAAAATACCACAGCCTGGGTGAGTCTATTTTGGAGAAATGGCTTTAGAAGAAGTTTAAGTTTAAAAAATTTGGCTCCCAAAAGAAATGTCAATCGTTGTACTGTTGATATTTGGCTCTGTTGCCTAATGAGTTTGCCAATTACTGGTCAAGGCTATTAGAACTTACTTTTAGCTAACATAATTGAGTGTTTATGCCATGCCAAAACAATTTTATGCCCTTTACATAGACTAACTTACAATAATTTTGAGTAAAGATATTAACTCCACTTTATATGTAAGAACGGTATCTATATATATAAAACCCTAATATGCAAACAGACTGAATAGCGAAATAACCAAACAACTGGTCGCTCTGAATGCACTGACCACCAGGGGGCACGCAGACCATAGCAGACATCTGTCAGGGTGGGATGGCAGAGCAGGTGAGTGGGGGCACCAGACCAAGGTGGGGAACTGGTTGCTGTTATCAGGGCGAGCTTATGGTGGTTACTGAAAATTCTTTGCTCCCATGTGCCACAGTCCCGCCTGGCACTGGCATCTGCTGCCACTACCCCACTCCTGGCCCCGCTCAAACCCACTGCCAGTACTCTGGATCACTTGGTGCTGTCAGCAGGTGCAGGTAGTGGCTGCCAGCCCCGATCGCCCCAATCGCCCCTCACATGTCCACCGTGCCAGGATAACTTGGGTTTTCCTCTTCCTAGAACAGAGAGTCTGAGAAGGCTCTCTGGCCCATGCAGTGTCCATGGCAGGTGGGATAGGAAATTAATAGCCACCCTACCTTCCTTAATCAAATGCTTATTGCTCTTTCTCCTCTCTGTGCCCACAGAGAGTAGTGTCAGATCAATTCTGTATAGTTAGAATGTTTTAAAAGCATTTTGCCATTCCTCTTAACTTGTTCTTTGTCCATTTTTAATGATTTCAATTAATCTCTATATTTAGATTCAGTGTAATATTTGTATTTTACAACAATCTAGACAAAAAGCAATTATTGAATAAAATAGGGTATTCCTAGAAATAATCATGCAATGGTTCCTGCTCCCTGGAAGGAACTGTATAATTGTGGAACACGTTTCCATAGTTCACTCATAATTAGGTCCATCTTGTTTTATTTATGACTTAATCAAACTACCTTCATTGAAAGGAACATGTATCATAATTGTTATTAAAGTAAGTTCATAATAAGCCAATCTCAGCTGCCATTTTATAATACAAATGATAATTTACTCAGCTTACTATTCTGAGCTAACTAGTTAAAACCTTCAAATTCTAAAATTCTTTTAATCACTCTGGTTTAGATAAATGTAGGGGTGATTTGTAAAGCTATGATCTCAGGTACAAGATTGGGAATAGGGGTTAGTAGCCCATCCTATTAAGTCAGCAGGCTAGCCAGCACATCTTGCCTGTGAACTGTCCACAGAGAAATAAGAGGCCCAAAGAAAGCAGGAGAATCTGTATTATCACTCTATATTTAGGCAAAAAATGTTCCCCACCAAGTAACACACACACACACACACACACACACACACACACACACACACACGTTAATGTAAAGGTCTCCATAGACTATGTATTGAACCATTCGTAGTTAAAAGCTATCACACATTGGGTTTGCATCAATGTTTATGGCCCCTTTGTCGTTTGACCTTTTTGGCCTCCACTCAAAAGCAAAATTACATATGCTATCATAATAGCGTATGTAATATCAAATTAACAGCATTTATCCTAATGAGGATTAACAGCATTTATCCTAATGAAACCAAAATAATTCCATGACTTTCCAAAATTCTACGTATAAAATAATTTTAAATGTCTAGGGCTTTTACCTAAATGCCTGAGACAAAATTTCTGTAGCTATCTTCTGAGTCTGAACTTTATCTTAGATGTAAAATACTAATGTGCTTGTTAGGACTGGAATGGATTCGATGTAATTTTCATTTGATAGCTTTGTTTCTCATGGTAATTGTGCATCTACAAAAATGAAAGAATGAAGTTTCTGATGAACTAGGCATAGGCTTCAAAAAGAATCATTTATTAATAAATAAGTGATATGAAAAGAAACATACTTGACTATTGACCTGCTTTTATTTACAAAAAAAATTCCACAAAAACAAATAGGTTAATTGAAAATGTTATTCTAACACTGTTTGGAAACCTAGTTGGGGTTGGGGGGCAGGAGAAAGGTATGGTTGATGTTTTAGCTTTTAGCCACAAACATGGCTTTTCTAGCACTCTCGAGAAATTCTTCTGGGCCATGTTACCCAGGTGGAAGACACACTAAACTAAGAAATAATAAAATATTTCTTCATATCATTACAATAAAGGCATAAATATGCTGGATGTAAGAATTGGTTATATGATGATTCCATCTAACATTGCTAAGGAATTAAATATTGTAACCAAAATAATAAAATGAAAAACTCCAAGTTTAGTGGACATAGGGATAGACAGAAGCAAAATAAGATGACAACAGAGATTAAGTTTCAAGCCAAGATCTTCTGTGTTGACTGTGTTAGAGAAAATTGGCTAATGCTTGATTTAGGTCGATGTAAAAATCCTTAAAGGAAAAGCCCAAATTTTAATTTTTAGCAGACAGCACGGTGCAGAGGTAGTCAGGCCAAGCTTAAACCCTACCTCTACCACTTCCTGGCTAGGTGACTTTAAGGAAGTTACACTCATTTGGGTTCCATTTTTTCGTCAATAAAAGGAGACAAATGCTAATATCTACCTCATAGACAGGTGCTAGGATTAAATTTCCTTCAGTAAAAAATACCTTTTTTTTCCTGAGAAGAGAAAATAATTCACCCCAATATTGAATCTATGACAACAGCAATAAAAATAAATTTTTAAAAAATGGCATCCCAATTAATAGAACTTGTATATAACAATATAGACCACACACTGACAGAAATAGCCCATTTAAAATAACTCTAAGGGCCCCTCCTCCTCTGATTTTTCTACTGTGGGCACACCTATCAATATCTAATATAATCGCCAAATTATACCCACTGGATCCATGTATCCACATTATGTTAAAACTAGAGTGGTTGCCGACTCTATTTTTTTTAAGAGAACAAAGGTTTCTGTTTTCACTTTTTAAATACTAATAAAACAATAATTATTATTATATTATTTGTTCTATATTGATGGTAGAATATCTTTAAAACTAACAATACAAAAAGTTCTCATAGCAACCTTCTTTAGCTTCCAATTTGAATGCTGTCCAATAGTCTTAAATCCAGACATAGCTTAATATAAGCCCCAAATCTCTGGCATTAAATAATGTCCAGCAGGCCAGTCGTTCCACAGACAAACAGCTAATTTTCCCAACCATTTATCGAAGATACTGTCTTGATTCCAGGGTGTGCTCTCGACTCCTTTGTCAACTATTAATTGAGCGTAATGGCTTGGGTCGGTTTCTGGGGTCTCTGCTCTGTTCCTTTGGTCTATATGCCTGTTCTTGTGGTAGGGTCAGGCTGTAGCACTCACTCCTGTCATTCTGTGTTCACTGAAGGACTCGGATTTTAAGGAGTTCAGCTGAAGCCTGGCCGGGTTTCATAAAACAATAGGGCAGTGTGTTATAGGGTTATATGTATAAAATGCAGGTACCTGGCTCATCTCTACCTCTATGCTGCCTGCACATCTAGGTTCCCCCTAGAAGCTTTGCTCCCTATCCCCATGTCCCTGTAAGATTATTCCAGGGCACCTGTTGCAATTTATAGACAACTACTAGTCTGGAGTGAACTTCCGGCGTGGATGAGTAGAGGGCTAGAAATCTGACCCTGAATCGCTATCTGGTGGCCTCAGATGACTAGGCATCTGGTAAATGGGGACACCGTAATATGGAGACAAAAAAAGGCAGGTGAGAACTGTCAGTCTGAAGGAAATCTCCATGCAGATTCCCATCCCAAGATGTCAAAGCTATCTTCCTGACAACGGCTCTGGGGCCTATAATGGCAAAATGGAAGATGGCTGCTCACCTGGGACATCATCTCAACTTCAGGAAGGGCCTTATCAAGTTCTGTGTCAACTCTGCCTTAGTGAGGACTATGGTAATGTGGTTTGGTAAATCCTGGCATCTGGGACTACAGATAGTCTTAACAAGTGTCTGCTGTTATCCTTACTTGTAATCTTGGGTCATTAGTCTCTGCTGAGCTTTGCCTGCTGTAATAATTATTCACGTGCTTTCCAACACAATGGAATGGTTGGTATGGCAATATTCTACTCCTTTTATTTGAAAGGATCCCTATCATTTCGGAACATGAGCCCCCAAAAAAGATTCACAATTAGACAGAAACATTTTTGTCATCATGTTTCTTAAATATCCGCTCTTGAGGCAGCACTCAGGGAGAATCCTATTTCAATATCTCAAAGCTGATGGAGAGAAGACCTCACTAACACCTGGGGAGGGGTGGCTAGTGTGCTTTCATAGGAAAACACCAATATTCCGCACTTCTAGGGATTAATGCCTTTCCTTTTCAATAAAATAATGCATGTTTCTATTTTAAGTAATATGTATTCCTTGTGTGATTGTTCATAATAATATATAACTATGACATATAGAGACTAGTAGGGAATCATATATTTCCTAGACCAGGGGTGGACAAACTTTTTGACTTGAGTGCCACAATGGGTTCTTAAACTGGACCGGAAGGCCAGAACAAAAGCAACCTGACCATACTGGCACTCTCATCTTGGGCTGCTGGTAAAGGAACGGAGGGAAAAGCAAGAGAACCTTCCGCTCTTTTGGCTCCGTGGGCCGAATAGAACAGCTGAATGGGCCGAATCTGGCCCTCGGGCCGTAGTTTGCCCACGGCGGTCCTAGACACTGAATTAAAGTTCTGATTTTAGACTTGATAGTCCTAAAATTTCCCAGAGAATTTAGCATAAAGTACAAGGTTCAATAGAATGGCTTCTACTATAACCACTAGATAGAGAACTACATGACCAGCTGTATGCCCAGCTCCAGTTTCATGAGTCTTCCCCCCCAATTTGTTAACTGAATATCTCCACCTTGGTGCCACCAACCAACACCACCAACTTATCTTCCAAACCACTTTCTCCACAGAATCCATTCCTTATCTGGTCCCTATTTCAGCTAATTTGAATGATTATTTCTTATTCTCCTTGTTCAAAACTGTAACTCCTTTTGTATTAGTGTTACTCTTTCCATATTGAAGGGGTCATAAAGTTCTGTAAATGTGTTACTCAACCATGTACTCACATGGTTCCCCTGTGTCATTACTGACATACTCTTTAGCTCCCACAGAGGCTAGAGCAAAATGTCCTTCCAAAGGCCCTAGCTTTCTCCTCTTTCTAATCCGCCTTGAGCACAGTCGCCCCATACATCTTTCTACTGATGATGTCATGCCTCCACTCCACACAGAACCTATTCCTAGCTTCCTATTGCCAATTAGATGAAGTTCAAACTCCTCGCTTAACCTGTTAACCATAGCCCTGTATGTTCCAACCATAACATACCTTTCTAATCTTCCCAATTTATATACACTTAATGTCAATCTACCAGAATTATTTATTGGACTGGTTTTCACTGCTTTAACTTCCTTAACATTGTTGAGGACATCCTTTATATCTCGTATATAAAGATGCATGTTAGAAAAATAGAGTATGTGTTAAAGTATTTAACACATACTCTATTTTTAAAAAAATAAGTATTTTTAAATAATACTTATTTTTTTAAAAAAAGTATTATTATTGCTTTCAGATAGGAAGAGAGAGGGATAAAGAAAGAGAAACATCAATGATGAGAGAGAATCATTGATCGGCTGCCTCCTGCACACCCTACACTGGGGATCAAGCCTCAACCTGGACAGGTGCCCTGACTGTGAATCAAACTGTGACCTTCTGGTTCGTGGGTTGACACTCAACCACTGAGCCACATCAGCTGGGCTAAAGTATTGTTTCTTCTGATAAGTTTATTTTGATTTCAATAGAAAAATTATGCAAATTACTATATCTAATTTTCATCATGAGTGTTACATTGCTTAGACATAGCGAACTTGTATCAATAATAGTTTTCCCTGTGGTCTAGTAATATCTTTTTTCCAGGTAATTTTAATATTTATATTTTAAATTTTATTCAGTACTTTTTATTATCCCTAATCATGTGTTTATTCTTTGTAAGCCATTTAAAATGTGTATGTAACTAGAATGAGGTAAGGTAAGGAAACTTCTCCTCTCATAAGCCCTGAATAATATTCCATTCAATCCAAACTTATTTTGTTGGCCCCACAGAATGCACACTATGGTTTTGGTTTTACAACGTAGGCCAGTCCTCTCAGCATCCTTTAAACAGACCTGACCTCTGTATGATGTCATGTCTCTGAGCATCTCCAAGTTCTTCCCTGTTGTGTAGGCTCCCTTCTTACTGCTCCCAGGTGCGGCTTTCACCAGCTTCCTACCCAGCATGGCCCCTGAAGTTTGCCTAGGAGCCCTGCTCTAATGCTTCCCCAGCTTCACCTCACACTTCCACTGTCAACGTCCACTGAGGCACGAAGCTGAGGCTGCTTCCCACCCAGGAGGCCCTGCCACACTAAAGAACCCCAAGAATCCCAGCCACCCAGTGGAGACATCCAGGAAAGAAAACTGGCTAAATTAGCAACCCCAAAAGGCCTTTGCTCTAATTTACTCAGTTCACATTCCAACCAGTCTTTGGTTTCTTGCATTCACCTCCTCCATGGAATCTTTCTTATCTTTATATCTCCCGTAACCAAACAGCCTTCTCCTAAAATATGCAGCACTTAACTGCTTTTAAATAAAGTCATACTCCTTTTTATTGTAAGGACAAACATACAAATAAAAATAGAAGGCTTAATTATCCCTGTGGAAAATAAGGGACTTTTCCCAGAGCATTTACTTTAGAAAACTCTAATCTTAAGTACTTTTTCCTCTCTCCTTGTATCAATCCTTTTGAAGACTAAATAGGCCTATTGTCAGCTGTAAGACCCAGAAATGTCTTTCTCAAGCACCAGGGAGTGATCTCTCTGTAAATGTCAAAGGGGATAGCACCCCTACCTCCCAATTTCTGGGGGAGGGTAAGAACAAAACTTTCGTGGGCACCTTGCCCCCATTAGCAAAATTCCCTCCTGTTATAAGAAATAAGTTTGCTTTTCCTCTCAATAAAGCCAATTAGCTAAGATGGATGCTGCCCCATTTACCAGGTACCATGAGGATGAATTATGTGTGACAAATGGTGTCAGGAAGTCCTCTTATTTGAAGGTTAGTTACTGCTGTTTATCTTGAGAAGATGTATAGCATGGGTCATATCAAATTGGCTATAGGAAAGCTAAAAGTCTTAAGGAGGCATCACATTCTGGTTAATGCTTATTCAATAATAAAAGTGTTTTCTTTTCCTTTTATCTTTGTAGAAGGGACTCTGGTTTGAGAACAGATTTTGTTTTCAACTCTAGACACCATAGATACTTGGGGTATTTCATTTCCCCTATAAACTACAACAGTTTTAAATCACTCTGTCACACTGGATGTGCAAGTAATGTCATATTACAAACCAACCTACAACAATTACATGAAATTATTCTCATTGGCAAGTTCTTCTGTAGATATCAGAATAATCTCTGATAGTAAAAGGTGGTTGAGGGCACCTGTGTGTGCCAGCTCACACAAACACACCCACACTCCCCCTTCCCCATATACACACACAGTCTCCCCTCTTGCTACCAGTTTCAATCCTTTGTCCTTTTAATCACTTTAAATTGGACCCACATGAAAATTATAAGTCATGGCAGTTGCAACAATAATCCTTGCAGTAAGACTCAGCCAAATGACTGGTCAAGTGTCAGATGCCAGAATCCTCCACAAGTTTTTGAACACAGGTTAGATGGAAATCTTAAGCCAGGGATACATTTCCAAAGAGTATACACAATTGGATTCATTGCATTCTTTTTTCCAACTCATGAAGAGTGGGATTTTATTTTGCATATTTCTAGTGAGCCCACATACCTTGAATGGTACTGATTTCACTGACAAAGCTTTAGTAATGGGAAACTTCAGTTCTCCACTAGTCACACCGCATATCCTGTGGGGTTGATGGAAAATTCAGCCAGCTGAACCGCATGCAAGCTTTTCATGAATCTTTCAAATGCTGACTTCCTCTAAATTGTATATCTCGGATCACTGTGTTTCAAGTAGTTGGCTGCTTTACCAGGTTTCAGCTAACATTTCTAAGTATATGATAGACAACATAACACTTGCCCCTTAATTGTCATTAGATCTTCTGAGAGCCCTCACATGGACAGTGGTAAGAAGGCTCCTCCCTGGCACCGTGTAGAATTTTACATCCTAACACTGCACATCCCAGAGCTCAGGCCAAGGTTTTTATTTTTGTTTTTTACAGTCTAGACTCTCTCCCTGGGTGAGCTCATCAGTTCTCAAGGCTTTAAATGTCATATGTAAGCCAACATGTCCGAATTTATGTCTCCAGCCTGGAACTCTCCCATAACCTCCGGGCTTGTTCATCTGACCCCTGTTTGACATCTTCCATCTTCACTTGGGTGTTTAATGGGCATTTTAAAACTTATCATGCCTATAATTGGGCCCATGTGTTGTCCTTTGTATTCTGCAGTGTTTAGCTTAGTGTCTAACATACAGTAAACACCTTTCAGTATTTTTTACGGATGGAACTTGTACAATTATAATGTCACATAAAACCAATCATTCTATAAAAGTAATTTTATCCCAATGGCATTCAGTGTCAAATGTTACTGTATACACATTCGGGGGAGAGGAGTGGGAATACTTATGATAGTTAATAATGCCACTAAAATGTTGGGCTTAAATTCAGTGTATCTCTGACAAAAGAAAAGTAGAGCCAGTATCCCACGGTGTCTGGCAACTTCACTAATAGTACAATCCTGCAGGTCAGGGACACTGTCTGTCAGCAACATCCAAGTCCTCATTATATGATCACATGCCAATTCATTACCTCTAGCCCAAGGAAAACATGGAAGGTGTGATAGGTCTGTTTCTAAGACAGACTCAGCAAAGTTCCAAAATGCAGCTCAATCCCACAAACATATGTTGAGGGCCTACAGTGTACCAGGTGCTGCTGCTGGCATGCAGCAAGCATGGTGACACCGTGTGTATGTGTGTGTGTGTGTGTGTGTGTGTGTGTGTGTGTGTCCCTTAGGGAGAGATGAGAAGCGAGCTGACACACCAGCCAACTGCAGAGGCACACAGCAGGTCCCTGCAGGGAAGCTGGGTGTTTTCTCATGGGCTTCCCGATGGCTCCGCTCTCTGTGAAGTTGAGCCACAAGGAAATAAATGAGCAACACATCCCAGTGATAATGAATTTACTGTGGGGGAAGACGGCATCTCTAGTGCAGTGCTGTCATAATGACAAGTCTGAGCATCTGAGCAAATGAGCATCACTCACATCACAGAACCCTGGGCAGACAGACATGGGGAAGAACACAGGGTCTGGGACGGTGCCTGAGGTGATGAGGAACTGGAGGATAATCACTGCTCTTATTTTTACAAGCACTGTACATGCTAGACACTTCAAAACTCTTCAAATGCACTAACTCTAATTATTACTAGGACTCTAAGTATAGTTAATATACTAGGTACTGAGGAGGCAATATAGTGGAATTAAAGTCAATACAATCATCCAATTTTACAGACAAATAAACTAAGTCACAAAGAGGTTCAACAACTTGCCCAAGATTAGAATTCTTTGTATATATGCAATACATGCATATTAAGTATGCATAACCCCTATTTTCAGAAATGTCAAATGCAGGCTTATATTGACAAGGGGGGAAACAGATGCAGACAAAAGTTACTACAGAAATATATCATCATAGCAGAGATATAAAAATGGAAAATCAGCAACATTTTTCAGAAAAGACAGAGATGCTCCCAGCCGGCATGGCTCTATGGTTGATCCTCGACCTATGAACCAGGAGGCCATGGTCCGATTCCTGGTCAGGACACATGCCTGGGTTAGAGGCTCCATCCCCAGTGTAGGGGCATGCAGGAGGCAGCCCATCAATGATTCTCTTTCATCATTAATGTTTCTATCTCTCTCTCCCTCTCCCTTCCTCTCTGAAATCAATAAAAATATACAGTAACATTTGACACTGAATGTCATTGGGATGAAAAGACAGAGATGTAAGTATTTGTGACACCCAAGAACAGGGGACACAAAACTGAGAAAGAAGCGCGTGAGTGAGTGAGTGAGTGAGTGAGGGTTGTGTCAGAGTCTAGAAATAACTAGATGTTGCAGTTCACACAGAACAGCCCGGACCTACACATGTATCCCTGAAGAATTGTTAATAGTGACCCCTACTTCTTCAAAAGTGTCCTGCCTGGACAACTGTTACTCAGTGGCTCTAAAACCAGCCTCTGAAATGAGACTGTTCCCCTGAGTTATGTACAGATAGTGAGACCAAGTGCATGTGTGCTACGTGAGCATGTGAGTGCTAGGTGAACATATGTGCTAGGTGAGTGTGAGTGCTGTCTGAGTGTGTGTGAGTGTGTGTGCTAGATGAGCTGTGTGTTGTCTGAGCATGTGTGCTAGGTGAGTGTGTGTGCTAGGTGAGTGTGTGTGCTAGGTAAGTGTGTGTGCTAGGCGATTGTGTGTGCTGTGTGAGTGTGCATGCTGTCTGAGCCTATGAGCTAGCTGAGTATGTATGCTATGTGAACATATGTGGTATGTGAACATATGTGCTGTATGAGCATGTGTGCTATGTGAGCATGGTTACACGTGGAGGAGATCCCCTCATAGAGCTGAGTGAGCCTCATACATCTTGAGGTTGCACAGCACCCAGGAACAGAGGAGGCGGGACTCAGAAATAAGCATGTTTCTCCAACAGACGGTGTCAGCTCGGTCCCAGGGCCTTTGTGCATTGGATGATGAGGCCAGAGAACAAAGGCCGTTACCTGGGCGTCTCTGTGCGGCAGGCGGCAGGCTGGGATGTTTAAGGAATACCCTGAATAGCACCTGTATGGCGTGCTGATTACCTTAACATGGCTTCCTGCCGAGGACTCTTCAAAAATGGCACTGGGAGGATAAGTGACGGTGAACAGCAAAACACACATGCGTACACACACACACACACACACACACACACACACACACCAGCACATACACACTGTGGAGAGGAACAGGCACCCACAAAGAAGTGATCCTTAAAACTCGCAATCAAACCAGCACGGGGCAGTGAAAAGTTCCAGAAGCCGCATGCCTGCCTTATCAGGCACCGCCTGCTCCAAGCCCCAAACCGATGACAAGTCACACGTTGGTTTGCAAAGTTCTTATGTAGGTGAGGTTGTATAGAAACAAGTGTTAAATATGCAAATGCAGCATTCGATGTAAATAAATGAGGCTGGCTTCAGGAAGTGAGTGATGGGAGCAGCGACTGTTTTGATAAAGCCTCGCTCAGCTGTCTCTCCCTCTCAAATGCACAGGTTTCGGGGCAAATTCATTTCACCGACTCAATCACTGAACTGCGGACAATCCTCAGACACCCAAGGAAATAGCCAATTTACAATGTTTTCCTGAAGCCTGTGTAGGCAATGCATTATTGTGATGGTGTCAGATTCGATTATAAACATCTTAATTGGAATCTTTTCATATTTCAGTCTCCCTTTGGGAGGTGTCATACGGTTTGGTGTTGTAAGTGCACAGCTCTGCGAGAGGCAAAGACAAAGGAGTGTCAGGTGGGGGGAGTGCAGATTGCACAAATCCTCATCTTTGACTTTCAAATCTCTAACCATGTTCATAAGACCTCGTGTTCCAACTCTGCCCCTCTCTCTGCCTCCCCTCTCCCCCACCTTCTTGTCACCAGCACCATCCTAGGGAGTTATCTTAAGATGCCCCTGCCCTTTGACCCTGCTCCCCAATGTACCTTGCTAAAGCCACCAAGCAGTTATACAAAGCACACTGGTCAGCAATTTGAAGACGAGGAGTTTGCTCCCTCATCTCTGGCCTCAGCACAGAGCATCTTCCTAAGCACAGAGCAGTTGCTTAATGAATACCTGTAGCAGGTATTTCGTTACCTTAATAGAGTCAAGGAAGCTTGAGGAATTTTTTTAGACCTAGAGTCTGAGTTCCTAACAGCACCACGTTTCACACACAACAAATGCGGTTTGGTGATTTAGGAACAAAGCAGGTTTAAAAAAATATATTAAATATTTCAAAAACAATCAGAAAAAAATCCATATATAATCACATAATCTCTCACTAACCGGACCCATTCATTATTTTCTAAAACTGCCCTTTAAATCTTCTAACAAGGATTGCTTCAAACTCATAAGCATGACTCAGCACATCACACACACACACACACACACACACACACACACAGGGAGGCACACTTGAATTTTCCTTTTCTCCTAAGAGTAAGACATGGCTGTTAGCCGATCAGTCAAATGTGACATGCAAAGAGTCACTCTCAGTGGGTTTTCCCGGGCCTCCTAGTCCAGGCCACAGACATAAAATCCATTTTTCAGGGAAAATCAAATGAACCCCCTGTGAATGGAATGTCCTTTCCACCAGTTCCATCTTTTAGAAAAGGCAGAAATGCTTTTGCCTGGAAAGCACTTCCTCTGACTGAGTCAGTCTCGCGCCTGACCTTTCCTTTATTGCCCTGCCGGCTCCCTGGCATTTCAGAGACGGGGCCTGTGATCATCGTCCTGAAGAATGGAATGGGGCTTTTGGAAGCAATTTTCTCCCTAAGGATTTAGAAATCAGTCTTTATTTTCCACACACTCAAAACAAAGCACTTAAAAAATAAAATGGTAACGCAGTGAGTGCAAAGAAGTAGACCCATGTCTGCTGAAACTCCTGTAAGTGCTGGATGAAAAAGAGTACTGCACAGAGGATGTTGAAATGTCTTTTTAAGCTTGAGTGGTTTCTGGGTTCAGGGTCAAATGCAATATATGATAAGACTAGGATCTTTCCTTTGTGGAGATTTGGGGGGATGACGGATCCTACCACAGACAGCCCAATGAGGGGGTGGAATTTCCCAGATGTGCACACAGCTGGCTCTGCTGGAATATCGTTGGGCCCAAAACCAACCTGCTGGTGTTTCTAGTCTATCTGTGCAAACTTGACTTTCTCTGCCTCCACAGTTTCCGCTAGGATAGCCTTTCAGCTGTTTTCCAAATTTTAAAAAGGAAATGAATAAAAAAGAAAATCAAAGGCTTGTTCAAGTCGCAAAGCAACCTCCCCCTGCTGAGCTGACAGATTTCTCTCCCTTTTGTCTGAAAGGAAACAGCATATAAGCTTAAACTCTCCCTCCGTCCGCTCACATTTGCAGCAGCTGCTTCTCAAAGATTCGTGGCTACCACAGCCAAAAATTCTTATCAAGATGTTCAAAAGCCATTCAAATAAAACTTATAAATGTGAAAGTTAAAACTATTTTTTCAAGTATTTTAATTCATCAAACTATGTAATTACTAAATAATCTGAGAAAGATTTTGTTGAATTAGCATCACTGTAAAAATAATTTAAATTGGTTACACAAAGAAGATGTCAGTGTTTCTAGGTAAACATCATCATACATATATTTTCTGAATAATCAAAGTACTTCTCTAAGATGAGACCATTTTAGGCTTTTGTAATGGGTTTTATTTTTTAAATATATTTTATTGATTTTTTTTTACAGAGAAGACAGGAGAGAGATAGAGAACCAGAAAAATGGATGAGAGAGAAACATCAATCAACTGCCTTCTGTACACCCCCTAAAGGGGATGTACCTGCAACCAATGTACATGCCCTTGACCAGAATCGAACCTGGGACCCTTCAGTCCACAGGCTGACACTATCCATTGAGTCAAACCGATTTTGGCTGTAATGGATTTTATATTCACAAATACGGTTATTAATAAACTGGCCAACAAATATTTAAAGAAAAACACCGTGATCAAGGGCACATACTTAGAATTTTTTTAAATCATAATATATAAATTTCCCATCCACATAAAGTATTACAATCTATTTGTAAAATAACATAGTAGGATCTATGAAAGAAATAGCAAATATGGAAGTACTGTTTATAGAAGCCAGCTGTGCTGTATTAATGTTAGTGAAATAGGAATGGAGACATTGTTGTGAGTTGATGGCAATCAAGAAGGTTCATGGTGCATTCCTTAACCTTAGTCAAATTCCCTTCTCCACTACTGTGTTTTACAGCCTTCTGGGTGGTAGTTGCTCAATTTTTCTCATACTTGTTACTTTCATCACCAAAGACAAATACTTCCCTCGAATTGTCAGTCTTTGTGTTTTACCTATTCAACACCCAAACTCATAATATCATAAATTTTAACCATTTCAAACTAAAATTCTTCACATCCATCTCTACCAAATCCCCTGATGGCCATAATCTCTCATCACCCAGAACTGCTCAGGTATGTAAACCTACAGCATCTGTCTCTGTTACCCATATTTAATGGCATCACATCACTTATATGCACTCTTTGACCACATCCAGACCAATCTCTCACCCCCATCCCTCTCACACAATTCATTTTCTTCCATTTTTAATGGCACTCTGCTCTCACGCCCTTCCTAGCCTGGCTGAACCCATGGCTGATGAGGTAAACTAATTCCACATCTGTATCTTCAACTTCCTACAGCCTTGTCCTTTCTTCAGACCTTCCCTATAAGTCATCATCTCTTTACTCACAAGACCAACATTTAAATGCATAGGTGCTGTTTTAGAAAAAGCCCAGATATTATGTATTTTTACACTAAAATTGTTGTTTAATGAAGGAAACTGGACTATGGAGAAGATGAGGGTGAGACCCCTGTGCACTCCAGGCCTTGGGGGAGTGTCATGAGACTAGTGTACTGCTTAAAGTCGAGTTCAACCTGACCTCTAACAGGACATAGTTAAGGGGAGTAACTGTTGCCAAATCAGGATAAATGAAGAGATGAATTTGAGGTGACAGATAGGTGATGATGAACATAGACCACCTTTTCGAGCAGATTGGCAGTAACAGAAGTGAGAGTTACAATGATAGCTAAAAAAGACAGATGGGGGTATACAAAATCCTTTTTAACATGGGTGTTATTTGAACATTTTTATAGTCTAATGAGAAGAAGCTAATACAAAGGGAAATGCTGACAATAAAGAGGAAAAAAAAAACTATTCATTTGTGGATCAAAGTATCAGAAAAGGAAGAAAAAATGAGATCAGAGGTCCCGTAAAGGAAGAATACCTTATGTTCTAGGGAACAGCGGGGAAAAGAATGTAAGAAAAGACTTAGACAGATTTCAGGTAAAAGAGAGAGTTGAATAAATACCCCGTTGAGAGCCTGCTTTGTTTGTTTGTGTGTATGAAGTTTGGAGAAATTCTTGCCCTGATTTAAAAAAAGTGGGGAGAGGGGTGCGCAGGTCTGGGTGGGACAGGGGATTTGAAAAGAATGGTAAATTTTTAGAATAGTTGTGTAAGTAGCCCCTCAAGAGAGTCATAGAAGGATAGTCAAGCATATTTTGCAGTGCAATGGGATTAAAAACCACACATTTAAGTTATCGAAAATACAAAAAGCTTGTTTTTCGGTGACAGCATTCCATGGTGTATTATGCGATGTACCACTTTCTATGTTCAGACCACTTCCACCTGATCTAGTCTCTGGGTCCTGTTTCTCTGTGTCTGCCTCGTGTCCAGGGAGAAGATTCCCAATGTCCCCTCTTGCCTGATGCTATGTACCACTTCTTGCATCGTGGCTGCTGGCTTGACTCATGTGCAGCCTTCTACTGCCTTGCTTCTACTCATTCACATTCACATTTGTTGGAAATGACAGTGGAACACTGACCTGAGATCCTGTCCAGAGACAAGGGAGGGAACTGAGAACTAAACACATGATTTGTGCAAATGTGATGGGGGAATCCACAGCAGAGGGTCTAGATAAGAAGAACAAAGTAAAGAATGGCGCAGACAGGAAGTACAAAGTAAAGAATCAAACATAAATCATGGGATGTAGCCACATTTTTTAAAAATAGAAAAACAAAAGAATGAAAGCAAGAGAAAAATATTAAAGAATCAAAAAGATCATAAGGCTTACTGGACTCCATGTGCATTTACATGTTTGTTGTATGATAACATAATACATTTGAGGAAATGTGGGGACTCTGTCCTCCCCAAACTATTAAATTCTGTAGTTCTAGCATCTAAGTGCAAAGTATTTATATTTGAGTATGTATGGGTGTGTGTGTAACTGAATTTTCTAAAACTACTTCAGCAAATTGTTTGCTTCTGTATATGTGCATTAGTACAAATGTACACTACATAGAATGTCCTTATTTATAATTGTCTCAGATCATGCAAAGTCATTTGCCTAAGCATGAAAAGTTATAAAATTATGCAGTTAAAGAAACTGCTGCGGGGTGTTGGAGGGGGGTGAAGGGTTGTTTTGTCACATGCTGTTTGGTTTTGAGCTAGCAACAAGACTTAAAGATGGGGGCGTCATCTGCAGAAAGAGAGACCAAATCTGCAAGCCAACATTTTACACGAGTTGCTTTCTATTTTCAAAGTTCACCTTTCCAGTGAAGTGGACATTGGTCAGCGCATTTGAAGATACAGTTCAAATACAGAATGATACTAAGTTTAGCAAGCTAGGAAAATGAAATCCCAAATTCCCTAAAATGCATTCTGAACAACAGAATGTTAAATGCATCAGGAATCCAGCAAAATGGATGACCTTTTAATACGTGTATATATATATATATATATGCATGCTTTCATGGATTTCAGAAAAGGAAGGGAGAGGGGGAGAGAGATAGAACATCAATGATGAGAGAGAGTCTCCTGCACACCCAGTACTGGGGATCAAGCCCACAACCTGGGCATGTGCCCTGACTGAGAATTGAACTGAGAATTGAACTGTGACCTCCTGGTTCACAGGTCGATGCTTAACCACTGAGACACACAAGCCGGGCCTGGTGATCTCCTTGATACTTTAATATCTGTCTATTTTTGTCTTGCTTTCATTCATCTCTTTCCTATTTATTTTCATCTCAACCGTCCCTAAATTGAAAGTGGAGCAGCACCCAGGGTGGGTTCAGGTCTGCTGGCCTGCAGATCCAGTCTGCCCGCTCACTCTGTGTCCTGATGAGGACAGTCCCTGCAGCGAGCACTTAAGGCTCCCTGTGGGAAGGCCCTCCGCTGGGGCTGGCCATCTGACAGGCGGCGAGAGAGTGGAGCCAGGAAGCAGAGAGAAGCCAGATGTCAGGCCTCTCCCTCTGCAGGTGTCTCTCAGGCTGCTGTGCCCCTCAGGGGTGCTGCACCTGCCACACAGGCTAACCAGGAGCCCTCCTTCCGCTCAGTGGCTCAATGGCCATTGTCTCCGAGCTCCAGTCACTCTGCTTCTCACTTTTTTTTTAAATCCTCACCCAAGGATATTTTCCCATTGATTTTTAGAGAGAGTGGGAGAGAGAGGGAAAGACAGAGAGAAATATCAATATGAGAGAAACACGTCCATTGGTTGCTTCCTACGCTCAACCTGACCAGGGCCCAGGCCAGGGAGGAGCCTGCAACCGAGGTACATGCCCTTGACCAAGATCCAACCTGGGACACTTCAGTCCGCAGGCCCATGCTCTATCCACTGAACCACACCAGCGAGGGCTACTTCTTACTTTTGTTCTTTCAGCCCTGGCTGGGGGCACCTTTGTTCTTGCTGATCTCTGGGTTGCTTCACTGCCCCCGGGTTGGCTTCTCACTCTCTTCTATGAACTGGATAAACAATCCCCGGCATTAAAATCCTTCTGTCTTAAGAGAAACACCACATGACCTCACTCATTTATGGATAATAAAGAACATTATAAACTATAATGAACAGAAAGATAGATATGGTGACAGTAAAACAACAAGCAGAATGTCAATGGACAGCGGGGAGGGTAGGGAGATCTGGGGGAGATAAGAGATCAACCGAAGGACTGGTATGCATGCATATAAGCACAACCAATGGACACAAAACTCTAGGGAGGGAGGTCATGTATGGGAGGGGGGGGGCAATGGTAAGCTATGTACACATATAATACCTTAATAAATTTTTAAAAATCCTTCTGTCTTAAATACACTGAGCATTTCCTATGTTTCTCCTTGGTACTTGAATAATTCACACTCCATATTTTGCTCTGTCTCATGCTGATTTGCATATTTGTACCCTTCCCTCCTTTCTTCTTTGAGATTTTCGCCTGTAACACCTGGCACCGGGCCTAGCACAAAGCAAATGCCACGCAAAGATGTGGAACTGTGTTTCCAAGGTGAGTTTTGTGAGGTTTAATATTTAATGGAAAATTAGAACCGATTTGAGAAGCTTAATTAAGGGCAGAGTCGTTCACAGCAAACTTAAATGCAGCTCTTTACAACTGGCCACGGGTGACTCATCTCAGTGACACTGACTGGGGCGAGGACCAGCCTTCCTGACCCACTCCCACGCCAACCGCCTCAGAGCCTCTGAGAATTAACAGCAGGCGGACCCCTCTCCCAGGTGAAAATGCAGCACTCTTACCAGGAAAGTCACACCGCAGCCGGAATGGCCTGTAATTTATACCGCTACTTGCAAAACACAGGCATTCCGTGTTGGTTTCCATGGCTACGTGCACAGAGAGAGGAGGGAGGTTACAGCTGAAAATGATCCAGGACTGCCCTTCCTGTTTAAAAAAAAAAAAAAAGTATAAGAAGAGTAACTTTGAGGATGAGAGGAATGTTTTTGAAAAGATGAAGGGTGACCATTAAAACCACGTCATTAAACACGTGGTTGTTGTTATAAGCTGACAGTGATGTGATTAGCTGAGGGGATTCTACCAAAGTGAAAAGAAGTGACAGAGAACTGTCGGACCCAGGAAGGCACTGGAGCCAGCGCTCTGCAGGGCAAATGCCTTTGCTTTCCAAACCCCAGAGAAGGACCCCTGACATCTTGACCCTCACACCTGTTCTGGGGACTGACTGCTAGGAACACCCAGCACCATGTCTGGTGATCATCATCAACTGGGAGAATCCAAAGTTCGTTTCCCTGTGTCCACTGCCCGGGATCTGTTTCCTCTGCATACCACCTTTCTCCTGCAAGCAGGGACTCGAGGCTGCCTGCAGTCTACCTCTACGGGTGGCGAAGGGTGCAAATTGACAGATTAAAAAGTGACGAGGGCCAGAATGATCCATGCAGCGATGCATTAGAGATGCAAGCATCAGTATGAACCCATGTTTAACTGAATATAGGTACAGGTGATTATATATATGAGTATTATACATCCATCCGTGGATTGGTCCACACTCATTTCTTTCCTTGCTCTGTCAACTTGGAGGTCTAGAAGGAGCAACACCTCAGTAGAAACAAGTCCATCTGGAGCCCAGATCTTGGTGTCTATTACTGCTTTCCTGTTCTCCAGCAGAAGGAACCAGGGTCCCCTGGAGATAACTGATGCTAGGTCTGGGATGGGAGATAGACAAGGTGAGTGTGAAGCAACTTGTAGGAGCACGAGGCCTGTATGCCCATCCATCCCCGGCCCTGATAGCTCAGTCAGCGGACACATGGTGTTAGAGGAGGCATCTCTCTTCACGGAGCAATTCCTAGACGAAGCTGGTGATGGGGCTGTCTCCCAGGGGCATTTCCCCATTGAATAGTAGGTTCTTTCCTTAGGAAAGCAGTTCTGCACAGCATAGCACAGCACCCGCCACTGCAGCATAGTATCTAGACAGATTAAGGAAGTGTCTGATGAAGCAGTGAAGAGAACTGAAGGAAGTTGCCCCTGAGAAGACAGTCTTATATCGCGGAGAGCAGTGAAAGAGAACTGCCGTGACTTATGGTGAGCCTACGGGTGCTATTCGATTGCCTTTATTCTGTCGGTGTTATTAGTTGACAAAGATAAAAATGACATGCCTCAACAGCAGGACACAGGAAACCATTTAAATGTAAATGCATACATGTAAGGACAAATAGGGGGAAATACTTCAAATTTCATTGTCATGTTAAAGAGATGGGGATACATTTAGATTAGGTACATAAGAATAGAGATTAGCCAAAACCGGTTTGGCTCAGAGGTAGAGCGTCAGTCTACGGACTGAAAGGTCCTGGGTTCGATTCCTGTCAAGGGCATGTATATTGGTTGCAGGCACATCCCCGGTAGGGGGTGTGCAAGAGGCAGCTGGTCAATGTTTCTCTCTCATTGATGTTTCTAGCTCTCTATCTCTCTCCCTTCCTCTCTGTAAAATATCAATAAAATAGATTTTTTTAAAAAAGAATAGAGATTAGATACCCAGTGTTCAAACTTTCTCTAAAATTACTGTGTGTTTTTTAATTTAAAAAGATAATGAATAAAAATTCTATAGATAAATCGGTGCATTTGTGAAGTTTTATACTGAAAAGAAATATTCAATCATTGAGTTCTTTTTTTTTCTTTTTTTTTTAAATATATTTTATTGATATTTTACAGAGAGGAAGGGAGAGAGATAGAGAGCTAGAAACATCAATGAGAGAGAAACATTGACCAGCTGCCTCTTGCACACCCCCTACCGGGGATGTGCCCGCAACCAAGGTACATGCCCTTGACCGGAATCGAACCCGGGACCTTTCAGTCCACAGACCGACGCTCTACCGCTGAGCCAAACTGGTTCCGGCAATCATTGAGTTCTTAATTAAAGTAGATTCATTTACATTTGTTATTTTGTGTTAGAGTTTTAGGTATGGCTTTGAACACACACACCATGTCTATCTACACACTGCTGATTAGGAGAGATTATGTTGGATGTATAAATATATATATGCACCTACCTACTTATCTATGTCACCAGTTAACCCAGGAAGATAGGGAATCTATTTTACCTTCTCCAACATCAAGCTGAATAATACTTCTCTGAATAAAGTCATTACAAAAATGTGTCCCTTCACCATGTGGCCAATTCCTATTCAACTATCAAAATAAAATGTAAAACCATATGCTTTCCAAAGCATTTATGTGCATTCCTCCCTCCTACCTGGATGTGATCTTTTCGACTTTAGTAATAAACATGGAACGTAGCAGGCTGATAATTAGAGCTTCTCAAACGTGCTTGGTTTCAGAAAAGAAAGCTGGAGAGATGTTCTGGAGTGTCCAGGTCAGTACCTCTGGTGTTAGGAATGGTACCTCTGGTTTGTACTATAAGAAATTCCCCAGATAAGTTGTTGTGACCAGACAATTAGGGCAAACAGTGCTATGGCATAAAAGCAAGTGCTTTGGAAGAAGAGAGACTTGAGTCATCACAGTTAGTTGTGTCACCCTAGACTAACTGCCTCGGTGTCTCAGTTCCCTCATATGTACAATAGAGATATGTTAAACTACATGTATTAAAACTAATGCAATGACCAGCACTAAATAGCCCATGTCAAACCTTCTTATCCTTCTTTATAACCCCTACCCCTTTCAAAGCTCGTACCACTTGATACTTGGTCATTTATAACTGTGTTCATTGCTGGATTCTGAAATTCATAAGAACAGACACCATGATTTTATTCTTGAGGCCCTAGCATGTACCATTTTACGTGGGAGATTGTTGATGCCCAACACTATTCGTAGAATGGATGGACTCAGAACAACGCCTGATCCCCATTTACGGCGTTTGCCCAGATTTACTATCTTGTTAAATCTCTTTTACTTCCTCCCACTCCCTACAGCTTACAATGAGACAAAGTGTGTTCCTTGTAATGAAAAGAAAGATATTAGATAAAACAATACTCTTGATACATAATAAAAACTAAGTTGGTGGTTAAAATGAGAGGAACCTGTATGGATGTCATTTTAATCTGCCATATTTCTGAATGACGAATACTGAGGTGGGCATATAGACTTTTCCTAGTGTTACAGAGAACCGGAGAAGAACCAAGCAATACTTAGAGAGATGGAGTTACAGTTATTACATGCGGGCCCAGAGGAATATGTCTCTCAAATTCTGGGCCCCAACATGGAGGAATTTTCCCTATTTATAAGTTTTTACTTTCTTTGTCTCCCAAGTATGGGGTGTTTCCAGCCCTTTTCAAGATCTTAAAGAGCCCCTTAATGTGCTGGGGCCTTGAGACCTCAACCAAAGGCCTGGTGTGGTGCCAGCACTGATAATTTTGTCCGAGGAAAGTTTGATGGACTCTCTGAAGTGGGAGTAGTCTTATTTCCCTTATTATTGAAGCAAGCAAGCATTGACAGAAGCCAAATAGCAGGGTTAAAATTTCAAACAGCAGTTTCTATAGAAGATGGATGCTTCACTAGAATAGAAATGATCATTACTGTGCATCTAATTTTCTTCCCTCCTGGAGGTGGGAAGGGCAGCCCATTAATTGTTCCGACTACAGGAGCCCCCCTTCACTGTTTTCTCATGAGCTGGAAGGTGCTGCAGAGAGACGGAATTCACATGACAACATCAAGATGGGTAAAATGTAATAAAAACTATTTTTCACGTAAGTAACAGGCAAGCCTTTCTTTGGAGGAGAAAAATTTTTCCAGTGAAGTAAGAATGAACATGCCCATTCCTCATTAGCCGCCAACAGAGGCAGGAGATCATGTGCCCGTCTGATCTGTCACATCTGAAGATGGGGAGTCAGGGTTTTGCTGATGCTGATGTGCTCACAGATATACTTTCATCACCCTCTCCCATCCGGTGTACCATTTTCTCTGCAAGCTCTAAAAGAAAGAGATTCTCGAGGCCAAGGCTGCAGCTCACACCAGAGAAACAGTGAGTAAATGTTGTCCCTGCGATGTGCTAACACAGCGGTCGACAAACTGCGGCTCTCGAGCCACATGTGTCTCTTTGGCCCCTTGAGTGTGGCTCTTCCACAGAAGTGCAATTAAAACTTCGTGGCCCAAGTGCAGAAGTTGGTTTTCCACTCTCAAAAGGAATATCAATCGTTGTATTGTTGATATTGGGCTCTGTTGACTAATGAATTTGCTGACCACTGTGCTACCTCACTCTACCCCGGCCCCTCCCTGCCCAGGCTCGCACAGGCCTCCTTCTTGCTGGCACTTGTTCTTAGATTTGGAAGTTGCACAGCAGATGCTCCATTTCTAGATCTCCGGGGGGACATGCCCGGGAAGCTCACGCTCCCCCTCTAACTCGGTGCGTTTGGGCAAGTACTTAGCTTCTCTCTAATTCTCAGTTATTTATTTGTGACAAAAAAGAAAAGATATCTGCCAAAACCGGTTTGGCTCAGTGGTAGAGCGTTGGTCTGTGGACTGAAAGGTACTGGGTTCGATTCCGGTCAAGGGCATGTACACTGGTTGCGGGCACAGGTGTGCAGGAGGCGGCTGGTCGATGTTTCTCTCTCATCGACGTTTCTAGCTCTCTATCTCTCTCCCTTCCTCTCTGTAAAATATCAATAAAATATATTTTTTTTTTAAAAAAGAAAAGATATCACTGTTTCAGAACGGATTTGAAGATTAAATTAGATCATGAATTTAAAGCACTCCCCCTGCCTGGCTATTTTCATTCATTACTTAAAGTCAAACTTCCAGGGAATTAGCAAATTAATGACTAGGTTTTTGTTGTTGTTGTTGTTGTTGTTGTTGTTATTGTTGTTTGTGTGCATTTTTGGTTGTCTAAATGTCCAAGTGTAGCCCTAGCTGCTTTGGCTCAGTGGATAGAGAGATCGCCTGCAGACCCAAGAGTTCCAGGTTCGATGCGGTCAGAGCACATACCTTGGTTGCAGGCTCCTCTCCATCCGGGGCCCCAGTTGGGTCACATGCAGGAGGCAGCCAATCCATGTGTCTTTCTTACATCAGTGTCTCTATGTCTTTCCCTCTCTCTTCCACTCTCCCTAAAAATCCATGGAAACATGTCCCCGGGTGAGGATTTAAATAACTAAATAAATAAAAACAGAAGTCCAAGTGCCAGCCCTTTTGTGCTGCTCACTCTTTCCCAAACGCTGCACTCATTCTTATATTGCCCTTTCTCACAAAGCCGTGCAGTGGGTCACGTTGGTCTTGCAGTGAGGACGCTGGAGCAGAGAGTGAGGCCCTGTCCAGAGAGGAGCCTGTAGGCCACAGCTGTGATTTGAACCCAGAACTGCTTTTTTTGGTCTTCCTTGAACTGTACCTGTCATTCTCCTCTGCATGCTGCATCTGGACACCAACAGAAACTAAATTTAAGCCAATTGAAGATTAAAGAGAAAATTACACTGAGCTGAAATAACTGCCATAAGGCTGCAAAGACAGGCTGCATCCCAGACCGGGCACCCCTGCAGCAGCTGCCGGGGGTTCCTGCGCTGACTGCGGGGGCAGCTGCCCTCAGATGCAGCCAGGAAAGAGACCGGAGCCTCTAAACCCGCAGCACAGGCAGCGGCTGCATTTTCGGAGCCGTTCCCTTCCGTTCACTGTGTTTGCTTCTCTGGAAAAAAACAAATGCCCATAGCCATGTTTTGCTAAATATTTTCTAAGCACAGACTTTCAGTTTCACAGCAGAAAGCTGTTGACTGACGATTTTGCCTGCGAAATTGTGAGTCTGGCTGTGATTAAAATGAATGCTCTCTCATGACTCAGAAGTTTCTTCTTTCTTTGCTGTGACTTTGTGAATTAGAGGCACAGATGACGAAAGCGGTCCTGAGGTTAAGTGATTGAATGAGTCAGTTAATATGACCAGCCCTGACATCTGTGCCCCAAATGGGGTGACAAACACATGTCCTTATGCCTCGGTTTCAGACTCTCAGATGATCCTCAGACACATTTGGATCTGCTTCATCTGCCTTCATTCTGACATTAAAGTGTGTCCCCTGGAATTAATAATTAGCAAAAATGTTACATATAGCCTGAGTCCAAATATATAATATATCCTCAACAGAAAATCCCTTGTTATTATATTAGGCAAAATATATTAATTTTGTGTTTTCAGTGGTCACTTATGCAAAGGCTATATTAGAAAATAGGTATGTACATGGAAAATACCTTTTAAAAATGCAAAAGCATATCATCAAATTGTTCACTTAAGAGAAATTCTACTCCATAATCATACAAAATGAATCAAGAAACTTTGCATATTAATCATATCTCAATGTGATGTCAACAAAAACACTACTATATGCATTTCAAATCGGTACACAATGTGTGTAATTATATGCAAAGCACTGTCTTTGCTTATGATATGTTAGCCAACAATACAATTTGTTTCATTTGTTAATTGATCAGAGAAGCTTAACCAAGCAAATAAACAAGAAAAATCATTCAGATAATAGTAGCACATTTAAAATCACGCTTAAGTCCTGGGACAATAAATATCTCATAACCATGAAAGCAACAGAGAGCTGCGAATAGGCTATGTCCCTGTAAGAACTCCAGAGCGGACCAACGATGCCCACTGGTAGACATGGCAAAAATAAGCTTCAAAAACAACATGGCTGACAGGTGCTTCAGAGGCCGTTAACCACTCACTCAATATTCAAACCTGCGTGCTGTTCTCTGAAACAGGCTTCAGGTTGAGTTCCTCTTCTCCTTTCAACTTGCCAGGCAACCTATCCTAGACATTCCGTGGTAAACGTATGCATTTCCTTTTCCCCTCTTGGTTGTTGACCTTCGAAGTTCAGACCTTTCACCTGATTCCAGAGTATTGGCATCCTCTCCACGGTGGTGCCCCTTCCTTGCCTCCCTGGATTTCATTAGCTTTGAGGTTTTGTTCGCTTTAATGTGCAAGATTTACTTTTGTAATTTGTGGGAATAATAAGCATGAAATTCATTTTTCATCTATATTTTGGGTTAACATTCTAATAAAAATGATTGTCGGTTTAAATGAGGCTGTCTCTGAAAATGTTTCTCTATGCCATCTAATGCCACGAGAAGAAAAGTTCCAAGAGAGATGTTCAAGAGAAGAATTTTCCTCTTATGGCTTATATCAGCATAGTAAGTGAGTAGATGTGCACACAATATTGACAAATGCACGTCGCTGAAGAAGCGATGCCTGGTGATCCTGAGGAATGCGGCAGAGCTGTGGAGAGCCATTTCATTATCTGAATGTTTCTACAGCCAGGATAAGAACAACACGATGTGGAAGCAAACGCACCGCCCTTTTTAAGCCACAAATGACGAATGTGGTGCCTGAAGCTGGCACATCCTGCGAAAAACACACAGATATTGCCATGACAGCTTGTCTTCTTGCAAAACACGTGTTGACACAAGTCTTCATGTTTACATAATAACCTCCTCTGCCATTATATTTCACATACATTTTCTTTTCTTTCATTTTGTATGTAGCTAATGGCTATTTCTGGATAGTTCTAATTTGATTATTTTATCATTAAGATTGTACAGTATCAAGGCATATCATGGCTTTTGTATTAGCTATAGTTCACATCATGTTTGTAAGATAAGATAATGATATTTTTCAGGTGGAGCTTATATGTTCCACACACAGACATAGACTAAATGAAGCAATTTATAAACTGACTACAAGCCCAGTGCATGGGTCCCTCAGCCTGGACTGGGGGGTCGGGCCTAAATCCCCTGAGGGGTCCCAGATTGCAAGAGGGACCCACCCCATTTGTGCATGATCAGGGCTGGGAAGGGACTGCAGAAGGGCTCCAGGGCATGTCCGGTCCTTCTTACCCAGTCCCGATCAGCCGGATCCCAGCAGCAAGCTAACCTAACCTCCTGGACCATCTGCCACCTAGCGGTCAATGTATGTCATAGTGGCTGGTTGAAAGGTTGAACAATCGGACATTAGCATATTAGGCTTTTATTATATAGGATGAACAAAAGAGATCCAGAGACATCAAAGCATGAAACAGATTGAGGAATCTCAGAGGGAAGGCAGGGGTGGGTAGGTGGGCGGGAAGAGATCAACCAAAGACCTTGTGTTCATATGTGCATAACCTATGGACACAAACAGTAGGGTAGTAAAGGCCTGGGTTGGGGGGCAGGGTGGGCTAGAAGGGCTCAGTGCGGAGAAAAGGAGGCATATGCCATACTTTAAACAATAAATATTTTTTAAAAGATAAATAGTAAATGAAGCAGTGTTTTCTTGTAAACACAATGCTGTTTACCCATGTTGATGTGTATCACTCTTTTTCCAGAAATGGGGCAATAACAGTTTCCTGCATTGAAAGTACTTTATTAGCTTCTAATTGTGACTAAGGGGCATATCTGCAGCTCACCTTATGGGTATAGTTTAAAGATGAGAAGGAGCCCACAGGGGACCTCATTAGCATGGTGATTACAAGTTAATCCGTTATACCGAGAACAGGGAAATAATGAAACAGAAAAACACATTTTTGATGCATTCATTACTGGATATTCTTGGCTTCTAAAGGTTTAAAAACTATCAGGCTTACGTTCAGTGCTTTCCCTCTTCTAAATTATACCGTCCCAAGGGAACAGGTCTGTGCTTCGGGGTGAAACCACTGAGAAACAGGTGTCATTGGGTCATTTGTTTTGTTATAATTTTTTTCAACTTAATAAACAGTTGGAAAATGAGTACTAGGAGCAAGGTGTTCTCCTAGGCCAGTGGTCGGCAAACTGTGGCTCGTGAGCCACATGCAGCTCTTTGGCCCCTTGAGTGTGGCTCTTCCACAAGATACCACGGCCTGGGCGAGTCTATTTTGAAGAAGTGGCGTTAAAAGAAGTTTAAGTTTAAAAAATGTGGCTCTCAAAAGAAATTTCAATCGTTGCACTGTTGATATTTGGCTCTGTTGACTGACAAGTTTGCGGACCACTGTCCTAGGCACTGGGATAAGGAAAAACGCAAGCAAGAATAAAGTTTGCATGTAAAAAACATATACTTCAAAGCCAAGTCTCAGTTCCATGTGGGGGGAGGGAACATGTGGAGGAGGGTCTTGGAGAAGGATATAGAAATACTAGGGTTACACCTGAATCTCAAAGAACAGGATGTTATCAGGTAGAAACAGTAAAACGGCATTCTGGAAAGATGAACTGCTATAAGCAAAAATAGGGAGGCAAAAATTACTTGGATGTGTTTGAAAAACGTAGAGTAGAACAAAACTTTTTAGGGTGCAATGTGCATGTAAAGGAATAGGAGGAGGGGATATCTTAATCTGTCAACAATAAGATTTTTAAAAATTAAAAAATTAAAAGAGTGAGAGGAGATAGAACTGATAAAGGAAAATTGGGTCCAGATGGTTGAAGGCCCAAGTAATTCCACTCTTGAAGAATTGGAGATTTTCTGCAGGGTCCAGCAGACTTGTTTTTAAGTTAACATGGTTTTTAGTACTTTCACTTTTTAATGTATTTTTCTTGATTTCAAAGAGGAAGGGAGAAGAAGAGAGTGGAAGAAACATTAGTAATTGAGAGAGCATCACTGATTGGCTGCCTCCTGCACACACCCCCACTGGGGATCCGGCCCACAACTTGGGCATGTGCCCTGACCAGGAATCGAACCATGACCTCCTAGTTCACAGTTTGATACTGAACCACTGAGCCACTCTGGCCAGGCAGTACTTTCATTTTTAAAAGTGAGGTATATGCCCATTTTTGAAAATTTGGAAAATAGAAGGAAATAAAGAATCCGCCATTTTTGTACCACCTGGAGTCAGTTAAGTGTTCCGGGTCATGGAAAGGACGGATGAGCAGAGCAGAGATGAGTCACACTAAAGCCATGAGAAGATGAGCAAGCAAATGTGAAGAACTGAGCAGACGGAAGCTCCCTTTCTTTTTTCTTTCAGTTTCAAGAATTCAAATGACAGGGACTAGAGGCTTAGCCTAAGGCTACTGATACATGAACAGCAATGAAGTCCGCTGGCCGTGGCTGGGAAGCACCCTGGAGACAGAACTGGTGATGGGCTGGATGCACCGTATTGGAAGCGCTATGATGAGATATGAGGTTTGACTCCTCCAACTTTGGCTCGACCATCCATTTCCAAGAACACTTCCATAAATTTGAAATCCTCGCTCTGTGTCACATGTAAGGAAAGTCAACTCGCCCTCCTTGCAATGTGTCCTCTAATTGTGTTTGTGCTATTTTTAAAATATGGAGCTATTTAATTTTATGATGTTAAATAAATCAATCTTTACCTTTATCTTTATTTGTTTGGGTAATATGCTTATAAAGTAATTCTCTGCTTTTATTAAGGTATTATATGTGTACTTATCTTACCATTGTCCCCCCCACACACACACATTTCCATACATGCCCTCCCCACCCCCCAGTGTCTTGTGTCCATTGGTTATACTTATATGCATGTATATAAGTCCTTCGGTTGATCTCCTATCTCCCCCACATCTCCCTAATCTTCCCGCTGTAATTTGACAATCTGTTTGTTGCTTTACTGTCTCTGTATCTATTTGTTCATCAGTTTATAATGTTCTTTATTATCCATAAATGAGTGAAATCATATGGTGCTTTTCTTTCATTGACTGGCTTATTTCACTCAGCATAATGTTCTCCAATTCCATCCAGGAATTAGGTACCTGCTCACCTATCATTTTCTATTGAATTGATGGTTTCATCTTCAGGTGTCTCTGATACATCGGAAATGCACTTGTGAGACGTGAATAATGGATAGCACCTGCCTTTCCCTCAGTGGCTGCCTCGTTATTGCAACTCCATTTGGTAGATAATCCATTTTGTATCTGCTGGTGGAGATGCTTTTATAATACACTTAGCCTTATTTAATTTGGATTTATTTCTGGAATTTCAATTTTGCTCCAATTATTGGGCTGAACTGGGTCCAGCACCAAATTATTTTCTCTGTTATTGAACTTTTATTATATACTTTAATATCTAATAAGGAAAATCCATGTATTACTCATAGTTTTCAAAATTATCTAGGTTACCCTCTCATATTTGTCCTGTCAGATGAACTAAAAATTATGTTATCATTAGAAAACAGCTGACCACCTGGTAAGTTACCAAGATATCAGCTTTATGTGTGATTAGAACTAATTCAGAATTAGTTGGAATACAGTATAATTGAATGCAAGAAATAGCTTACATGCATAATAAAGAAGAGAAAGTATTACTTTTTTCATCTTTGTCTGCTTCTGTGGTAAGTTTTCTTGACATTTTTAAAAAAGTGTTTTTATTTATGAATTGATTTCAGAGAAAGAGCAACATTGCTTTGTCATTCCACGTGTTCATGCCTTCATCGGTAGATTCCGGGATGTGCCCTGAGCTTGGATCAAACCCTCATCTTTGGCTTCTCCAGGCCACTCTAAGCAACTGGACTGCCTGGCCAGGGCTTGACATTTTAAAATCTGCTTTAAATATCTGTCATGTGCTATAACCGAAATGATATTGCAACCATATTTTAAATAATCAACATTTACGTTTTAGAGTACCAAGTGGTTCATGATTGAACATTTACCCGTAATTAGCCCATTCTTTTAAACTCTCAAATCACATGTCCGTTTTCTTCAAAGGAAGAAGTTACTTCAGAGTTTTTGCCTTTACCTTTATTTTAAGCTGGTCCAGAACCCAACACTTAACCACATCTTCATCGCCAGGTACTCTGTGTGCTCTGTGAGTTTCCTACTCTAGGAAACTTTGTGAAATGCAGTGGCGTGACTTTCACATTTTAATCTTCATTTTCTTTGGAAGCGCACTCTCTCCTCTTCTCAAGAAAACTTGGAATGCCTTATTACTTTCTACGTGTGACAGGTATTATTTAGAAAGAATAAAAGAATGAATGTCAAAAATCTTACTTAGATTTATTATGAGGTTTAAATAATAATAAAAACTAAACACCATCAGATCAAGCACATCACAAGTGCTCAATTAATGCCATTAATTGCTAGCTATGGTGTGCTGCAGCAACCTCTTGTGAAGTAACAAACTGAACTATGTAATTGCTTGTCTACCAATAGCTAAAAAAAAATTGTTTGAGTAATTTTTATTTTTATTTAATTGGCTAAATATTTAGTCTCATGAATAGATTCACTATGGGAGTGTGTCAGCTAGTCATTGTTAATGTCCATTTTGATTTTTTACAGGAACAAATGTTGTACTTCCACACTTAAATAAAAGGAGCCAGTCAAGAGAAAATGTCAAAATAAGTAGGGTGCCCCCAGGCCCTGGTGACAGTGCTAGCTTATACCTGCTGTTCTTGCATTATTATTAACTAGAGGCCCCGTGCACAAAATATGTGCACCCAGTGAAGTGGGGGTTTCTCAACCCGGCCTGCGCCCTCTCGCAGTCCAGGAGAACCTTGGAGGATGTCTGAATAACAGTTTAGGCTTGCTATTCAGGCCTAAGCCAGAAGTCGGACATCGTTAGCATTGCTGGCAGGAGAGACTCCCGCCACTGCTTCTGTGCTCCCCAGCTGTGAGCCTGGCTTCTGGCTGAGTGGTGCTGTGGGACTATGGGAATGCACTTACCACCAGGGGGCAGCTCTTGCTTTGAGCACCTGCCCCCTGGTGGCCAGCCCACATCATAGTGACCAGTCATTCTGGCGTTTGGTCTATTTGCATATTAGCCTTTTATTATATAGGATAGTACCCAGCTTCACCCTCCACCATGTCACTGTCTAATTGAATTTTCTGGGATGAAGGAAATGTTCTACATCCAGACTACGCAATATTGTAGCTACTAGCCAATGTGGCAACTGAGCATTTTCATGGGACTAGTACAACTCAATTAATTTTGTTTTATTGAAATTTAAATTATTAGTGATATGTGGCTAGTGACTACTATATTAGTAGTGCAGCCCTAATGAGCTGTGGTTCGGGTATTATATCTCGTAAGGTCATTCTAAGGATTGGTGGCCTGAAGCCCTTAAGGGCATCCCAGGGGAAATAATCCAGGCAGAAGGATTCCTTTAGAAAAGCAGAGTGCCCTTCCCTCCTCACCAGTGGGAAGAACGTGTGTGGCCACACATGGAGAATTTTCAGGTGGGTGAATGGAGAGTTGAGAAAGCTCAGGTTAAATGATCTTGATAAAAGCGATTCAGTAAAATCTATCTTCTGAAAGTGAAGACCTGATTTGGAGATCACCAATTACCACACATCATAGGAGAAAATCAAGGCTTCAAGTGGGAAACCTCCCCAGCTGTGATAATGGGGCCTCGTGTTCTTCCTATGTTTCCTTATTCTGTTTATGATGTTTATCCTTCTTCACCCACCTCCGTTCAAACACCCTCACAAGCTCTCCCGGTGTTTCTCATTAGCATACAACTGGTGAGGACGGAAGCTGACCTTTTCTTAACGAACTTCCCCTCTTCAATTCTACAAGGGCCTGTGAAGCACCGTGCAATTAAGGCTGTAGAGAGAAGTAAAGGTCTATGGCATGGTTGAAAAAGGATTAATTTCACAAGGAGCAGGCTAGTCATAATCCTAACAGCAGCGCCCATGCACCCTTCAGCACAGAGCCATTTCCTGTGTGGTACAAGAATAAAAGACCACGCACCCCGTGTGTTTTTCTTCTTTGCATTATGTTTGAAAGTAGTTATTCATCAAATCATAAATAGCAGTGACACACAGGCCTAATTCATTACCACAGCACTTACTGGCACCAAACATTTGACTTGCTTTTCCGGATTCTCATTTAAGAGCAAAGGGAATTATTCCGTTTCAAATATGAAACGCTATTTTTATTTATTTATTTTTATTGAATTTATAGGGAGTGATGTTGGTTGATAAAATCATAAAGGTTTCAGGTGTACAATTCTATAATCCATCATCCAACCCACATCAAATCTCCTTCAGTCACTTTTTATCTCCTCTTTAGCCTCTTCTCTGTACTCCCACCGCTCTTTCCTAATCACCACAATGGCGCCTATGAGTTGTTGGGTGGTGGTTGTTGTTTTGCTTAATCCCCTCTCTTTTGTCACCCTGCCCCTTCCCCCTTCACCTCTGACAGCTGTAAGTCTGTTCTCTGTACCTCGGGGTCTGTTTCTATTTTGCTTATTTGTTCATTAGGTTCCACATATGAGTGAAATCATATGTACCGTATTTGCCGGCGTATAAGATGATTTTTTGGCCCTGAAAAATATGCCTCCAAGTGGGGGGTAGTCTTATACGGCGAGTATATAACAAACTCTGTATTTTTAGTGGAAATGTTAGGGGGTCGTCTTATACGCCCAGTCGTCTTATATGCCGGCAAATACGTATTTTTCAGGGCCAAAAAATCGTCTTATACACCGGCAAATACGTATTTGTCTTTCTCTGACTGGCTTATCTCACTTCGCATAATGCTCTCCAGATCCATCCATGCATTAGCAAAAGGTACTTTTTTACAGCTGAGTAATATTTCATTGTGTAATGGCTACAGCGAATTGAGAGGGGCATATATTCTTTCCAGTCAGTGTTCCAGGCTTATTCGGGTATATTCCCAGAAGTGGGGTTTCTGGGTTGTCAGGCAGTTTGATTTTTAATATTTTGAGGATCCTCCATCCTGCTTTCCACAGTGGTTGGACCAATATGCCTTCCCACCAACAGTGTACCAGGGTTTGCTTTTTTTCACATCTTTGCCAACATTTGTTGTTGATTGATTTATTGATGATAGCCTTTCTGACAGTCATGAGGTGATATCTCATTGTGGTTTTAGTATGCATTTTTCTGATGATTACTGACACTGAGCATTTTTATATGACTACTGACCATCTGTGTGTTTTTTTTTTTTTGAAGAAATGCCTATTCATATTCTTTGCCCATTTTCTAATTGATTTGGGGTTTTTTGTGATAAGTTCTTTATAAATTTTGAATACTAACCTCTTATCAGATGTATTCTTCATAAATATGTTCTCTCACTTAGTGGGCTGTCTTTTCAATTTGTTAATGGTTTCCTTTGCTGTGGAAACACTTTTTAGTTTGATGTAGTCCATTTGCTTACTTTTTCTTTTGCTTCCCTTACCTGAGATGGTATAGCAGAAAAATATATTGGTATAAGAAATGTCTGAGATTTTACTGCCCATGTTTTCTTCTAAGATTTTATGGTTTCAAGTCTAACACTTGCCCTTAATCCATTTTGAGTTTATTCTTATGTATGGTATAAGAAGGTGGTTTAGTTTCATTTTTGCATGTATCTGTCTAATTTTCTCAACACTAATGAATAGACTTTCTTTACCACATTATAGGTTCTTGCCTCCTTTGTTTAATATTAATTGGCTATAGAGGCATGGGTTTATTTCTGGGTTCTCAATTCTGTTTCATTGATCTACATGTATGTTTTTTATGTCAGAACCAAGTGCTTTCATTTCTATGGTCTTGCAGTATAGTTTGATAGCAGGTAGCATGATTCCTTCATCTTTGTTCTTCTTTCTCAAGATTGGAGTGGCTATTTGGGATCTTTTGTGGTTTCATATTAAATTTTGGAATGTTTATTCCAGTTCTGTGAAATATGCCATTGGTATTTTTATAAGAATTGAATTAAATCTATTGATTGCTTTGGGTATTATGTACATATTAGTGATGTTAGTTTTTTTTCTATTTATGAACACAGTATATACTTCCATCTATTTATATCTTCTTCAACACCTTTCTCAGTGTTTAATAATTTTCCAAGTACAGGTCTTTTACATCCTTGGTTAAATTTATTCCTAGGTAGTTTTTTAAGAAATGTAAATGAGATTGTTTTCTTAGTTTCCTTAAAAAGTTATTTTCAAATGCTTCAGCAAACTGAGGTTACTCTATTTTTACTTAAATTCATTTTACTTCAACTAAATATTCATAGAACTTTAATCTTGTATTATTAAAAGATTATAATGTTAAGTTAGTTTGTCTATATGGAGTTCCCATGAGAATTAGTGACATATTTTCATTGCCTCTACAAAATATTATTTTGCAGCAGAGTGAGGGGAAAGCCCTCTTTTTTGTTTGTTTTTTCACCTTTCAGAATTTCCAGACAACCTAGCAAAAAATATCTACATTGTACCTACAACCCACACAGCTGGTCTTTTCCATTTCCTTCACCACTGAACTGGATTAACCACATGATCCAAGTCCACTGATGGTGCAGAAAAGAACGGTTGAGAAAGCCAGTTCTTCTCTCCTGCTGGCTTCCTTCCTGAGTTTCTGAGCATGAGACACTCACTCAGTGCACCAGTGACCTTTAAAACAAATTACTTCTTAAATGCTCACGATAAACTTCCATGTGCGATGTTTGTTCAAAAATATCCAGGAAATGAATAGCAATATGTAATTTAGAGGCTTGCATTAAAAATCAGCCTTTTTCAGACGTGTTTCCAATTGTATTTATTAAAGAAAATCTAAGTAGAAAACAGTCCATAATTCAGCCACCTACTATTAATGCTAAAACATGTATCTGTAAACATCTTTCTCTTTGCATATGGTAACTATTATAATAAAAACATAATATGCTAATTAGACTGGATGTCCTTCCAGACAACCTTCTAGATAAAGCCAGGGCTGCAAGGGAAGACTGTGTCCTGGGTACTGGCAGCCAGAGGAAAGCCGGTGCCCCCAGCAAGGGGAAGGAAGGCCTACTCTTGCATGAATTTCATGCATCGGGCCTCTTGTGTGTATATACTTATGGGTATATGTGTATATGTTGATGATGTGTGTATGTATGCATATACTTGTGGTAGGAAGAATAAAATGGCTCCCCAACATTTCTACATCTTAATCCCTGGATCCTGTTAATGTGATAGGTTGCTAGGCAAAGGGGAATTAGGTTGTAGATGGAATTAAGGTTGCTAGTCAACTAATCTTAAAATAGGGAGATTTTTCTAGATTATCCAGGTGGGCTGAGGTGGGCTCCATATAACTGCAAGAGTCCTTAAAAGTGGAAAGTGAAGGCAGAAAAAGGAAGGAAGGATGACATGATATGGACTCAATACATCATTGTTAGCTTTGATTAAGATGGAGGAAAGGGGGCATATATATGTGTGTGCTAACTGTATCTACCTAGATATATGTGGCTGTGCTAAAGTAAAAGCATCATTTATATGCTATTTAATTTGCTTTTTGTTTTCAAATAGCACGAATATGTTTTATGTTTGAAATATTCTAAAGCATAGTTATAAATGGTAGCATATTTCATTGTGTTGATGTGACTTATTTTTCACTGATTCCTCATGTTGGAGATAATATTATTTTCCTTCTATTGTAATTATAAATGATAAGACACTAAATGCTGTGAATCACTATCTGATAATTTTCTTAGGAAAAGTATGAGAAATTTAAAAATAACTTTCATACTATTAAATCTTTACATTTAACGATACTACCCTTTCAAATTTGTTATGCAAAAGTGGAAAATGTCATCTAATTAAAATTTGCTTTTGAACTGTGAGCTGTTGAGGGTGACAGTAAAATCCAGTTTTGTGAGTTGCCACTTAGCCTCGTCATTTTGGGTGGGGACCCAATGTAAGTCATGATATAAGGGCCCTTGATCCCTTTGTCCTGGGGCATCTATGGAGGCCTTTGGGTGAAATGACAGGAGAGAACAGAATTCAAGTTAACATGTGTGTGCCCCCTCTCCACCCACCTCCTTTACCCTTGGGAGAAGTAGTGACTTCGCTGACCAGAAGTAAACATCACCCAATATACCCCATGGACCAAAGGCAGCACTTGTGTAGGAAAGGTTAGTCCAGAAGTCAGCAAACTCATTAGTCCACAGAGCCAAATATCAACAGTACAACGATTGAAATTTCTTTTGAGAGCCAAATTTTTTAAACTTAAACTTCTTCTAATGCCACTTCTTTAAAATAGACTCACCCAGGCTGTGGCATTTTGTGGAACAGCCACACTCAAGAGCCACATGTGGCTCATGAGCCATGGTTTGCCAACCACTGGGTTAGTCAGATCTGGTCTCTGGCTCTTCTGAGGCTTCCTCTGCATGCGGTGAGCACACAGGGTGAGGTTCCTCCTTACACGCATGGTTGGAAAACATGATACTCCAGGATTCCTGTGCTTGTACTACCATCTGTCTAGAGAGATTAGCTGCTGGAGGAAAGAGAGTGCTGGTCAGTAGAGTCAGTGCATTCACTAAACAGCCATCCTGTTGTTGTGAAGAGTAGGCTGTGGAGTACTGAAATGTGGAGTCCTGGGGCACAAGGGGGAGGGTTAGGATGAGACTATCCCCCACCACCCTCTTCCATTCTTATAGTGCTATGGTTCTGACATCTGGCTGCAAAGCAGAATCATTTGTGCAGCTTTTAAAAACAAACAGGGCCGAAACCGGTTTGGCTCAGTGGTAGAGCGTCGGTCTGTAGACTGAAAGGTCCCGGGTTCGATTCCGGTCAAGGGCATGTACATTGGTTCCGGGCACATCCCCGGTAGGGGGCGTGCAAGAGGCAGCTGGTCAATGTTTCTCTCTCATTGATGTTTCTAGCTCTCTATCTCTCTCCCTTCCTCTCTGTAAAAATATCAATAAAATATATTTTAAAACAAACAAACAAACAAACAAACAGGGATGCCACCTGGGGATTCTGATGCCCTTTGTCTGAGGTGAGCCCTGATTGTTTATTGAAAGAAAACCCGAAGGGATTCTAAGATGGGCCCAGTATAGCACCATTTCAGCAGGCTAACTGATGTATCTTAATGTCGAAAGCAGTATAGAAGAAAATCATGCAATTTGCCCGATTGATAGGCCATGGTAACATCAGAAAATCTTCACAAGACAGTATTTGTCTTCTATTGTGGTAGAACTTAGTGGGTGTTATTTCCAACATATGTAGTTTTCCTAGCATAGTATTCTTTATTATTTATTTATTTTTCTAAAAGAGAGAGAGAGAGAGAGAGAGAGAGAGAGAGAGAGAGAGAGAGAGAGAGAGGCTGGGAGAGGGAGAGAAATGTCGATAGACTGTCTCCTATACGCCCCTTAGTGGTGATGGATCCTGCAGCCCAGGCATGTGCCCTGACCGGGAATCACACCAGCAATCTTTTAGTGCTTGGGAAGATGCCCAACCCACTAAGCCAGGCGAACCGGGGATAGCACAGCTTTATTGCTGTCAAATCCTGAAGATTCAGGTCTTTCTCTAAAGCCCATTGAATTAGGAGGAGCATTAGTTTTCTCTTCTGTATCTTTTCTTCCAGAGGCGGCAAAGTAGTCAATGGTTATCTCACTTCTTCGGTAAAATTGACTTGCTTTCTATTTCCCTGCCTCTGAGTTTCTTTTCACCTTGCCCCAAAATCTTAACAAAAGGACATTGAGTGAGGAAAAGCAAGGAGCTGGAAGAAAAAAAGAAAACTATAATTGAAAAAAGGATAATAAGTGGAAGAGAGAAAAGACACAGGTGAATGGAGAGAAAATGGAGGTGCTGTGCTATAATCCATATTTTCCCTGAGCTTCAAGTTTGTTCAAATGTCAAAAGTATCATACTTTCCCTACATGTGTTCCTCCAATAGGAATAAGATGAGATAGGATCGGTTAAACAAGACAGAACTGCATGGACCCAAAATCTAATTTCTCATTTCTCGTCTGTTCCCCTAACTCAGAGCTAGTAGTCAGAAGGAGCAATGTTAAAAATCCAGCTTTCTATAAGAAACTCCCATTTATATAACTCCCATCCGTATGTCACTCCCATTTCCTATACAAACACACAGAGGGGAATGAGAATTACATGTATGGATGGAGGTAACACAAATAGAGAGGGTGGGAGGGCTGGTGTCCACATCTCCACAGTACTGTTCCATGTTCCCCAGACTTGATGAGATTTTTAAATGTGTTATTCTCTACTGGAAACCCTACAATAGTCAAAGAATCTTTGCACTATGCTAGCTCTACTGATGGCTAGTCTGATCTTATTTCACAAATAATGAAAATAAGGAGCACAAATTTACCAAGGTCAAATCACTCTTTTGTGACAATCTTACTAGTATGACTAAAGTTTTTTCGAGTAAAAATCTCTTTATCATATGCTATGAGGAAGAACAAAATGGAGTAAAAAAGCAATATAAGAAAATTGCTCTGAGACATTTATATGAGGGGATCCTAATTTTAGCAGTCCTTAGGCATGACAAGCAGCTTAGGAACTTAACATGGATCTTTTATCTCATATGTAGATGAAGTCAGTGTCAGGATTCCTAGGTGCTATGGCCTAAAATGTCTGGGAGTCTTCTCCCCAACCCCACTCCTATCTCCAGTGAGCCCCTGCAACCAACCACACAAGGGCTAGAAACACTGCTGGGAATCCACAGCCTGCAGAAGCAATTCTTCCCATTATGTTGGTTATTTGTCTTTATATTTCTAATAGTGGCCCAGTGCACAGATTCGTACACATTGAAATGAAATTAGTTCGCCAAAACCGGTTTGGCTCAATGGTAGAGCGTTGGTCTGTGGACTGGAGGGTCCTGGGTTCGATTCCGGTCAAGGGCATGTACACTGGTTGTGGGCACATCCCCGGTTGGAGGTGTGCAGGAGGCGGCTGGTCGATGTTTCTCTCTCATCGACGTTTCTAGCTCTCTATCTCTCTATCTCTCTCCCTTCCTCTGTAAAATATCAATAAAATAATTTTTTTTAAAAAAAAAGAAGAAACGAAATTAGTTAGAAGAAATATTTTAATATCAGTACTCGCCCTTTCTCTATAATAAAAGTGTCAACAAAATTCACTATCGACAATGACAGATCAAAATATATGTGTGTGATTGGTGCCAGCAAGAGCTTTATATGCATTGTGCATGTGTGAGTCAACATTTATTTTTAAATTGCCAGTGTGCATCACATGTACCAGCCAGCCAGTCAGTTGGTTGGTTGGACAAATGGATGGTCACTTAGCCTTTTATATATATATAGATAACTTTAATCAATTTATTTATAACAAATATTCTGTCTTCATTTGGCCATTAGTAGGTAGAGATGAGTTTGACTGTAGATGTCCTTAAAATTCTTGAAAATTAAATTTCAAAGTCTGAGCAAGTCTCAGTCAATGCATTCTTGCATACACATAAAGATCTGGCATTTAAAACTTAGTATGCTACTACAAGTGTTTACAACAATCACAATGTTCAAAAAATTTCAAAATAAAATTTTGTAATATTGGAAAGCTAGTTGGATGAACAGTTAAGATTATATATATATATATATATATATATATATATATATAGAGAGAGAGAGAGAGAGAGAGAGAGAGCTGCAAGAATAGCATATTTTTTAATGTACCATGTAGGAATATTTATATAGGATATATAAGCCCTTAAATATATATCTACAAAGATTTGTATGTGTTTCATGTCAAACAAGGCAATGGATGTACAAACAAAAGCTATGTGAAATTTGAGGATTAAAATTATAATGTATAAGCCATATAATAAAACTCAAATAAGATTTATTTTGCTGCACCTGATATGCCATCCTGTCAACCGCTTGAGCCTCTTACATCTCAAAAGCTTAACAGCTAACCCTTTGGAGAATTAATATGCCTCCGGGTCCTGAGGAATGAGCAGGGCGCGCTCCATTAGTTTAATAGTCGAGTGTGCGTTTCTGTGCGACTGATTAGCAGGCTACGGCTTGTGTGTGTAACATGTCAGGATTCTTAAGTTAGATATGAAGTCGGTGTATGGAGGTCAATTAACTTAAAATGTGTTGAGAAGAGAGGAAATCCATCACCAGGCATGTTCTGAAACACACAGAAACGCCCTCGCTGGTCCTGACAGTGTGCTCAGCTCCATGGGCCCTTTCCCAGGGGACACCTCAGGGCTCTGAATGCCGGTGCCGCATCGTCTCTGCGGGCGTGTGCCAGCTGTGGGGAGCCTCCTTGCCACATGGGGACAACCCAGCACTTGTGTTCTGATGGCTTGAAGCTTAATGCTCTTCTGTTTGGAAGCCTATACTGGATCATGTTAAGAAGCATGGTGCCTGAGTTGCAGAAGCAAGTCAATTTCCTTTATTCCAGGAAAGAGGTCTCCACCTTCCTCCTGTCTGTTTTCCCTCCTGGGAAGCAAATTCTGCTGTCACTTTCCGAAGGGCTAGCCTTTCATCTCAGCAGCATTGCAGGCCCCTCTGTGGCACCCATTCATTGTATTCCGATGATGCCACGCAGGGAAGGGTGCCTCCCCGTCAGGGCTGGGTCCCAGGCAGCCAGGCCAGGAATGAAGGGACAGTATCAGTGGCAGCCATTCCTACTGCAGCCCACTTCCACCTCCCACTGGGGCAGCGTTCCCAACATGATTCAGCTGCATGATCTAGAACAGTGTTTCCCAAACTTTTGACATATGTATACCCCTTCTATAATTTTTGTAATGCTGAGTACCCCTCATCCAAAAAAAAAAAAATGTATGTCACCGAAACTGGTTTGGCTCAGTGGATAGAGAGTTGGCGGACTGCAAGGTCCCGGATTCGATTCTGGTCAAGGGCACGTACCTTGGTTTCGGGCACATCCCCAGTAGGGGGTGTGCAAGAGGCAGCTGATCAATGATTCTCTCTCATTGATGTTTCTAACTCTCTATCCCTCTCTCTTCTTCTCTGTAAAAAATCAATAAATTCTATTTTTTAAAAATGGATGTATTTTAATAAGAATCGAAATATACTTATTTTTTATTTTTTGGTACATACACAAAATAATAATAAACGAAAAATAAAAGTATTCATAATAAAATATAAATAAAAGTTATATTATAAATAACATTTATTTGCACACCGGACCATCTCACGCCTCACAAGACTCTTGACTTGACTCATGAGAACGTAGAATTAGGCGCAGCTAAGCATGGTTCAGTGCATATCCCCACCAAACTCTTCCCGTGCTCCTGAGGGTACGCATACCACACTTTGGGAAACACTGATCTAGAATATTTTTTGTTTGTTTGTTTGTTAGTTTGTTGTTTTTCTGTTTTGTTTAATGAGCTTTCATTTGTACCTAAATATTACATTTTTAAAATTGATTGATTGATTAAGGTATTACATATGTGTCCTTATCCCCCCTATTACTCCCATTACCCCTTTCCGCCCCCCCCCCACTCATGTTCTCACCTCCCTGTTGTCTGTGTCCTAGAATATTCTTGAGAGTAATCTGAAATGTGTTTCCTTAACTCTCTCAAACGATATTTTGTTGTCAACTCCCTTTTATCATATTGAAGGTATGTTAGCACAATAACTTTAATGTTGTTTTTGAGAATATCATTCTTATTTAATATTAGATGTTTGTTTCAAATCCGTTCAATTTATTCTTTAAAATAAAACTTTAATTAGTTCCTACAATGTATAATTTCATAAAGGCTAAAATCTGAGTGATATCCCCAAATTACAACATACATAGCATAACACTGTATAATATAACAACAGTGTAATTTTCATATCCTATTTTTTCCTTTTTACTCGTGCACTTCTAAAAGTTTCAATAATTATAGAATGTTACGTGACTGATATATTATAATTTAATATGTCCCTTCCAGTTTACAGAAGAGTAACTATAAAAACAGCCCCAGTTTTCCATCCTTCCTCTATAGTGTGGGTTTGCAGCCCCTCCCACAGGACCCAGAAACTGCACCAGTACCACCTTGCACCTGAGCTGGCTTTGCCCAACACAAAGCAAGGGACGTGCAAGAGAACCAGTGCCGGGTCCTGGCTATAAGAGTAGGTGTCCCCCTCCACCCTCCCTCTTCTGGACCCCCTGCTTCCATGGTGAGGTCAAGCTCAGGCCCGCCCTCTGGAGAATGAGACAGAGGTGAGGTAGAACCTACTTATTCAGCAGAATCACTGATATCAACGTGTTCACCCCCAGCCCAGGTTACAGCAGAAGATAAGTAAGCCTTGCCAAAATCCCCTGAGCCCAGTCTAGGCCACACATAAACTCAGGATCAATAATAAATTATTGAAACGTGTGTCTAGATAGTATGCAAAATGAAATACTTCCTTATATGTGGTTTGCATCACAGAGGCAAGCCAAAGAGAAAGCACGACTTTTAAAAATCCTTGTGAGCCCTGCCAGGTAGCTCAGTGGGGTAAAGCATTGTCCCAATACAAAAAAGGTTTCAGGTTTGATCCCTGATCAGGACAGAAAGCAACCAATGAATGCATAAATAAATGGAACAATAAGTCTCTCTCTCTCTCCCTCCCTCCCTACCTCTTTCTCTTTAAAATCATCAGTACTTTTTAATTTTTTTAATCTTTATTGTTGAAAGTATTACAAATATTCCCCCTTTTCCCCTCCTTGACCCCTTCTAGCCTGCACCCTCCCTTTGTCCCAGGCCTTCACCACACTATTGTTAGTGTCCATGAGTTAGTATTATGGAGAGTATTACGCTAATGGGAAAATATCATGTTAAGAGAAATAAGCCAGTCAGAGAAAGACAAGTATCACATAATCTCACTCATATGTGGAATCTAAAGAATGAAATAAACTGATGAACAAAACAGATCCAGAGACATAGAAGCATAGAACAGACTGAGGAATCTCTGAGGGAAGGCTGAGGTGGACACAGACAATACTTGCTTATAACCCTTTTGAAAAGTGAAGCTATGTCAAAAAGACATTTAATTCTGTAGGTCGATATCTTGCGTCCAGGCACCACTGAGGAGTTACACAGCAACATGGAGAAACCGATATTTGAATTTGACTTGAAAGAGGAAAGAAGAATTTATAAGACAGAGAAGAAACGAAGTCTCCACGGCAGAGTGGTTTATATGAGCAAAGATGAGCTCGTGAGTTTGGCGGGAATAAAGTTGCTTATCGAGGCTAATGGGTGATGAGACAGAAAACTGGACTGGGACTACCTCATAGAAAGCTTTCTCAGGCAAGTTATGAAATTGGAATCTAATCTCATGGGCATTAAAAGAGACCAAGGAGAATGTTTGGTAGAGAAATGGCAATAACTCAGGAGACAAGAATTGATAGTAAGTGTGTTCAGATGGAAGGAAACCAGACAAAGTGGCTTATCCAAAGCAAAAACACAATGAAAGTCCCAAAGCCAGCATCAGAAAGAATTAAAAAAAAAAGAATGAAAGAATGACCTAATTTCAATAATTTTCCAAGTTAGAAATAAATAAATTTTCAGTTAGAACTGATTAAAGTGGGTTAAGAGAGAGGGGAGAAGGGAAAGCACAAAGTCTAGCACACACACACCCCCAGCTTTCCTGATTAAAAGATTGGTTGGATTGTAATTCTTTCATTCAAATGGAAAATATTAGGATAGAAAACTTGCTGGAAGAGGATAAATAATACCTTTTACCCTATATAATAAAAGGCTAATATGTAAATTGTCCCCACGGGTGGGAGTTTGACCAACCGGGAGTTAGACATGCACTGACCACCAGGGGGGTGGCGTGGAACATGGCGGGCATCGGCGACGCAGCTCTGGCAGTAGGTGGCAGTGGAGGCGCTGCTGGCCCCAATGGGCCCTGACAAGAGCAGGACCAAGGTGGACGGTGGAGCAGGTGAGTAGGTGGTGCCAGGTCAAGGTGGGTGTGGGCAGCAGTGGCAGACAGCTGGGGAAAGGGAGGCCCCAGCCAGCAGCCGGGAGCCTCTAGGGATCCTACCTGTGCATGAATTTCGTGCAGTGAGCTTCTAATTGTAACATATTAATTTTGACGTAGCTCCAGGACATACAAAAGATAATAAAATTGCAATCACCTGTCTGTGTATTTTGATGGCAGTTCAAGGCATGGAAGGCTGAGGATACCCCTGGGTAGTGATAGAGTAAGAAAAGGAGAGGCACCGAAACCGGTTTGGCTCAGTGGTAGAGCGTCGGTCTGCGGACTGAAAGGTCCCGGGTTCGATTCCGATCAAGGGCATGTACCTTGGCTGCGGGCACATCCCCGGTGGGGGGTGTGCAAGAGGCAGCTGGTCGATGTTTCTCTTTCATCGACGTTTCTAGCTCTCTATCTCTCTCCCTTCCTCTCTGTAAAATATCAATAAAATATATTTTTTTTAAAAAGAAAAGGAGAGGCTTAAAGAATTTAACTCTAGAAGACACAAAAATCTAAAGGACAAGCAAAGGAAGAGAAGCTATGAAAGGGTTTTTAAAACCTCTTGTAGATGTGGATAAAAACTGAGTTTAAAAATATCCTGGAAAATGATGGTACAAATTCCTCAAGGAGAGGCTGGTCAGCAGTGTCAAGGGCAAAAGGTGAGTAAGATGAGGTTAGCAAGAGCAGCTCTGTTGGCCATTAAGAGGGGACCAGAGGAAGAACAGCTTCGTCGGGCAGTGGACATTCTCTGCTCGGTAAGAGTAATTAGCAGATGGGTGAAAATTAAAGAATTTGAACTAGCAAGCCTAGGTTACATTATCTTAAATTTTGGTGAAGAGTTTGAAGGAGGAAAGGAGAGCTTGAGGGAAAGTTTTAAGAGGCTTGATGGAAAGTTCAGTAAAGGAGGAGGATAGCTGAGCTTCTTAGTAGTCTGAACAGTGATCCCTGCAGAAAAGACGGGCAGGTTTCAGAGAGCTGGCAGGAGACGGTTTCTAGGGGGCAGGTGAAGCGGCTGCTTTTGAAGACGAGAGGGCACCTCTGCCTCTGGGTCTAGAGGGGAATGACCCTCACGATCGGAGAGCTTAGAAGAGAGAGTGTAGAGTTTTGGGACAACCTTGCTGATAATCTTTGTGTTCCCTGTGAAGAAAGAATTCTGTTGCGTGTGATGGCATTAAGAGAGTACAATTGGATTCTGAAGAAAGGTCTGCGTCTAGATATTATGAAATTCAAAAGGAAGTCGAAAAGGAAAAAGAAAAAAGGATTCCAAACAGTTCTGAACACTCAAAAGAGGCTGAGAAACCCTGTCTGTGGTCATAAAGATGGGCATTGATCTGTGTGAAGTCCGGGGTAGCAGCGGAACGCGTAGACGGATGAAGGTACCTGAGTGAGAAAACCAGCAGCAACAACAAAACCAGCCTGGGAGAAAGCACTGAAAGTCATAATGACCCTGGTTCGAAGACAGACTGTAGTCAAGATAGGAGCCTGGAGTGAAGCAAGAGTCCAGCTTATATTTCTAGGGAGGACTGCAAAGGCAAGTAAATTCTCTCCCATTCAGTTCTATTGTGGTTTGAGAAAGTCTTGACTGTGGCTTTTCAGATATGAAAAGGTGGATTTAACTGACTGTTCTAGTTAAACAGTTCCTCTAGTTTTTCTTGTTTGAATATTTTGTTGCTGTAACTCTCATAGTGAGCATTCACTAAGTTGTAATTAACATAAAACATTATTTCCTTTATTAATAAGGCACTATTTTATTTACCTTTCCCAAGTTAAACTAAATGTCAGCAAAATAAATCTATAATTCTGAATAGAAACAAATGCTTATTTTACTAATGCCAACAGTGACTCCAAATTAAATCATATGGGATTGCCATTGTGTACATATTTCAGATAAACTAATTTTGTTTTTTTAATATCAAACACATAAGGAGAGTAATTAGAGCATTTTTGCCCTTCTCTGCTGGGTCCTATATGCATAGACTTAGAAGATAATTAAAATGAATTTGCTCAACTCAAACAGACAACATAAAAATATGATGGTAGATAGACAGATGGGAAATAGAAGAATAGACAGATGGCCCTATTACTTTAGAAAAATAAAGTAAAAACTTGCTTGCCATTCTAATTCATGGTAAACATCATGTGTTAAACTTTCTCCTTGGATCAAAGATCCTATATAATAAAAGTGCAGTATGCAAAATGTCCCCTCGACCAGGAGGTCATCCAGGAGATCTACCAGGGGGCGGGGCTGGCCAGGGGAAGGAAGGAAGTTCCCGGGCCGTCAGCTGGCAGCTGCTAGAGACCCTACAAGTGCACGAATTTTGGACCTCTACTCACAGCATACGTGCTAAATGATAGTGTAATGACATATAGTCCTTAAGCCAAAAACAAAGACAGAGCCTATTTCAAGATTTTTACTTAAGGTCTTGCACAATTTGAAAGATTGTTGCGATTAGTAGCTTTTATGCGTATAGCAGGAAACTGATAAAATTTTATGATGAATTAATTTACAAACCGAAGAAATCTAGGAATTATTTATCCTACATAGTCAAGACTGAGAAGACTGGTTTGAAAGAGACTGAGCTGATCAGGGACAACTGAAGAGTGGGTTACAAATGTAAGTTCAATACTAGGAAGAAGCTCACGTGTGCACGTAGAGGGAGCAATGTGGAAGGGAACTCCAAGGAAAATCTAAGTTACCCTCAGGCTTGATTAGCCTCAAAGAAGAGGCAAGGAAAAGCTTCTGGAGTGTAGCAGTTAAGGCCATCAGATACATAGATGATGGTTTATTTCAAGCCCAGAAGGAGAGGCCATGGGCTGACGTGATTCCTTCTGAAATCCATCAAGATTGGTTCAAGAACTAGAAAGGACTAAGAGGCTGATAAAGAGCACCAGAGAAAAGCCTCAGGCAAAAGAAATCTCCCTGGCTGGCCCCACCCCCAATGGGCCCCCACTACCCCATAGGTCCAAGGCCCCTCCCTCTAGCCAGCTACACCCTCAATTGCTCCTCCCCCCAAAAAAAAAATCTGATCAGAGGCAGGGCCAGCCAGCCCACCACCCACAGTCCCTCACCACAGCTGGCCTCTCTCTCATTAGGCCTCCCCACCCCAATTGGGGGTGGGGCCTACTGACGAATTACCCTTGGCCCCTCCCTTGAACCTGCCTGGCCCTAATCAGGCCCAGATCAGAGCAGGACAACTAGCCAACCTCTGGCCATCTCCTCCTCACAAGAGGCCCAGCCCTGATCTGCCCCAATTGGGACCAGGCCAGCCAGACCCTACCCGTGCACAAATCCGTGCACTGGGCCTCTAATAATAAAATAAAGACATCAATGCTGACTTGACTTTACACTGAATCTGTACACTGGTTTCAAAACATAGTTCAACAGAACATAAGAGGCCAAAAAGGATAACACTGTCATTACTATAGGTGTTCTTGCTTCTGTGGCCTATTATTGGGTAATGGAATTACCTGATAAAGGCTTGGCAATGGTTACCAATGAAGTTGCAATTTGGTCACATATAGCTATTCCAAACTCATATTTCATAGCTATATATTCTGGATCAGAGAAGGAGAAATGATACTGATCTTTTCAAGAACAGACTGTATCTTATAATATTTGTCTTGTCAGCATCATACAAAATCTGGAACACAGCAAATGATCAAATGAATGAAATAAGCAATATAGCTTGCTTATGCTTTTATTTTCACTTACATATGATTTTTATTTTGCAATAATAATAAAAAGTAAGGTTTGGATATGTTTATGAGGTATGTATGACATAACATACCTGAGAAATCCACTGAGAGCCAATGAGACGATAATGACCAAAAACGCACCAAAAAAAACGACAACACTTTAGCTCAAAGAAATTAAACATAAGCATTGAAAATAGAAATAAATTAAGTGATTTAGAGGTAGATTCTGGAATCAGAACCATCTGGATTGGATCCCTCATACCCACATAACTGACTTGGACTGTCGGGCCTGTGATTTCACTTTACTCTTTATTTACAAGATAAGTTAGCCTGAAATAGTTTCATGGATACCAACAGACGAGGGTCTTTATTACACACAGCACAAAATGGAGCGTACATGTCGGCATATTTATATTGGTTATTCCTGCCCCTGAGTGCCATAGGTGCAACATAATAAATCCAGATTAGGGTTACCTAAGCCTCAGGCTTGCATCACAGCTGAGAAACAGCAAGTCTGAGAAATCTACAGCTTGTCTAGTGATTAGCAGCAAGCCTGCTCTTCATCCAAGGGAGAGGAGAGACATTACCTCATTTCACAATCTTGATAAACAAACCTGAGAAATAGCCTGGTACTCAGGGACTTGATGTCTGGGACACCCAGCATGATTGGTAAGAGTGCAATCGACCAAAGAAGTCTTCCTCTCTAAACACTACCTTATACAAATCACTTAGAGTCATTCATTCATCACTCATTCATTCACTTTCTCTCTTTTTTAAGCCACTTTAGTTTTTTATGACCATTCTTATCAAAATTTTCATTCTTTATCCTTTCTACCAGAATAGAAGCTCAAAGCAGATTTTGTCAAATTCACTATTATGTCCCTAGAACTATGCCTTGCTTTATTTGTTTTATAAAATAATTGTAGTTGAATTTAAACATTTATCTGCGGGGGTTTGATGTGGCGGGATCTCCCTTTTCCACGTCCCACACGGAAAGAGAGATGAACGAACCGGTTCTAAGGGGAGGCGGCCAGGGATTGAGAAATCTTAGAAATAAAGAGAGAAGACACAGAGATAGATTTTAAGCTGGGAGCTGGGAGGGCCTCTGACCTCCTCTGCTGGAGAGGCAGACTGACGACCTCCTGAGCCACGCAGCACATCTATTTGTACACCAATCTAACAAGGGGGTTTCACAGAAAAACAAGGAGCCTGGGAGGGCCCAGGGCCCACCCACTGCTTCCTCCTGGACAAACACAAGCCAGGAACTAAGAACATCTCTGCACTCTCAGGATGGGAGTGCAACTGACATGATTTTGCCAATATCCTAGGCCCAGTCAGCAACAATCTAAAGGATGTCCAGGTATCTTCCCATTTGGCCCTCTACATTTATCAGTTAACTAAAAGCTAGGTGTTCTTCCAGATGAATGGATATACAGCTCCTACTAGTGATACTACTTGCCCTTTACACAGTTTATAGTTTGAATTTTTTTACAACATTATTTAATATTTTTATTTTTTCTTCATTTTACTGTCTTTTTCCACCACCATGTACCCCCTATGCCCTCTTTCACCTCCACCCATCATTTTCCCCTGCCCCCACCACACTGTGGTCTGTGTCCATTTCTTTCTCTCTTTTTTTTCTTTTTTTTTTTTTGAGCAATAGTTTTTAATTTTTTTAATAAAATGATTAAACATATAGCCTTGCATAGAAAATAATAATGCAGGATTAACTGATGTAAATTTCTCTCTACTATTTTCCAGTGTATTGTTAAAGGAAAACATTAGAGATACAGCTAATACACCATCCTGTCCTTTCTCTTCTCTCCCTATCCAAGTGAATGGCGTCATTCTCATTCATCTTCCGGAATGTGTTTTTTTACATAAATGTCATAATACTTCATGGAGTGTTTTTAAACTCACAAAAATTTAATTCCAAAAGTGTTTCCTTCAAGACATCTGTCAGCTCTCCTGGGTCCTTTCCAAATTATTCAAATAACATATTTGTGAGGTGTGAAAGAATCTAAAGTGGTACCTGAATAAATTATACTAAAATTATTTCACCCAATTCTGTGTTATGTACTTTCAATGTCCTTTACTTGCACATAGAAGGAGTTTCACCAGTATTCTCATCTTGCATTTAGACAAGATCATGAGGACTGACTTTAAGACCTTGACCTTTTAAGAATATTATATTTGGAATATTTTTCTTCTTATCACTAATTCACAATTCAGGGACTTATTAGCATGTTCTTGCTAATTTCACTTGCAAACTATATTGCAATTGCTGGTATTTACTGCACTTAACCTTCACCTTTCTAAAAGTAACATTAAGGTGCAATTTGCATATGTTAAAATTATTACATTTGAATGATGCCCTGACAATATTTTAAAGTCACTTTTCCATAAATTGTTGTAAGGGGGGGAAGCTTAATTTAACTAGACTTTTCACTTGGTGCTTAAATCTTTTTACATAAACTTGACACAAATTCTACAAAAAACAAAACAAAATATTTCTGATAGATCTTGAAGCAAGCTGATCAACACCATTCTATACAAGGTTTTGGCGTTTTGTTTATCATATACCAAAAGAAATAAAATTTTAACATGAAAACATAGCTCCAATCTAAATTTCTCACAGAAAACAACAGCTGGACGTTTTTCAGCTCAGAAAAAGATGATGTTTGGGCTCTCATTCCTCAAGGCTTGGAGAACTATTCAGGATCTAGGACTCAAGGCACTCTGGGAGCTGGATTTCCTTCAGAGTTTACCATGAGCTTTCCAAACTCAAGATGAAGAGCAATATCCTCCAAAATCCAGCCCCTCAATTCAGACACCAACCCCAGGTCCCTGGGCTACCCTCATCCTGATAAGCTGACCACAAAGTTTATATACTGCATGTTAATTATGATTCAACAAAAATAATTGGAAAGAGTTTGGTGGTATTGCACAATTGACTAAATATCATGGACTTAGAACGTCTATGACAAGTCATTCTTATTTACAACCACCAGACACTGGCGACATTCAGGAACGTAATCCGCTTAGCGAGCAATTTTTTCCTAGTCTTTCCCGGCGACTTTAATCTCTTCACACAGACAAACTGGAGGCACAAACTCAGTTTAGCTGCTTCAGCTCAGTCACGAGACATTTGCTTGATCTCACTTGAATACTTTCACATCACACACACACACACACACACACACATCATGAAATGTGGTCTTGCAGGTAGAACAGTGTGACAAACACGTGGGTGACAGGGGCCACCCCAGAAGGTGTGGGCCTTGCACACATAGCCTGCTCTGTGCTCACAGAGAAGGTGACCAAGCTGGGCATTTCCATTGACACCCTCAGGAGCAGGAGCAGAAGTTTCCATAGTTCTACAAACTGCCCAACCTATCAGCAAGACCTGCACGTTCCGGCTCTGGTATCTATTTCTTTTTTCTTTTTTCAAAATATATTTTATTGAGTTTTTACAGAGAGGAAGAGAGGGATAGAAAGCTAGAAACATTGATGAGAGAGAAACATTGATCAGCTGCCTCTTGCACACCCCCTACTGGGGATGTGCCCGCAACAAAGGTACATGCCGTTGACCGGAATGGAACCTGGGACCTTTCAGTCTGCAGGCCCAACGTTCTATCCATTGAGCCAAACCGGTTTCGGCTGGTATCTATTTCTTATACGTATAGCTAAACGTTTCTGTCGTGGGAACCACTGCCGAGGCTCTAAGGTCCGCCTCCACAGTACCACTGAGCTTCTTCTGCTGAAAGTAGGGTGACTCTCCTACAATCCCAGGCACTTTGCTTATAGACAGAAGACAACTTTCCACCCTCGCATTTCCCCATCATAAGTGTTGCTGTTGGGATTGCACCAACTGAACCACCCAAAAAGCACTTCTAATGCTGTTGGTGCCATACGGGGTATTCTGGGCTCTGCTTGGCAGTGGGGTGGTTCCAGATGCTAAAGGCTGGGGTGCAGAGCTGAATGTCAGAGGCTGTACAGAAAGATTGCTGCATTCAAATTCAATCTGATCACTATCCCATGTGTGTCTCCATCCAAAAGCAGGGAAAGCATTAAAAAAAAAATACCTCAATAATCATCTTGGAGTCAACCACCGTCTGAGGCACGCATTTTAAATAACATTCGATGTGGATTCACAGATAGAGGGGGAAAACTGTTATTGTCAAGTATTATACACACAAGGCAGACATTTCTCTAGCAAAATTTTAGGTAAGGTGGAGTCATAGGAAATTAGCATTCTAGTAAGGCGAAAATGGTCAAATATTGGCAATTTTATTTGATTCTGCCTAATACAGCGGTTGTAAAATAGAATGACCCTAATTTCTATTGAGAATAATGAGAAGCAGTATTATGCAAAAAGCTGACAACAACAGGCAGGCCACATTTAACGTCTCATCATTTGCCTCATTTGTCTGGATTCCGTGTCGAGCGCGACCTTAATTTTCAGCTGCTGCTTACATCTCTCTGATGCTAGAAGACTGTCACAGAGCAGGTTAAACAGTGGCAGCGTCAGTCACCTTCCTCCACCTAATACCTCGGCTTCCCCACACTCTGCTGACAAATGACGAGAGCATTGTGAACTCTGCAGTTCAATAATCCAGTATCCCTCCAGTAGCTAGCAAATCATGTGAAATGAGACACATTCTGAAACAAATGCCGGGTTAAACACACTGCTGCAGAGTCTGCACTTCTTCCTCCAGGCCCTTAGAGAGCCTCTGCCCACAGCTCTCTGCCTCCAGCACTTCCTTCTACCGCACGGCCATGGGAGTCACCACGTGACACCCGTGTCTTTGAGAGCTGGGCCTGGGAAGAGGAAGTCAGAGTACACACAATATGGTCAGAACACTCACACACTGCGATGTTATTCTCAGCTCTTTACTCAGATCCTCCTGTATTTAGGGAACACATAGTCTTTTCAAAGCACTGTGTGTATGCTCTGAAGAAGACAAATATTAAAAACCTTTCCCCTCAGTTTACATCCTAACTTTAGAGACAAGTTATGAAAACATGTGTGTTTCAAATGTTACTTTAAAAGACGTTAAGATAGTAGCAAAATAACAGAGGTCTCGCCAGGTAGTGTGTGACTGTCAGGTGTATCCTATATAATCCCATGTAATAAGAGAGGAATATGCTAATTATCTGTTACGCTGCCGTGAGATGTAACGACCGAGAGCCTAACGACCTAACGACCGGATCATGGATCTGCAGGAGGGTGGGGCAGCAAACTATAAGCTGGTGGCGGAGAGCTATAGGAGGGCAGGGCAGCAGGCATAGAACTACAGAAGAGGCAGCAGCGATGTACTGGTACACGAATTTGTGTGCAGAGCTTCTAGTATAATATAAGAGGTGATTAATGTCAGGATTCAGAAGGGGAAAAGATCTTCCCACACTCGGTCCAGAAAAGATTTGCCTGTGAAGTGGGATTGGTGCTTCTTTTAAAGCAGGAGTGGGGACTATCTGACCTCATTCAGTGGGCTGAATGAGGCCCAGAAATCATTTGGTCTGGCCCTGCCAAACATTGGGGGTGAGTAATGAAATGTTTGACCGAATAGAGCAGGCTGATTTTTAAGTTGATAATTTTGTATGGCCCAAGAATGATGTTATAAATGTCCATACGGCCCTTGACAGAGAAAGGGTTCTCCGCCCCTCTTTAGAGGCTCACTGGTGCTTAGAAGAGGAGAGAGATTTCATTTATTCTGGAGGAGATATCAAACATGTACAAACACAGACATAGTCGCTCTGAACTGTTTTCTAATGAAAATCTTCACTACGTGTAAGTTGACCCAAGTTGACCAATGTTTCTTGTCACATTTTAGTTACTCAAGGTATGGAAATTATATTCCTCAGTACTGCCATCAAATTATTTGTTACCATATCAATGTACTTATCAAAATTCCAATAGGTGTCATTTATTTTAGGTTCCCAGAAAAAAATAAATTCAGTGAATGTATAGCAGTTTCTTGGGGTGGCTAGAAGGGGATGAGAGTTCTGTTTGCCTCATGTCTGTATTTCACCATGGAGTCTGAGAAGCCTCTTTAAAAATTTGGTCATCTCCCATCTATGGTTCTATGACACGTTCACTATATAAACATGTTCTGACTTATTTCTTCTGAGTCCACAAAGAAACATGAATGGAAATCAGTGAAAACATTGTCTCCCACATTCTGTATTGTCACCTTCTGTCCCCAACCATAGCTGGTGACCCCAATTCCAGGGCCGATTCTGACAAAAGGCAGGAGGGATTTCAGCGGACTACCTTCATGGGACATGGAGTGGCACTCAGAATGATTCTCGGTCAACTTATCAGAAGTCAATCTAAAATCCAGTTTCCCTCCCTAACCGGTTTGGCTCAGTAGATAGAGCGTCGGCCTGTGGACTGAAAGGTCCCAGGTTCGATTCCAGTCAAGGACATGTACCTTGGTTGTGGGCACATACACAGTGGGAGGTGTACAGGAGGCAGCTGGTCGATGTTTCTCTCTCATCAGTGTTTCTATCCCTCTCCCTTCCTCTCTACAAAAAAATCAATTTTAAAAAAATTTTTAAATAAATAAATAAAATTCAGTTTCCCAAAGGAACAGTGTCAAGCAATCAACTTCTCTTCTTCGCCGAAATGACCAATATATTAACCAGAAACATGCTCTTTTCTCACGGGGTGAAAAGGTGTGTGACATTTATATTGGATGCGCAGTCTTTACATAGATTTTCATTAAGAAGAAGATGGTAACATTTTGAGGATTGTGCTCTTGACCTTTTCCCTGGTTTCTATGCTGCTCCTGCTGCTCCTGCAGCTTGTAAAGCTGAGTAGAAAGAACAAGCACTTTGCTGGGAAAAGGAAGAAAAGACTGAGCTCCAAAAGCAGCCTGGGCTACTGATCTCAGAACCAAAGGCAGTGCTGGGGGGATTAGGGACCAGGAGAAGGAGGATCGGCAGTGGAGGGAGAAGAAGCGGGGGGCTAAGCAGAAAGTGGAAGGGTCTGCAGAAAGAAGAGAGGTCAACAGGGGCGACAGGAATTTAGAGGAACTGAAAGAGAACAGCAATCGAGAAGTAAGGGGAGTCCCCAAATGTAGAAGCAAAGGGAGGAGACTCGGAGAGAGAAGTTGATGGACACAGAGAAGAAACCACAAGGTTGAGGAGACGAAATGAGTGGTGGGTGGGGGTAGACTAAAGGACAAAGAGGACACAGACTAAGGGGACAGTGAACAATGTGCATTCAAATTGCCCAAAGCAGCATATAAGTTGTGATCAACATATTTAGAAGTAAAGAGGTTTGGGTAAATTGTTGACTTCGATAAATTCTTCACGTGTATTAGTCAGCAAGAGATAATAATTGATCAGTGGGCAAAATGGACGGCTTTCGGGAGAACATCCCTGGGAATTTATTTCAGAAATGAACACACTTCACTGCACACATAAAGCATCATTGTTTGAACAGCATGTGCTTGGATGCCGGCAGGAGCTCCATTCATCATCTGCCCTGCTGTCCTATAGGTTGTGTTCTTTCCCTTCACTTTACTGCCCAAGGCCCATCTGTTTCTTCAGACGTGACCATAAGGGGTAACGCTGAAAAATGACAAGGTCTTTGTGGATGCTAGCTGGCTGGTGCAGGAACCCTCCTGTCCTCACGATCGCATCTTCTCTTCTGGAAGGGAAATTTCTACATGAAAGTGTTAGCATCTAAGAATTTTCAAAGCACCATTAGGTGAAGGAACATTATTTGTTTGTCTGTTAGTTTTTTAATTTTTATAGAAAATTGGTGTTCAAGAAGATAAGTGAGCAGTTCAAGGTCATAGGGTAAGAACTCCAAAACCTGGAACCTTAAGCCAACTCTTCTTGCAGAAGAAATGATACTGTGTTTATAACATTCCAATGCACCATCCTCAAATACTGTTAGAGACCTGTAATTCCTATCATCTATCTCTAACAATAATAACATTTTCAAGTGGGAAAATAAAATAACTAGGATATATGTGATGACTTGAATAAATCTGATTGATCCAAAAGGTATTCCTTCCACATTCCCTTCCCAAACACAGACATCTATTAGCTTCTCCTAATAATTTTTCCTACAAATGTGGTAAGTAGATCTTCAGTTAAGTAATGCTCAAGCACATATGAAATAAGAAAATAAATTATATGGATAATTTATTCCGTTATCGTCATCTTAATCATTTACTCCAAAAAGGAAAACAACTTTTTGGTGGGCAAGAAGAGGTCAATAGGGGAAAGAGGGGACATATGTAATACTTTCAACAATAAAGATTTTTTAAAATAACAACTCTCTTATGGTGAGAATTATATAGCCATCATGTTATAAGAAATGGAAAAGCTAAAAGTTACTCTTATGATTGAAACATATATATTAACTAGAGGCCCGGTGCATGAATTTGTACACAGGTGGGGTCCTGCCAGCCCACCCTGAAAGAGGCTAATCAGGCCAGGCATGGGGAGGAGCTGAAGGCAATTGGCTGGCTGGCCCCACCCCCTGGTCGAACTCCCAGTCAAGGGGGCAATTTTCATATTAGCTTTTTCATATTATATAGAATGTGGGTATCAAAGGTACCCTATTAACAGATTCTGATATCATTCTGGCCTATTTAGAACAAAGTTTTAAAGAGGGCCAGGTGACACAGTGCACACCATGGGTTATGTTACAGAAAAAGAACCCCAAACTTATTTTTTTACAAGTGAATTCAACTCATGTATATCAAGGCAGCTTGACAAACATGACATTGTCCACAAATAGAATTTTCCAAGGTCTGATGACTACCAAGTGACAGAGCAGAAACTTGAATTTCTGGCTTCAAAAGGTGGTGTGCCATTTCTAAAATAATAGAGGCCCTTAGACTATTAAGTACATTTTCACTTTACATTTTATAGAATTACTTGTTACTATAATTTCTTATAATAGTATTAACTGTCTTCCTTGAATTACTGTGAACTTGTTTTGGCAAAAATTCTTCAGCAACACAGGTACTTTCTACTTCTAATTCTGATTGTTTCCATCCATCCTCTTCACATAGTATCTTTCCACGATCTGTAAATATCCACTTGATTACAACCACATGGCTATCTTATTCCCTTAGGACCCTCCCAAATATTAGCTCCAAATCCTGTGATCTTTTTAAGCAGTGGAACCCTTTCAGTCTGATGAGAGTGTTCGTCTCCAGGGCACACAGTTGTATTTGTTTTCTGTAGAGCTGTCTTTTAAATATTTTTGAATACGTGGTTAATTTCTGAATGCACAGGACCACGCTAGCAGCCGCCTATCTTCCGCTGTCAGTGTACATAACGGCACGTGTTGTCTGAAAACTATCATCATCGTCTCGTAATCATTGACTCCAAAGAGAAAAAGCGGAGACTCTGCTTTTTAGATGTGCTCAGTTTTCAAAGCCTTAAGCAGATGACGGATGTTGAATATTTCCCCGCCCGAGTGAATGTGGCTTAATCACACGGAGGATCTCCGGAGAAAGGCAGCTCTTGTTCTACTCGGCGGGTTGTTCCTACTTCCTTTTATGAGATGATGGGCACTGTTACTTCCAGCTTACCAACACGGTGCAAATGCTTTTCTCAATTGCCTCTTTCATTTCCGAAACTGGCTCTCTGCTTCTCCTTGCTGACCGAAATGCCCGCATCCCAGCAGAGAAGCCCTTTGAGACTGCTTAGCCATTGCCCCTGACAGTCAGACAAGGACCCCAGAAGGCTAACCTGCCCGGCACCCACGTGAGAGGCAAGCTGTCCATTGGCACCACCGAAAGCCTTTAGGGATTCGTTGGGCAGGCTCTCCGAAGGGGAAGCTGGTATTCTGGCTCTGCCTTCACAGTGGGGCTTCCTTATGCCCAAATGAAAGTAGAAAGGCTGTTGCTATTAAAAACAAATGGAGTAGATCCTTGCAGTGTTCTAGAGAAAGAGAGGAGGAAGCGGAACGAAAGAGTCCCGCTGAGAGTCCAGGTCTTCTGTGTCAGAGGGCATGTCTGGGAGTGTCACTTGGAAGTAGAGTGTACAGTGGGAGGCCTGGCTACCAAGGAAACTACACCATATGGGCAGGGGGGGGGGGCTGGGAGAGGCAGCACAGCACTTCGGGAAAGTTACAGATTGTCTTGAAGCAGCCCTGTGCTCCTGCTACTCTTCAGTCTCTGGCTACCCCCAAGATACGCATCCCCCAAAACTAACTGTGCACATTCCAGATGTGTGTGTCCGAGAGTACTAAAACCTACTGGACATGCAATAAACACACCTCAGTGCTATTTGTCTCACCTTCTTCAAGTGCACTGCTACCTAAATTGGCTATGTTCCTTGTTTTTACACCCCCTTTTAGAAAGAAACTGTTTTTATAATCCTTTGCACTTCTGTTTAAAAGCATATTTGCAACATCGGGCCCTCCTGGATCTTGAGCCAGATTCAGCATCAAGAAGGCTATGCCATCAGGGAGCGGAGAAAGTGGAGTCAGAGCCAGGACTGTTTGATCTCTATCTCTGCCTCCAACCCTCCAGGAATGCTGAAAGCACTTTTCTCCAGCGAAGGGTGTCTCATCCATCAGAGGAGGGCAGTTTCAAAAGGGAGAGAAAGCAAGCGGTATCCACAGCATCAGGAAGGAGGAGTACTGAGCACAGACCATGGAGTTTGCCAACAAGTAGACTCGGCGACTTTCCTGGCCCAGGGCAATGATCGGAGGCGAGCATGGACCATGGAAGGTGCAGCAATAGAAGCCTATTTCCAGACTTGCCCAGCTCCAAACTGCTACACAACCATCGCCAGGATGATCCTCCTAAATCTGGATCTTTGTTCTCAAACTGCAAGTCTTTCAGTGGCTTCCGGTTTACTACAGGGCACCGTGTACCTGCTAATCTTCATTCTACTGCAGCTTCAAGGACCACTTTTCCCCAGCTCGCAGGTAGAATTGAAAAACCTCTTCTTCAAGCTCCACTACACCCAGAACACTCTTCTCTTGTATCACTGAGATACATGTAATGGCATTTGCATGTTTTCACGATTACCTTTCTTACTCTTTTTTTTAAACTCTTTGAGAGTAAACACAGTGACTAGCACATTGTAGAAACTCAATAATTAGCTGTTGAATAAATGAGAGAAAAAGGGAGAGAGGAATAGAGAATAATGATAAAAGGATACCCTCACCTCCAAGTAGGAGGGAAGAAGAGACAGATAGATAATGGCGTACTAGGAAGCAAGCTAAAGTAATGATGTAATAGGAAACCAACAAAATGAAAAAACAAACAAACAAACAAACAAAAAACCTCCATAGAAAACTAATATATGTACACGAAAAAAACCATACTACATACAAATAGGATAAACTTGAAGCTGGTCTGAGCAACAAAAACTCTGTGCTTGTCTCCAGGGATGTTTGGACGCATAATGTTAGCCCTTGGGTAGGACTGGGATAAAATGTATTATGGAGGCTTTTACAATGTGCACTTTGAATTCCGACACTTCCTTAGTGGCACCCAATAGCAGGCTTTCCACACTGTTTACTGAGAATGCGGTGTGATGGTCTGCCTCAGGTTTAACCAGGCATAAGCCTATGTTAGCCGCTGACTGGTAGTTTATAAGATTCCTCAGGAAACTGTCACTTGGCTACCCTGAGGCAAAAGGAGCTCTCAAGAGTCTCGGTGAGTCATCAGCCAAAGACAAGGCACATCCTGTGGAACTGAGGAAGGACCATGAGGGTTGTGCCTGGCCCTCGCCAATGCTTAGCTGGGCTCTCCTCATCAGGATGTGCCACAGCCTGTACTTCTACCACAGCCAGGTATGAACATGCCCTGCGGAGTCCTTTCTGTTCTCCAGCTCCGTGTAACGGCTGCCTTTGGCACATTGAGTAGCAAAGTGACCCTGGACTCTGTAATTTAAATAATGGCTGAGACTTCGGGGGAAAGACAGCTGAGAGAGGAGACTGTAAACTCTCAATGAGGAGCTGAATCACAGGCCATTCTGGTTGGAGGTTATGCAAACGCTGCAACCACTGACTGGAGAAAAAGCACATCCAAACGTGGAGGTGGAAGGTACTGAACCAAGGACAATCGCTACAAGGATTTATAGAGAAATTAGGGTAGAGGGGAAGTCAGCCAAGAATTTTGTCATTTGCTACTTCAACAACAACAAAAAAAAAGCAGCAGAAAGAACTGAAGCTGCCAAGTCCACTGAATTATGGCTGGTCATCCTGAAGACAAGGACTAGCTTCCCCAAGGGGAATCAGGCAGATGTTTCTTTTGAGAATGTCACTCAGTCTAAATGAGAATCATTAAAAAAAAATGCATGTGTTGCAAGGGGAGGAAACCAAAGACAAGCTAATCACAATAAGGCATTTGTGGTGTGATAGCAACAGCTCCCTGGGAGGCCTCCGCTAAAATGCATGTTATGCCTTTAAATCCAATGCGCTATGTCCCTCATATAACACACTGCTCAATGGAGGAGTATGTTTGATGCCACTCGGGATCCTCAATTAGTTGCAACTTATAGAAAGATGTAATTAGAGGGTCAAACTGTCAATCTGTAAAGCTGGATAAAGTCAAGGTACATAACACCCCTAGAGAGGGGAAATTGGGTACTAAATGAAACCTTACTCTTGGATAGCAAACGAAATCATCCTTCCACAGCTTCTGAAATGGTGGCAACGCTAACAACTTTGGATGATATTAAAGGATCCCCTAATGTTACACCTTTGACTCAAGTAATTATTGCTGTTGTGTTTGGAGTGTTCAAATAAGTACAGTTGAATTGTTATTATCAGAACTAGTTAGTTAATATTAATAACTAGAGGCCTGGTGCATGAAATTCATGCAGTGGGGGGGGGGAGTCCCTCAGCCCAGCCTGCACCTTCTCCAATACATGACTGCTGGCTCCTGACCACTTACCTGCCTGCCTAATGCCCCTAACCACTCTCCCCTGCTGGCCTGCTCACCCCTAACTGCTCTCCCCTGCCAACCTGATCGACCCTAACTGCCTCTGCCTCAACCCCCACCACCATAGCTTTGTCCAGAAGGACATATGGTCTATCCAGTCTAATTAGCATATTACCCTTTTATTATATAGATAGGAAGAGAACAAAGGGGAGGCCAAACATTGTAAGCATGCTCATCTGGGCAGCTTCACCAGGAAACTACAGCTTCGGGCTCCCCTGCCCACTCTCTACAAATCACTGGGGGAGGGATCAAACAAAGGGAGAGACAGATGGGTACATGTGCAGTCAAGTCCGGGTGACATAGGAAAGGAGCTTGCCTGTCAGTCTAGCCTGGGGAAAGATCACTGGTTAGGAGGGGAAAGCCACTGCAAGAACCCAAAATCTTGGGAGAACAAAATCCCCAAACAAAAAGTTCCCTCATTCTTGCCTCCTGCTACCCCTCACTTTGTCCTGCTCCATGACCCACACTCGCCATGTAGCCTTATGCAGCTGCATGGCCAATGGCCATGCGGTCCCCATATGCATCCAGGAACACAAGCAAAGCTAGCCAAATGCTGGACTGGACTGGACTGAACTTTAAGATGGACCAGAAACTCTGGACTGTGGTCTTTATTCTGGTCCTGCTGGAGAAAAGACTGGATTTTTTCCATGGTGGGACAGGTGGATATGGGACCCTGGAGGGGATCTGCTATTTTGCATCATCAATAAAGCTTTCCACAAAACCCTTTCCCCCCATGAAAAAAGCCATTTTTTCTCCCCGGCACTCCAAGAACCCCACTTCCACTGATAACAGAATGATGAAAAAGATTAGGATTATTCAGAAGAAAAGTAATAATAATAAAATTGACTTTTAAGACATTTAAGCTAGGCAGATGTGTTCACATGGTTAAGTTAAAAGTGTATAGAAAAGGAAAGACTTAGATGGAATAGCCACTAAAGTTTTAATGGGTCATTATAAGAAATTATAGGACTCTGCTGCCTTAACAACTCCTCCATTTACCCTCGGCTTGACAAATTTTAAAAAGCTAATGATGACATAAAAAACAGAATCTGCAGTCTCTTCCAAAGTAGTGCTATTTAAAACAATGAGCATTTAAAAGGAGGATTCTGAGTTGCAAGATGGCCAGAGACTATTGGTGCAATGTCTCAGGAAAGCCATTTGCAATAGCATGCAAGAAAAACAGCCAGGGTGACAAAAAAAATGTTAGTGAAAAGTTCAAAACACTGGTGCACCATATACAAGTAAATGAAGCTTGCTAATGAAAGGGTAAAAGGCAGTGTAAGTAAGTTAGTGGAATAAGGTATAATACTCCAAAATAAAAGTATGCTTCAAAGTAGGGATTTATGAATGAACGTTATGTAACACTAGAGGCCCAGTGCATGGATTCTTGCACTGATGGGGTCCCTCTGTCTGGCCTGTGAGGATCAAGCCAAAACCAGCTCTCTTACATCCCCTGAGGGGTCCCTGATTGTGAGATGGTGATTCTCAGGTGAAACACCCTAGAATTGGCCCCTTCCTCTCTGGTTCCAGGTGCGCGTCACCTGAGAACTGTGGCTGCCAAGTCACTGCAGCTTGGCAGCTACTGCATTAAACATCTGCCCCCTGGTGGTCACTGCACGTCATAGCTACCAGTCAGATGGTTGAATAGGGTCTGTTGGTCATTTAGACTTTTATATAGAGAGATTGTTGCATCACCCTTACCAGAATGTATTACCAGAATAGAGATGATGTATAAATGAGGAACTCTTGCCTTACCCAACAAGAATGCCAGAGAAATCTGACCCTCATTCTTTTTTTAATTGGGCATGTTAGGTGGGGACCCCCAAAAGTACCTAAACCTACCTGAGTGCTTACTATAAAACAAAATAAGATATCTGGGAAGAGAGGAAGGAGCACTAAAAAATTCTGGGCTGACTAGGGATGTGGTAAATGCAGGTGAGTTAGTATCCAACAGTTCCTTGTTTAATCATGTAATAGTATGTGAGGAAAGCTGCTAGGTCCTACAGACGAACTCAGGATTCCACAAAACTGAATGAGGATTCTTCAACATCACCATCCATTCCTGATATGGTGTGAGCAATGCAAGTTGTGCAATAAGCTAAGAGAGGTCAGTCTTCTCTGATCAATTTGACTACTGCTTCCTATTAGTTTCCTATTTAGAAAAGAGTCAAAATCAAATTTGCCTTCATGTGAAACAGACTCCAAAACTGTGCTTCTATGGGATAATTAAATTGTCTGCTTATTGCCACAACCTGGTGAGAAGAAATGTTGTTTTAATTCAATCAAAAAGCACTATTAGTCATTGTGTCAATAATATAATGTTGATGTCTAAATCTAAAAATCAAGCTAAGCATGATTTCCAAATGTTGGTTAATTATATTACTACCAGGGAGTAGCCAATTAATCTAGTTAAAGTATAGGGTCCAGCATAAATGATAAAATTCTAAGTGATGAGCCAGAATTACCAGCAGCATTCCTCTACAAATCACAATGATTTATTGTCTCTCTAGCTCCAGCCTAAAAAAAAAAAAAAAAAAAAAAAAGAGGCACAAAGATTGCTTGGTTTCTGGATAAATCATATACCACATCTGCAAATTTTATTGGCCCCTATTCAAAGGATAACAATGGACAAAGTTGAATTTGAATGATTTCATAGCATCAGGCTCTCTGGACACTTAAAATGGCCATTGACCCATGTAACCTCCTCTAACCTAATGCTAAAATGATATTAGAAATAGAAGCAGCGAGGAAACGCAAGCTGGCTAAAGCCTTTGGCAAAAGCCCATACTGCCACCCTGCAGTCATGGAATTTGGACCAGAATATAACCTAAGGCTGCCTCCCAAGCAGTGTGATTCCCAGATTGTCTCTCAAAGTTAGAGCCAAAACTCAATCTGGAAGGCAGCTGCATTGCAACTAGTTGATCATTTCATTTTGACTGAAGAAGAAAAATACAACTCCACTCAATGAACAGAATTAAAAGGGATAATACTCAGGGAGCTAGATAATAAAAGTAGCACAGTGTTCTATCTAATAAAGAGACTATGCTAATTGACACTCATGCCATCCAAAGATTATGGCATCCACAGCCAATAAGGAGGGAATATGTTAACTGATTACACTGCCCTCAAAGATGGTGGTACCCAGTCTCCTTAGCCCCACATGCCTGCCTCTGAAGTCTTGGGCTGGCCTGAGGTGTAGGCAAGCCTCAGATAGCACCTGCCCAGCTTCCCAGGGCTGCCTGAGGCTCAGGTAACCAGGGCTGCCTGAGGCTTGCGCTGCCAGCAGAGGCAGCAACAGAGATGTGATGGGGGCATCACCTTCCCCTGATCACCAGGTCACCTCCTGCCCCTGAGGGCTCCTGGACTGTGAGAGGGGGGAGGCCAGGCTGAGGGACCTCCCCCTCTAGTGCATAAATTTTCAAGCACCGGGCCTCTGGTGTATTTATACTAACTTTAGTCAGTGTGTGACAGAGTGATGCTGACTCTCTGCCTCCATCTTGTTCAATCCTGCTTTGTTCCCAAGGCCTTCAGGCCAATAGCTTCTCATAGACATGCTGATTATCATCAGGGGAATACTGCTCACAGCTTAGGTTTTATAAAAACAGCCCCTTATCAGATGGTAGCAATCAAATCTTGACTGTTTATCAAGATTTTCAGGAACCTCCTGGCAGACTCACATCAAATAGTACCCAGATTAAGCTTCCCCAAACCCTTGCTAGGGCCCAGCTGTCTGTGATGGTCAGTCACTTTTTACCCATCCCATTACCCCTTCTCTTGATATAAAATAGACATGAACTCTGTACATTCTTGAGATGGATTGGAGGAACCACTAAGTCTCCTAACTTTTCAGATGTCACCTTCTCAATCAATAAAACTTTCCTTATTCCAAAATCTGTCATGTTGAGTTTTGGTATTTGAAGCGTTGGGCACACAGACTTCAGCCTGGTAGTAAATAGCCAATAGATTGGCCATCTGTGCTGTAGATGACTAGAAGACAAGATAAACTCCATTGGAGGAGACTTAGTTATTAATTAAAAAAAACCTTTATAGACTTCTAGAACAAACAATGAAAGTGGAGTAAGCTGATAGCTGATGACCATTTAAAACAAACAAACAAACAAACAAAACCTTCTGAATTCAGAAAGATGCTGGAACTAACAAAGACCTTGTTTGCTTTTTGCAAGTAGTTTCTTGGATTATGATGGATGTTAACTAGACTTATTGTGGTCATTATTTTGCAATATATATATATAAAGATTGAATCATTATATTAAACACCTGAAACTAATAAAATGCTGTATGTCAATTATACCTCAATAAAAAATTTAAAAAGGAACAGTAGTTTTTTGGGTATACAAAAATGCATTATCATAAAGACATTTAATCAATCAACAAAAGCATAAATACTGTATATCCCCCTGGGTGTAAAGAGGCTCAAAAAGTAATTAACAATTGCCCTGTTTTTTTAACAATAACATCAGAGACTAAAAGTAACAAAAGAGACTAAAAGGGTACATATTGAGAGAATCCACACTATACCTGGCAAATGAATTACATTCACCCATTAGTCATGGCTCCAGGTATGTAATTATGGGTCTTGATTAGGAGAGATATATATTCTAGATTTGAATAGACATTCCAGATAACTGAAGCACGTGCCTCTAACACTATTAGAGGCCCAGAGAAAAAATATATAATTTCAATTTGGCTCTCCACTTCTACATCGCTGATGAAGGAACACATTTACTGCAGGTGCAGTAAGAGAGTCAGCTAAGATGCATCATATACAATAGACTTATCATGCAGTTTACCATGCACAAATTAGGGAACTAAGTGAAAATTAAAATGTACAATTAATCATGTACTTACCAGAGGGATAGCATGAGCATGATGGCATAATAGAAAGCCCAAGACCCTACTTCCTTCTATGGGTACACGGATTCAACAATATGTGAACCAATGCCATTTGTGAGAAGTCCAGAGACCGACAGAGAGGCTCTTATGACCCAGGCAAGCACAAAATCCCATCCCAATAAAGTCAGTAGTAAAACATGTGGAACCCTCTTCCCATGGTCCCTTTCACCTGGGCAGCAACGCATCCTCAGGAAGAAACCCCCAGCGCCCAGTGCATTTGTGATCTCATACAGTTTTCCATAAGGCCAGTGTGGCACAAGGAAGGGACAGTCTGAAGGTCACTACTGGAGAAGTAGGAAAAGAAGGAAATACAGCTGTCTCAAGAGAGAAGGTACCTGCTATGGCCTACACCCTAAGAGACCCATCATTTTGAGAATGGCAGAGTTGAATAGCTAGAACAGAAGTAAAGAAGAGGGCACTTAAGAGAAGAAAAATCCTAAAAGGCTCTTAGCCTCCTCTGGGCAAGGAGACCGTGGGAAGCCTATATCAGTTTCCATGGGGCCTCTCCAACCAAGGAAAGTGACTTAATGTCAGAGAAAATGGCTATTGCGGATGCACCAGTGAAGGAAAGATCTGGGCCATTTGATACTTAACATCCCATGAAGAAAATTCCAAGTAATGATGACATTTCTTAGCTCTAAACACTTCCGTTTTATTGCTTGAGTTCTTTAAAAATGTAACTTATGTGCTCTTGGACCAGGGTTTTAAAAATGTCTAGTGTTGGTTAAGCACTCAAATTAAAGCAGAAAGAGGTACACAGAGCAGTCATTAGGAGCTGGGCCTAGGAACCAAGTCTGGTCATACATAACAACCCTTCTCTCTCTAAGCTTCAGTTCCTAGTCTTTACATTAGAGCTTGTCTCTTGAAGTTTACATGAGAATTAAATAAAATTAGGCATGTAAACGTCAAAGCATATTCCCAGGTTCATAGCAAGTACCAGATCACTATTATTTTTTAGTGTATTTTTATTGATTGATTTCAAAGAGAAAGGGAGAGGGAGAGAGAGATAGAAACCTCAATGACGAGAGAGAATCATTGATCGGCTGCCTCCTGCACATACCACACTGGGGATCAAGTTCACAACCCAGGCATGTGCCCTGCCCAGGAATGGAACCATAACCCCCTTGTTCATAGGTCAACACACAACCACTGAGACACACTGGCCAGAACACATTTTTTTATAGCTTCTTAGGATAAAACATTGATATGGAACATGAATCCTAAATTAAGGTTAATGGACATGGACAAAACAGTCATTTGGAATTTTTAAAGATATTTTCTTAATTAAAAGATTATACCAAAGAACTTACTAGTGTATGCATAACCCATGGACAAGTAATAGAGCGGGGAAAGCACGAGGAGGAGTTGGGAGTGGGGTGAAGGGGTTCAATTGGGGTTGGGAGAAGACATCCATAATACTTTCAACAATAAAGATTTTTTTAAAGATTAAATGATCATAATTCTTTCCGGCTATGGCTAAGCTCACAGTAATCATTTAAGATTAAGTTTTCATTATATACATAACAACAATATGGACTTTAGATATATGAGAAGCAATGAAGATAATCAGGGATTGGTTACATAAGAAACACTCAAGGAAAACATCCTACTAAAGATGAAAAGTAAAACTGGATGGAAATCTTTTTCTTTCAAAGCTTAACCACATTCACTGTTTATTTCAAAAAGGAGAAATAACAATTATAAGGCGCCAACCTTAACAACAAGAACAGGGCAAACTCCACGACACGGACTTTTATCCTGATACAATCCAGTCTAGTCCCTGTTCTCATCCCACAGACCCAAAATTGGTTCTGGAAAAAAGAAAATGGTGGGTAAGCAAATCCTAAGCATCCTAACTAACAATATCCATTCCCCTTTCTTATATCCATTGCAGGTGGAGGGGTGGGGCTGTGGAGATGCAACAATTTCACTCTAGAAATAATTTAAGAAACTGGTTTGGCTCAGTGGATAGAGTGATGGCCTGCAGACCAAAAGGTCCCGGGTTCAATTCTAGTCAAAGGCAAGTACCTTGGTTGTGGGCACATCCCCGGTGGGGAGTGTGCAAGAGGCAGCCGGTCGATGTATCTCTCTCATCGACGTTTCTAACTCTCTATCCCTCTCAATTCATCTCTGTATAAAATCAATAAAATATATTTGTTAAAAGAAAAGTCAGCAAATATGCAATATTCTATCACTAAATGTTCTCATTAGAGCAAGATAAGTGGTTGGAGATCCTCACTTTGGTATCTCCAGCCACGAGAAAAGCAGAAGGGGAGGAAAAATATGGCCACAATCACGCAAGAACCAACAAAAAGTGGTTTGGAGCATTGCAGAGGAATAGGGAAAACAAACTTGTTGAGGGAACAAGAAGCTAATGAATATAGTACAGTGATTCAATAGAATTCTATAAAACAATGAAAATAAAGAAAATTCATTTACAACCAACAACAGAAGAATCTTATAAACCTAGCACTGAGCTAAAGAAGAAAATCCTTTAAGAATATAAGCATTTTAATTCCATATTTTTCAGGAGTGCAGATATCGTCTATCATATAAACACTATCTTTTTTTTTTTACTTTAAGGCATAAAAATGTTTATTTTTATGTAGGGCATGGATTTCTTTTTTCCAGTATGAGTATACAGATCACCAGTTTGGTTTTTTTTTTTCCAATTTTTTCATCATTGAACAAAAACTTTAAAACAGCTGTGAAGCAAACAGTACACAATCCTTGAAGGGATTTATCCACTTGTTTTCTTCCTTCTACTGCTGTCTCAATCACTTCAGACTTGATAATAAGAATTTTTTTCAGGAATTTGTATCAAATTTTACAAAAACAGTTAAATTACATTTTATTTAAAAAAAGTATCTTCCTTATCACATCACACGAAATTATTTTTTAAATGTTTAATCAAATAATGGAACCATAACTTCCACACCTGTCAAAAATATTCTTTAGAAACAAACACAGCTTAATCTGGTCAAGCATATAGCCCAGTTAGTGAAAGCAGATACATGGGAACACTAAAGAGAACCTGACTAGCCACAGGTCACAGCAGAAGTCAGTATATTCTACAAATGACAGGTGGAGCATCCGTTAGTAATTCGGCAGACTCGCTGAGTGACAGTCAGCTAAGAAAATGATGGAAAGTAAACTAAGATTATGTAATGATAGTAAAAGCAGAGGAAAATGACAGAAAGATAAATGTAATTTGAAAAAAAAAGGTCAACTGGGATGGGTGGGTATGTGTGAAAGGAACAATGAAAATTCAACAAATTTATTTAGCCTTTCTGAAGTTTTAAACTCATGCTGCAGGAAAAGCAAATACATAATAGTTTTTTTTTAATTATAAATAAAGAAAAGCCTGAATCCGTAACTAGAAAGGCACAGCATCACCCAGAAAAAATTAATATGAAATAATCAGCAGTGATCTTTTTTGTTTAAATCCTAAATTATACTGAATTTCCAAATCAAGACATCTTTCTTGAGACATGAAGGTGGGGGAAGGGGAATTAGTCATTTAAAAGAGAAAAAGATTAAGCTGGCCTCATAACACTCCAAGTGATGTGCAATGACAGAAATAATAAAGCAACAATGTTTGCACATTTCTGAGGTTAATAAAATGTAAACCAAGAATTTTAGACCCAGCTAAATTGTCCTCAAACAGAAATTTCAAAAATATATGAATGATATAAATTTGGCAATATAACACAATAGTAATGTATCTCATAATTTGTGTGTGATTCGTATGTGAGAGATATTTTAGAAACTAATAATCCCCATAATTAAGGAAAAGTTTAGCAAATTCCTTTTGTTTACCTGTTTCATTTCCTTCTATTAAATTCAAGTAAAATTAATATTAATGAATTTCATTGTTTAATAACATATACCTCATCTCACTTTATAAAACTATTATTTCTGCTTAACCTTCTTTCATTACAATACATAGAAAAAATCTGGAATTGTAATTACTTCATATTAACTCAGTCATTATTTCTAGGTGGTAAAATTTGGGATTTTTTTCCCCCTGTATGGTTTGAACTTTGTGTAATGCATTTTAATGTCTTTGTGATGTATTTTATAAATACAATAACAGCATCTTCTAAAAGAAATAATGGTTAGAATAAAAGAAATTTTTTGTAGATGTAATAAAGATAAAATTTGCCTGATCATCTTGACCTTTGCTCTAACTAAACATTTCATTTTCAGTGTTATTCAATTGATCAATATTTTACATCTGACTGCATAACAAACACACTATTCATTTTTAAAATAAAGTAATAATAAAAAAAGAATACCATGCTAGCAGCCTGCCCCGCAGAAGAATTTTGGGAGTAAATGTCCCTTACTAATTCCTTGTCAAGCTAAAGTACTAATTGACTAGAACAATTGGTGAGGGATGAAAGGAAATTATTTAAAAGGACTGAAGGCTTTACTCTCTCAGAAATCGCATAAATGATGGTTATTCTGTACATTGCAGACTGAATCACTGTAATGTACTCTGTTTAGGATGCTATTGTATTTCTCAGGTGGGTACAGATTATTCTGGCCTATCCAAGGTCACAAACACCCTGGGAGCCTGCCACTAGTCCCAACGCATTATGTAAATGCAATAGATTAACAACTAGCCCGGTATTTGGAATGTTAAAAATAAAAGTTTTTGAAAACCTTAAATGGTCCCTTTTAAAGGTAAAAAAACAAAATAAAACCTTTTTTAAGTTAGAAATAAAACTTCAAAGTGTCAATATTGTCAAAACAAATGTTATCATTTCAAATCCGAGAAAAGAAAGCTTTTTTTTTTTTTTTAAAGAAGGGCAATTATTTCTTGCCTTCTCAGAGTAAAGAAAAGGCTTTCTTTTTAATGACTGTTTATTTCAGGTGTCGAGCTGAACTGAAATTGTTTTGTTTGTGACCATGGTGGAACTCTGGGAAATCCTTGAAAGGTCACCCAACTTCCCTAGGTAACAAGAGCAATGACAATGGCCTACCCTTCCTTGGGGAAGTTGGGTGGCCTTCAATCTCCCCAAAACAATAAAATAAAATCATTTTCAGAAAAAAATACCAGTCCAGAGCTCAGACCGTAAAAGCACCTGAAACTCCAGTTAGCATTCTAGTTAACATTCACACTATGACTTTAAATCCCATTTAATTTCCAAATCTATGCTAACACATCGTACTGTTTTCTAGAAGTCCTATATGTAAAGTTACTTCAATGCATGGGTAAGAAAGTAAATAATGTGGTTTAATCATTGTTCCTTTAGTTTTCTTTCTTTTTTAAAAAAATGAAATATGTGACATAATATGCCTCTATTTTCTTTTTTTCCGAGTGGGACCATCTCTTCTCTTTTTTTGTTTTCGTCAGCATATGAACTTGTAATTCCTCTTGAGGAGACTGGTTGAAACGAGAAGAGTAAGTCATTCTTATTGCTGTTGTTGTTGCTATAAAGTTTGTCAATGTTGCTGAAACTCAAAAGTACCAGGACTGCATACCAACCAACAATACCACTGAAATCCACTAGTCAGTATCCACAAACAATTGAAAGTGACTAACTTTAATACACTGGCTTTTAGAATCAGCATATCTCATCATTTTAATGTTTGTTATCTACGTGGATAAGTAAACTTTTTAAATTAAATTTATTGGGAGTGACTTTGGTTAATACAATCACATAGGTTTCAAGTGCACAATTCTATGACACATGATCTGTTAAGAAGTACTTTGAGTTAGTTCTTTCACATCAAAGAATCACTTATTTGTATTATTAACCATTTAGAATGTCTCCATATTTACTAATGAAAGCAATGATTATTGCCTTAAAATAAATTCATTTTAAATATGCACATGTTTCAGACTTACATATAACCAAACTGTCTTCCAAGTCAATCATACAGAGTTCTGTTTTGGCTGAATCCTAAGATACTACTGGACAGATTATCATTGTTCATATTTTTGGCAATTTATACTTCACCTTGCCTCCCCATGTGTGGTTTTCATTTCCAGGCTCTGTGTTGTAGCATAAAGAACTGAAGCAAAGAGAGCTGCCCGCAACAATGAAGTCACACACATTAAATATTTTGCTAGGCGGCTTGGAGTTCGGAGTGAGAGATGAACTGGGAGGAGCAAGACGATTGTTGGGCAGTGATTGAAAGGCAGCCACAATGTAAGCAGAATGGACCACACAGACCCAGCCAGGGGTGGATTTCGGGAAGAGGTTTAGGAAACTTGGTGAGAAGAAGTTGCCTTCTTGGTCGCTTCCCTAGATAAGAGCAAGAAAGAAATGTAATTATTTCTTAAATTCTGTTGTGAGTTTTAAATAATCCACTCCCTCATTATTTTCATCTTCACCAGATTTCAGCATATATTTATGTTGTTGTAAAATTACTAGTAGAATGTTTGAATGACATCTTTTTAATGTACCGGCAAGCTGTGACTGAGCCATGCTGCTTTGGGAATGTTATTTCGATGGCTGTGATCATGAGTCTAAAATACTACAAGGTCAATCAGAAGCACTTTAGAGCCATTTGTAACATTCCTTTTGTTACAGCCTTTAATAGGACCATTTTATAATTAATATTTTATCCTATGCATACTACTTTTCTGGTATTAAAAACATTATATTTTAAGTTTTGTCATATTATAAACATCTGGTCTATCCTAAATAACGCTTTTGATGCTGCATGTCCTGGGGAGTTTTCTATGTGGAATTCTTCTATGGTTGATATTTTTACATTTTTATTTTTATTTATTTTTATTTATTATAATAAATCTTTATTGTTCAGATTATTACAGGTGTTCCTCTCCCCCCCAAAGCTACCCTCCACCTGATTCCCAACCCCACCCCATGACCTTACCCCACCACTGTCTTCATCCATAAGTGTAAGATTTTTGTCCAATTTCTTCCCACACCCCTCAAACCCCCTTCCCCCTGAGAATTGTTAATCCAATCCCTTTCTATGTCCCTGATTCTATTATATTCACCAGTCTATTTTGTTCTTCAGATTTTTTATTCACTTGATTTTTAGATTCGCTTGTTGGTAGGTATGTATTTGATGTCTTTTTGTTGTTCATAATTTTTACCTTTATCCTTTTCTTCTTCTTAAAGAATACCCTTCAAAATTTCATGTAATCCTGGTTTGGTGCTGATGAACTCCTTTAACTTTTTCTTGTCTGTGAAGCTCTTTATCTGACCTTCAATTCTGAATGATAGCTTTGCTGGATAGAGTAATCTTGGTTATAGGTTCTTGTTGTTCATCATTTGAAATATTTCTTGCCACTCCTTTCTGGCCTGCATAGTTTCTGTTGAGAAATCAGCTGACAGTCGTATGGGTACTCCCTTGTAGGTAGCTAGCTGTTTTTCTCTTGCTGCTTGTAAGATTTTTTCTTTGTCTTTTGCTCTTGGCATTTTAATTATGATGTGTCTTAGTGTGGTCCTCTTTGAATTCCTCTTATTTGGGGTTCTGTTCACTTCCTGAACTTGTAAGTCTATTTCTTTCACCGGGTAGGGAAAGTTTTCTGTCATTATTTCTTCCAATAGGCCTTCAATATCCTGCTCTCTCTCTTCTTCTGGTACCCAAAAATCCAGATGTTGGTACGCTTTAAGCCATCCCAGCGGCTCCTTACACTATCCTCACACTTTTTGATTCTTCTTTATTTTTGCCTCTCTGGTTGGGTGATTTTTTGCTTCCTTATATTCCAAATCTTTGTTTTGATTCTTGGGGCACGTTGGTCTATAGTTGAGTTTCTGTATATTCTTTATTTCAGACTGTGTATGCTTAATTTCTGGCTTGTGTCTGCTTAACTTCTGCCTTTTACGTTTTTTTAGTATTCTCATTAAGGTCCTTGAAAGTCTCACAAAGCTTCTTGGAGGTCTCATCAAATTTCTCAAAGGATTTTAGAAGATTCTTGAGTAACCTTATAAATGTGATTCTGAACTCTGTGTCACCAGTAGTTTACTTTCCTCCATCTCTCCCATTCGTGACATGCTTCTGTGTCTCCTCATTTTGGCTGCCTCTTTGTGTTGATGAAGTGGCTTTGTGTGGTCAGGGGCCAGTAGCTCAGTTTCCCCAATCACCTGAGGTGGTCACTTTTGGTATATCCCTTTGTGGGCTGAGTGCAAAGTCTTGGTATAATTAAGACTTGATTGCTATTGGTACACTGGGAGGAATTCACCTCCTGGCCACTTGTCTGTGAGGATCTGCTGTGTCTATAAAGGAAGAACTGCTGTGCTGGAGACACGTCTTGTTTCAATGGGATTTTGGAGTTCACTGAGTCTGTCTCCCAAATGTGTCACTTATGGGTGTGAGGGGTTAAAACTGAGCACTAGGAACACTGGCTTCTGGATCTCCAATGGGGTGCAGTTCAGCTACTGTCTGAGGCCACCCTGCAGGAACTACAGTGAGAATCACAGCGCTTTCCTCCTTGGACTTTAACAGTTTGTTAGGTTAAATTGCAACAGAGAGGGCCATTCATATGCAAAAGCCGCTGCTTGGAGCTTGGGTGTATTTGTAGGTTGTGCAGGGTGGAGTCTCAGGGCATCACTAGGCTGGGGTGTGGCCATCAGCGATGGCTGCCCTCCCGCTGCCTCTGTTCCTGCATCTCCATGCATCTTACACTCCCCACACAGCAAACAAATATTCTTGTGCACAGCTCTGCAAGCATGCCACCCTCACTTTCCGACCTGATGGCAGACAGTCTTAGCCTCTCCCCAGAAACTGGATTTCAGAGAGATCAGGAGCTTGTCTCTCTTCAGGTTGAAGAAAGCAATGCCCTCTGCCAGCCAGGGTCCACCACCAGCCCATATTGCGTCCATACTCCTGTACCTCAGTTTTTCAGCATTTGTGCCCTGAATTCTCCTCTTTCTCTTTCAGTCTAGTTGTAGAGCTTCCTTTCAGCCAGCTTTCTCTTGTGTTTTGGGTGATAGACTTTTTTTTTTTTTTAGTTGTGTTTTTGAAATTGTTGTGCAAGGCAGCAGATTACCGTATTTGCCGGCGTATAAGACTATTTTTTGGCCCTGAAAAATACGTATTTGCCGGCGTATAAGATGACCTCCTAACATTTCCACTAAAAATAGAGTTTGTTATATACTCGCCGTATAAGACTACCCCCCACTTGGAGGGATATTTTTCAGGGCCAAAAAGTCTTCTTATACACCAGCAAATACGGTAGGTGTGTTCACCTACACCACCATCTTCGTTCTCCCCCTGTTTTTGCATTTTTAATTGTGACATATGTTATATTAAACTCATCCAGGTAGCTGAAAAAAATTATCATTCTCATTGATAAGATAAATGCTTCCATAGTGTTTAAGTGGAATTTGAATATTTTAAAATAAAATTTTAAAAAAAAAACAGGTTCCAGGTGTGAGAAAAGTACACAATGTATTGTATCAGATGCGCATCAAAAAAATATCTCTAACTTGAACTTCAGGTGGTTCGGGTGCTTCGTTAACTTTGGAATATTTGTTGCACACTTATCAGGTGTCAGATGCTGCCAGGAACTGCAGCCTCAGCACGAATAAAGATAGTGCAGTGTCTTCCGCACACAGCCTTTAGAGGGGAGAGGCGTTAATTATGTTATCAAGCAAATGAAAGGTAAAGTTGTGTTTTTGACAAGTGCTACAAGTTATAATAGACAAGTCTATGAAGATGTATAATAATGGTATTTAACCTGAAAATTATTTTCTTTTTATTTGATAAGAAACTACTTGTTTTAATTTATTTTTTTTAACTGAAGCTAAAATCTAGCCACATTTTAAACATCTTTGTTTCCCATAGCAACCACCTTCAAAAAATGTGGTGCATGCATAATGGTTACATTTTAGGAATTTAAGCTAAGTGCCATTGCAGCATAGGAAAGAATTTGGAAAGAGAAATTGAATTATTCTCTCCAAGGTTGCACCAAAAATATTCCCAGGTAAGGTGAGCACTGGCAAAAGAGAACATTTTGGATTGAAATGATAAATCAATGAATTTTCTACAGCAAAGCAATATATTTGGGGCAAAGGAGGGGGGATATTCAAATTTTTAAAAAATAAACAAAGTAAGTGAAAAGCTCATGCAAGAAAAACTTTTTTAAAAAAAAAAAACCTTTTGGGGAAATTTAAAATCTAAAAAATATTTATAAATTTACTAGTGAAAATACACTGTCATGTTAAAAGATGATAGAAGTATCTTAATCATCACAGGCAGATTTTAAACTTTATATCTCTTTGAGATTGGATTTTACAATTAAAAGTAAAATGACATCAGACCGGATCAAGTATTCCACAGAGGGGACTTGCAGTGAGCCAATGCTATGATGCCTGCCACATCCATCACGAACATTTATGTGTAAGAGGAGATCAGTCCTCCCCACACTGCCAGGCCAATCCAGCAAGAGAAAGGGACTCCAGTTTCTGTGTGGGAACCATTTCATTTCCATCAAGGGTCTTGTTCCTTCCCTGCAGATTCCCTGTCTCTGCAGTTGTGGTCACAGGGAAACAAACCTGGCTGCAGTGCTATGAACTGCTATGCACGCATGGATGCTTCCCCGAACTGTCCTTCTAAACACAACCTGTGTGCTTTTGCAGAGAGTTGACACATGTGTGTGATAAGCTAACTTTCGATCTTTACCAATTTTTTCAAAATTCAATCTCCATGCAGGCACATCCTGAGAGGAAGGAGAGGGAGCCATTACCTACTATTCTCCTCAGAGCAGAGCCAGAAGCTGGGAAACAAAACTCAGAGTCTCCAAAACTCTCCTATCTGAACGAGTCCAAGCAAAACTGGCACCTGAGAGGCCAGGGTGAGGAGGAGCAGAAAAGCCAGGGCAGGAATGCCAGGGGAGAAAGAGAAGGAACAGAATGCAAACCCTCTCTTGAGGCACATCTAGCTTCAATCCGCTGAGTCCCCGGCCCGCACACAAATCACTTATCTCCACTGACTCCCATGGAGGGTCTCAGGACCCACCGAGAATTAAGATGCTCTGAACTGAGACCGCACAGAGGCTTCATTGCACCCGGCCTTGGGAGCCACTGCAGCGATCTTCCAGAAAATTAATTTTCCACCTCGTGGTTCTCTTTGGTTTCCCTATAATGGAACTTTCAAAATCTATGGGCCCAAGAATTCTAAAAGGTGTCGGCAGTGCTCAGTCAACTAGTTCTAACACAGATCGAGACACCCTGAAATTGGGGTCCGGGGAAGAAAGGTTACCTGAAGCTGTGAGGATGAAGGAACCCTTTTAAGGAGAATATACAAAGAGAAGCTCAGTGGCTGAGAACTAAGTCTTGATTAATGCTACATTTAAAGGATAAGATAAGTTAAAAAGTCTAATGCAGATTCACTGTGTGTGTGTTTGTGTGTGTGTGTGAGAGAGAGAGAGAGAGAGAGAGAGAGAGAGAGAGAGAGAGTGATTATGGAGCGCAAAAAGGTTACCGTGTGAACAGTGTGTGTTTCAGAGTAGTTGAGATAGGTACAGCTTGAAGAGAAAACATTAAACCTGGCAGTTATTCTATTGGTGACAACAGAGAGACTTCATTAGAGTAACAGGACAGAGAAATGAAGCTTCCAGAACATAAGGAGTGGAGGGTCAGCAATTATGGCAAAATAGGTCTGCTGATCTTTTAAAGAATATTAAAACGAAAGGGCAGAAATCATTTTGAATGTGGCCTAATATTTTCATTGCCTTTGACATCCCCCAAATACTACATCCAACTCACAAAATAATACTTTCCCCTTTTAAGTATTTATTGGGAAACCAATTCTTCTAAAATAGCTCTGGAATTAAGAATGGCAATTTTTCACAAGCTAGACCTGGTCCCGTGGCTCCTGTCCCATTAATCGATGCTGGGCCTATTATTTCCAAAGAAATAATTTACTTTCTGAGAGCCTAGGGGGGTTTCACAGGTCCTTTAACTCAATCCCACTGGAGACAAGCTCCAAGTAAGGATTCAGGATCCTTTCCCACATGAGAATTTAATTTTTAATGCAAAGGAGAGAAACGTAGATACTTTAGCTAATAATTTAAAACTAAAATTAACAGCACCTAATTTTTATTTCACTCTTATTAAAAAAATTATTTTATCCTGAATGACAAACCAAAGCTGGACTGGAGAAGTCACATAGTGTAGGGTGCCCCTGATGTAAATAAGCACAGGAGCTGTGAAAATCAAAGCCATGGAGAATGGGAAAGCAGCGGCTTGCTAAAGGAGACTGTCATTGCCTGGGCTATGAAGGACCATGGTCTCAGCTAACATTACAAGAGTCAGAAAAGGAAATGAGGCAGTGGTGATGCCATGATAAAGGGAAGGCAGCAAGATTCAGCAGTAGACTGGATACTAAAGAGATAAAAGCACAGAAATAGGAGTACAGGACAGACATTAAGGCATTTTGACATAATATGGCTATGTATAGAAAGAACTAACTTTATGGCCAATCATAGTACCATAATCTAGTGCTTTAAGTTAAAGTGTTATTTTGAAAATTAATAATCAGTGAAAGGAATTAAACATTGCAGTTCTAGGTAAATTCTACTCTCAGAGAGTTTTTATGCTTCCGCATTTGATGTCTGGGAATGATGGGTCTTCTGTAGATGCATGTCTATTTTTCCTATATAATAAAAGCCTAATACGCAAATTGACGAATGGCAGAACAACTGGTGCTCAATTCAGGAGCTTCCCCCAGCCCACAGGCCCCAGGTCAGCCCAGGTGGGTGCCAGCAGGGACCACCTCTCCCAATCACCCCACTGGTTGCTCTGCAGAGAGAAGTGACCAGCAGCAGTGGCAGGGGACGGAGCCAGCTGGCAAGTGGGCAGTAGCAGAGGGAGACATCCAGCAGCAGCAGTGGGGTAATGCGGGGGGGATTTTGAGGACAGCCAGCAAGCAAAGCCATGCCAGCCAAGGCAGGTGCCAGCGGGCACCACACCCTCCTCCCGCAACCACCCACCAGTTGCCCCATAGGTTGGCCCTGATTTCTGGCCAGGCCTAGGGACCCTACTCATGCATGAATTTCATGCATTGGGCCTCTAGTATATATACATATATTATACATGTATTAATTAGGTATATACTGATTAATATATAATATATATATATTATATTATATTTGAGTCCCAAATTTTATATATAAATATATATACCTATATATTATATATTTGAGTCCCAAATTTTACATGAATGTGCATTTATTTACATATATATATGTATAAGTATATATTTCACAGTAGTTTATAATAAATCTCACTAATGACAGTTGTGCCATATGAGCATAGAAAGCCATGGGGACGTGCACTCTCCTCATTTACGTGGCAGTAATGCACCTACTCATGAAATGACCCTCCTTTAGAACAGCATCCCCTGGCAAGAGAAAGCTTTGAGAAGACAATTGTTTCAGGTGGTTTAAAATTGGAACCTTACAAACATTGAAATATCTTATTCAATGTTTGTAACTTTTATCTGACATTGTACAGATTTATTTTGACAGCCTATTTCGTTTTCAACAAGCCTGTTTTGCTTTCCTGTAAGTGTATTTTAAAGGTTTGTATGGAACCTATTTGTATAAATCTCATAATGACGGGAAAACAAACATCAGGGAAAATGAATGCATCTTCAAAACCATGTTTTACCTTCAGAAGGCTGCTTGAAACATGAGCACTAAGAAAATGTAATGCTTTTGTTAGAAGTCAGTTCAGACTTGTAGAACAAAAATTGTTTGAGAAACAGGTTAACAAGTTTCAATATCAAACCAAGTCACCCATCAAACCTTGGGAGAGGGATACCTCCATCAATGGCCAAGAAAGGGTCATTATATCCTCCAAACATCTCAACTCCATCTACTTCTCTCCATTCTCGCTGCCAGTTATTTAATAAAATCTCGCTATTCTCTCTATCTTCACCTTCTGCCTTAGCCTCACCACTCACTGTTTGGTACATAATGAACCAGCCAACATATTATTTTGAATGAATGAACTTTAATGTCTCAAAGTTGTTCATGCCAAAAGCATTGAGGTTAAGGGTGGAGACTAAGAAGTTGTAGCAGGACGTATGGGGAATACAGAAAAGGAGCAGGAGATTCTTGAATTGGTGAGGGAGAGGGTTTTCATGCTATATTGTTTTCATATTATGTTTTCATAATGTAGAATCATAAATTAGTTTTTAAAAATAATACCCCAAAGATAAATTTTCAAAGTGACTGAGCCCTGGCCAGTGTGGCTCAGTTGGTTGGGTGTCATCCGTGCATGGAAAGGTTGCCAGTTTGATTTCTGGTCAGGGCACATAGTGAGGTTGCAGGCTGGATCCCTGGTAGAGGGCCTGTAGGAGGCAGCCGATCACTGTTTTGCTTTAACACTGATATTTCTCTCTTTCCCTCTCCCTTCCTCTCTCTCTCTCTCTCTCTCTCTCTCTCTCTCTCTCTCTCAAAATCAATTAAAAATCATGAGATTTTTAAACATGAAGGATAGTCTAAACCCAAAAGTGTTCTAATTAGTTCAGAATAATTACAACTATTTAAGAGACTAATAATCATGAAGTCATACATTGAAGAGCACAGAGAGACACACGTGGCAGGCAAGCCATGTTTATTTATCAATAAATTATTTATATGGATTAACCCCATAAGTGGAGTCAGGAAATTGAAAATCTTAGCTAAATGTAAGCACAATCATCCAGAGGCATGCACTGCTAGCGAGAGAAATAACATTGTTTTAAAATATGTTTTTACTGATTTTCAGAGAGAGGAAGAGAGTAGAAGAGAGAGAGAGAGAAATGTCAATGATGAGAGAGAATCATTGATCGGCTGCCTCCTACATGCCCCTATCAGGGATCGAGCAGCAACCCCGGTATGTGCCCTGACCAGGAATCCAGCAGTGGCCTCCTGGTTTATGTATTGATGCTCAACCATCAAGCACCACCGGCCAGGCAAGAAATAATATTTTTAAACAGTTTCTGAAAACACGGTTAGTAACTAATAACATTAATATTCCAAAGCAGTCTTCTGAGACTCGGCATGGACAAATCATTGATTTTTACATTTATCTTCCTTGGGATTCTGTAGTCACTTCAAGGTGTCTTCATGTAATCCACTCATACCAGAGAATGTTTTCAAGGATGTTCTAAATAATTAACCTTTTCACATTGGAATTCAAGTGTCTCTCTGTGATAAAGCACTTGAACACCTCAAAAGCATAATTATAGGCATACCCTTGAGACTTGGGATATATCAAGTTCTCAAAATGAGGGTGGATATTAGAACTGATATAGCACCAATTAGTTATTATGAATTTTCTCCATTACCCAGCCTATTGGATTGTGTCGGTGAAATGTTAATTCTGCATAAAAGAGTCCATATAACTTTTGATTGCTGCTCTCAATCCTCAGTCTGGAATTTCTTACAGGATTTCAAAGACAAAGTCCTCAAAACTGATTTGACTTGCCTTTTCTTCTCTCCCGCTGTTGAATCAGTTATGAGGACATGTTGAAAGTGAACTGCATTTTTATAAATAAATAAATTCTTTTTAGAGGAGAAATGATCCATTAAAAATGATAAAAGAAGTCATTTAACTAGGTGACTTACAAATGCATGTCGGTTCCATAAGTTTTATCAATTGTGAATTTAAATATAGGAAATAAGCAATGTTGAGTATTGAACATTATGCCAAATACCAAACAGGCTCATAAAGATGTTGTGCATGATTTTGCATGTACATTCACCAACAATATCTTAATTAATGTAGCTTCTGTAATGCAAAATGAAAACTTTGCTATTTGTCTTATCAATAAATAAATCCATTTAGTAATAGAAATATTTTTCTAACATCTCATTCTACTGAAGCGATTAAAAAAGACCAACCCAATATAAATCAAGACTTTCCTATGAGAATGGTCACATGTCCTATCTCTAGCACTAGTGTCTGGTACACTGGACAGATATGTTTTTTAAATGACGCATTTAGTCCAAGGATTTTAAGAAAGATTCTTAACAAATAATGCACTCTATTTGAAGCTTAAAAAAAACAACTTACGTTTAACATTTTTACTCTAATTAATTGATTGCCACACTCCTATTTATGTTGAAAATGTGTATGAGTGTATAGTTCTTAAATATAGATCATTTAATAGTATAGAATGGTGACCACCATTGTCAAAAAGCTTTCAATGGCTTCTCACATGCTGCTAAATACTATCTAAAGTCTTCCAGGCCAACAGCATCCTACATGGGGCAGGTCTCCCTATCACTTTGACATCATCTCCCACATCCTGACACCAAGCAGCCCTCTCCTACTCCTACTCCTTACTGTTCCCAAAGCCTTTGCTCATTCTCTCCCCTCTCCTTGCCAAGCTTTTTCCCACAATAGTCATGTGGTTTATGCCCTTACTTCCCTTAAATCCCTATTTCAAAGTCGTCATGTTCTTTAAAAAATTATTATGCACATGCACACATGCATACATGCATACATGCTCACATACACAACACTCCTCGGGTCTATTTTCTTTTTAAAAAAATATATTTTATTGATTTTTTACAGAGAGGAAGAGAGAGGGAAAGAGAGTTAGAAATATCAATGAGAGAGAATCATCAATCAGCTTCCTCTTGCACACCCCCTACTGGGGATGTGCTCGCAACCAACATACATGCCCTTGACCGGAATCGAACCTGGGACCTTTCAGTCCGCAGGCCAACGCTCTATCCACTGAGCCAAACCAGTTTCAGTGGGTCTATTTTCTTTATCCTACCTTTGATGGTTTGTCTATATCCTACCTTTGTTTGGTAGTTTGTTTTGGTGGTTTGTTTTTATTCACCTATGACATGTTTGTATGCCTATTGTATGTCTTCTAGGCATAGAATTTTGTTAATTTCCTACACAAAATTCAAAATTTTTATTTTATTAATTGTGGTATAGCCAATGCCTAATGCAGTGCCTGACACTCAGTAGTTGTTAAAGAATTATTTTGGGATGAATTAATGAATGAATTAAGTCAATTTTTTACATAAGCACAAATATTGTTCTTCTTTGCTTGGTATTATAGCATTAAGTTTCTGCTTTATTTTGTCTTAAAAGTCTTAAACTGACCAATAATTATTTTTTACCATCTTTTTTTTCTTATAATTATAATAAAATAATAAATACCAAGATCACGAAAACATAACCATTGTCATCCATAGTAAACTAATTTAAATAGCAACACATACATCAAAACAACAATTAAAAAAGAAACATTAAACAGCATTTCATAGACTATGGTTACTCACCCCAGTGGCCCCTCCCTCCAAAACCATAACAGAGAGGAAGGAAGGAAAGAAAAAAGGAAAAGGAAAGGGAGGGGGGGAGAGGGAAGAAAGAGGGAGGGAGGGAGGGAGGGAGGGAGGGAGGGAGGGAGGGAGGGAGGGAGGGAGGGAGGAAAATGCATGAAGTTAAAGAACTAACAGGCTGAGTGAAGGATTGGATGTGAGGTCTGAAGGGAAGGAGGAGTCAAGTCTGTGTTCATAGTTCTGGCTTGCTTCACTGAGAAGGCGATGAGAGTACAATACTGAAAGTAGATGAACTATTGGGGTGGAATGTGAAAGGAACAGGAATATAATTGGTGCGGTGAAATCAAGAGTCTTCAAACGTGTTATGTTTGAGAATTGGAGAACCCTCCGAGTGTAGCTGCTGGTAGACAGTTAGATGTGCCAATCAGGAAGTTCAAAGGAGAGGCTAGGGCCGGGGATCAAAAAGGGTTTGGTTCTGTCTCCCGACAACATTGGACACATTCACAAGTGCGTAGGGGGGCTGGTGTTAAAAGGGTGGCACTAGAGGGGATGCTTTTTACAATGAAATGATATCCTGGCTACTCCAGCCACCTCCTGCCTCTCTATCTGATAGAACTACAGCACTGAAGGCGAAGCCCACCCAATTGGCAAAGACCTGAGGCCATACCAATCTCTCTCTCTCTCTCTCTCTCTCTCTCTCTCTCTCTCTCTCTCTGTCTCTCTCTCTCTCCTTCCTCTCCCTCCTCCTTATCCATTTGATTTCTTTGGTTTTGGCAATTTGTAAGGGAGCAGGCTTCACCCACTTAGACTTTTCCAATGTGAAACTCTAAGCTAACCTGCTCAGGGAAATGGAGGACGCTAGACTGTGGCTGGGGACCCAGGCTCGGCCCACAATGATGGCACTTTCCTCCTGTGCATCCTTTTTTTTCTTGTGAATCTACCTCCCCCTAGAAAAGGGTAAGTGTGGTCACGGGCACATCTTAGACACCAAGATGCCTCATTGTCATCATCATTTCTGATGAAGCTCAGCGTCTTTGTTTCCCCTCACCTTGTCAGATGGCTGCCTACTTTGTTAATTAGCTTGCCATATCTCCTAAGTTAGACTCTTGCTGTATAGCATTTACTGTCTTTTCAGCCTGCACTCAGGAAATGTGAATACTCCAGTGATTCTATTTCACTCGCAGCAGATCCGGGCACCTGCTCCTGAGCGGAAGGAAGCACAGCCCCGCCGTGGAGTTCTGTGAAATGCTTCAGCAACTGAAGTGCATCTTCACTATTGAATGGCACCCCTCATCTGTAAAGCCATTTGCAAACTTCACTGGCCAAGCTGTACATTTCCGAGGTGGCGTTTCATCTACAGAGCCTGCTGCAAAATGAGCTGGAGCCTTTGCTACTCATGGGCGATGGTGGGAGGCACTGGGTTTGCAGTCATTTGCATTATTTGCTTCTGATAGCCCCGGGTCCCTGCTGCTGGGGCTGGGCAGCCCCGCTCCACACACCCCTCCTCAGGGGAGGGCATTCTGGCTGCGGAGGAAATGTCTTTTAAATGTGAGGATCGCACAGGCACACGTCCTCTCTGTCCCCACGGTGCCACAGGGAGCGCTGCTGGCCATCCCGGGATGGACTTAGGAAATGCTGATGTTTAAAACATTCAGCCCAAAGCAGCCTTACTCCATTTGACCACTATCTCTGTATGACTTCCCTGGACCTCGCTCAGCCAGCATTGTGATCATGTAAAGCTCTGATGTCCTTAGAACTGTTCCTGTGCTGCCCTCACCACTCTAATTCAGTCACATTAATCCTACCTTCTTGTACTCTCTCATCTACTGCACTGTTTCAGATTAAACAGTACAGAAATGTGGATTTAATTTCATCAGACTTAGGTACCATTTTATGATTTCTCCTTCCAAAACAACAACAACAACAAAGGTTTTATTCCCACTAAAGTATAGAGAATGACCCAAATTCCATGAATTAAAGATATTGGAGCACAGACTTTTATTCTTGGTTAGCAAACCTATCTGGACGCCAACAGATAATTGCAATAAAATTGGAGCCTTGCTGGAGAAAAATCCACTGCCCTCCCACAATATTCTGGGAAAATGCATTGCTTCCTCTAGAGAAAGAATAAATAATTCTAGGAAGGAATTGTATTCATGTCAGTTAGTATCTGAACCAACATCTAGACTTGTCAGGGAAGATCAATATCCTCGCTTCACATTTGCTTCACAGAATGGCAAGAGGGCTTTTGGCAGGCTAAGATAATACCTTGAGTTTAATCCTGGTGTTTCAGAAGATAAGACACTCAATTGTCCAAGAGATTACAAAATTTATGTTTTAGTACTTTGTAAACATTAACCATATCCACATTAGACCAGATAAGCGAATATGTACAGTCTTAAAAACAAAAATGTAAAGCTGAGTACTCATTTATACTTGAAGATTTTTTTTCAAGAAAGCACAGAAAAATACTGAGGTTGCCTACAGTATTCAGACAAAAAATACAGAGCCCATTTATATAGTCAGAAAATATTTTCTATATTAACAGATTCATTCCTCAACCCATAAATTGTATTCAAGAGAGGTTAAATAATTCCAACATTAAAGAACTTGTTAAAAGTAAAATATAGACCTTAGTGGTTGAGTATTGACCTATGAACCAGGTCACAGTTCAACTCCCAGTTAGGGCACATGCCCAGGTTGCGGCTCCATCCCCAGTGTGGGGTATGCAGGAGGCAGACAATCAATGATTCCCTGTCATCATTGATGTCTCTATCTGAAATCAATAAAAATATTTTTTTAAATAAGGGAAAGTTGATGCCATATTCTTTGTCATTCACAATATGTTTTCCCTTTTTTTAAGTATCTAATGTTAAGAGTGTCTGATTTGATAAAAATCACCTGGCACAGTTAAGGAGTATGTTTAAAGGCTGTGTGTGGGGGGGGGGGTGAAAAAATTCTGGAAAACCACTCATAAAAATACATATGACTGGTTTTTTCTCAATATTGAAACTAAACGAATATAGATAAGGTTTACTTTCTCCTTGGTACTCTTCTGAAATGTTCAAATGTTCTTAGCCTTTCAAATACTCTGTATCTTCCTAAGTGTTTGACAAATCAATAACTTTCCCTCATAGTTTTCCAAAATGTAGGTTTCACTCAATATATACATATAAATTACACCAATGTGGCTATAATTATCAATGTACTCTCTCACAAATAAACCAGAAAATGTATGTGATTCAGTAGATTGAATATATAAGTATTGATTTTATATGCATGTATTCAGAAATAAATCTCAAGCAAGGCCAATGAGGGCATTAGACGAGTGGAAAAGTGGGAAAGAAGTTAGAAAACAGCAGTGAGGGATGAGGCCAGTGCCTTCTGGGCTTTTACAAACAGCACAGGGAGAGGCTGTGTGAGCAGTTACCCAAGCCACCAATTCATTTTCTTTCTTCAGAGATTTAACTGCTGCATATGCATAGAGAAAGTCCAAAACAGGTTTGGTTCAAGCAGAAATAGGCAAAACACAATTGTTTCAATTACTTGAATCGTAGACCTAATCCTCCTTGAAATTCCCCCCTTGCCAAACTTCGGAACCTTGCTGCAATTCTCTCCTTCTCTTTGGCGCTAGTTACCCAGTAACGATGTCTAAGGGATGCCGTTAAGTAGCGTGTAAGATGTAATTCCAGGCCAGAAAATGTTTTATCATTATCATTATTTTTATTATTATTCGCCTCTTGATAGTCAAACTGTTACCCAAGGAATCAGAATAACAAGTATGATTAGAAAATAACTGTTTTGAATGGAAGACCCTGAAATTAAAATAGAAAATGTGGAGATGACACAGAGCAGTATTACGGGGTCTAGGGGGGCAGCACCAACGCGAGTCGTTGCTCTGAGGCAATCCTCTGGCAAAGGCCCATCTTGGCAGCGAGCTGAGATTAACCTTTAGCACATTCGAGATGACCAGACTGTCTGCTCTGCTTTCAGGCCTTTAGGGACACAGACAGTCAAGTACAAAGTTGATCTCTAGGGCTTCGCAGCCGAACTTTCTGTGATTCAAACCAAGCCCTGACCTGAAGTACTGGCTTGACATTGGTTAACTCACCCTCCCTGGGCCTCAGTTTCATCCTCCGTAAAACAAGAGCTGCTACCACTCGGAATTAGTGTGCAGATTTCATTAGGAAGCACATGCAAAACGTCTCTCTAGATCTCTGGAAAGTAATAAGCCCTGTGCAATATTAACTACTGTGAGTTTTATTACCATTGATTCTTTCACTCCCACCACTGCCACCTGGAGGTCTTCACGGTGCTTTTCACAATGGTTCCAGCAGCTTAGACCCATCAAGAATGCACCGAGAAATAAAAATAACAATGTGATATGTCTACCGTTACTCCTGGATGTAAAGCCAATTGCTTGTGCCCTCTACACATCAGTTGTCAATGTAGATTCAGTGTGGATTCCTGTCTGCCTGCCCCTGACTTAGACCCTCCGTCCTCTCGTGCCCTTTGCTCTCTCTCTCAAAGACATCAAGAAAAAAAATAAAAAATAAAGGCTCATGAGGCCTGCTCTGTGGTAGGAGTAGAAGCAGCCTGTTTTCCACCTTGATGACATTCATTTCAGAAAGCTGCTTGGCAGGATCAATATCCCAAGTGGTCACGGCTATTGTTATGCTGTTGGTCAGACAAGAGGAGTTACCTATTTGTAGCAAGAAAGCTGAAACAACATCCAGCGAGTTAAAATCCTGGAGTGCGAGAGCAACGCCTATAACATGGAATTTACAAGGGAACATGCTGTAATTTACTACATCTTCATTTTGACTTATGGATTTTTAAGGCATTATAACACAAAAGGAAATGTGAAAGTACTACCTGCCAGGTCGCTATTGTGGGAAATCCGAATAACTCTATGTAGTGGGGGGGGGGGGGGGGGGACTGGTATCCTGGCTCATTATCAAAATGAAATCAAGCCAGATTCAAATAAGCAATGTGGTGAGCCAACTTCAAGATTCAATTCCATTTAAATATAGTTTATTTTTCCAAAAGGAGGAACAACCCAACATGAAATATACATTTATAGTGTCATTAAGATAAGATGACTTTTCAGACCTGTGATGCTCTGTTTTGCTCCTGTCATTCCACTCTTCTTCCCTGTCTACTCAGTCCCAGGTGCAGGGGTTCCCTGAAGACACTGGCATGAGAACACAACACTCACCAACTCTAATGGGATTTCTAAAGTAACAAGAAAACCCAGCCTGAGTGGCTCAGTGGTTGAGCATCAACCTATGAACTAGGAGGTCACAATTCTATTCCAGGTCAGGGCACATGCTCAGGGTGCAGGCTCCATCTTCAGTAGGGGGCGTGCGCATGCTGGAGACAGCCTATCAATGATTCTATCTCTCTATCCCTCTCCCTTCCTCAATTAAAAAAATATATTTAAAAAAAAATAAAATAGCAATAAAAATTGTTATACTACACATGAAACTACTTTATAGGATAAAATAAAATCACAACATCAACATATCAATATGCAGATAGAGTTTGAAAATTGCATTATGCATGTATTCTGATTTGGATGGACTTATTCCAAAATACCTGGGGAAAACTACAGAAAACAATAAAGTTATCATGTGAATCATGGACCATGACAGCATTCATGACACTAAGCTTAAACATGGCCTGGCCTGGCCTGGCACAGACATTAGATGGTGGCCTGCTAGATTTTGTGTCTCACATGCCAGAGGGTAAAATTCTCCATTTTTTACATCTATGAGCTACTTTTCTTTTAGGAATATAAAAGTTCAAATTGAACAGTACCTATCTAATTTTGCATCTTCATGTGTATTGATTATTACTGGCAACAAAATTCTGCTAAGTTCAATGTCTCGCATCATGTTCTAAGCTGGCTTGCTGGTGTAGTGTCACGTGTAATGTTATAGAACAATCCATTCTAGTCCATCTCAACTGGAGCTACTATCACAACATTTCACAGGTGGTGAGACCTAATTGCACAGAAATGTCACTTTTCAAAGAACTGGGGAAAAAGGGGGAAAAATCTGGATTTGAAAAGAAATTCCGGGTGAACAAGGTCACCAGGAATCAGCCTTAGGTTAAGGAGTTGAGACAAACTCTGAGATATTCTGTATTTGATTTGAAAAACTTACAAACATGACCCTAAATTCTTAAGTGGAAAATAAAAGATAAAGCAGATAATTCTCTTAACCAGTTGCTCTAACCTAAATAAGCTATTTATTTTTAAAAGACAGATTATCCCAGCCAGTATGCTAGTGGTTGAGCATCTACCCATGAACCAGGAAAGGCACATGCCTGGATTACAGTCTTGATAGCCAGTAGGAGGCATGTAGGAGGCAGTCAATCGATGATTCTCTCTCATCACTGATGTTTCTACTTTCTCCCTCTCCCGTCCTCTCTCTGAAATAATTTTTTAAAAGAACATAAGAAAACACAAATTAAGTGTTTACAAAAATAAAACCTAACGAGATATGCAGAAGTTACATAACAAAGTACACAGAAATTTCTGCAGCATGCTGACTCACAAAAGAAATGGCTAGAGAAGACTGCAGAGTGAAATTTCTTTTTAGTGGGCCAGCTTCCAATCCGTGAGATGTGACCTTTTATACAAGGACATGCCAGTGCAGCTTCATCAGCCTGATTATATACCATTTCATGAGGATGTAATCCACTGAGATTTAGGTGGCCCAATGTAATCAGTATAATAAGATGGACCAGTACAGGTTGTAAAAATATCAAATCCTCCAGGCAACAGATCAAGACAGATAAAAGTCTGCATGCGGAAGACTTTCAAGTCCTGACAGATCGCCTATAATGACAGGGCTTTTATGGTTTGATTGCAACCAACTTTCCTAGCAAGAAGTCAGACAGTAAATATCTTCTTTAAGCCCTATCCAGGAAACAGTCATTATCTTTAATTTTAAAAAAAATCCAATATTTTCCTTTTTTCAGAACTCTTCTCATTTGTTAAATCATGTCAATGATTTCTCTATTTTTCTGGCCCGCTGTAAGTCTCCCTACTTTCCTGAAAACTGAGCCAAAAACAAAAACTTGGATTGAAGAAGTGATGGGATAGGGCTAGGATTGGATAGGGAAAAGGTTGCACAAATGAAACTTCTCTCCACAATCTTTATTTTATTCTTTTTAAAATATATATATTTTATTTATTTTGGAGAGGAAGGGAGAGAAAGAAACAAATCCTATATCAATGATGATAGAGGATCATGGATCATCTGCCTCCTGCACTCCCCACATCAAGAGATTGAGCCCTCAACCCGGGTCTGTGCCCTGACCAGGAATAAAACCGTGACCTCCTGGTTCATTGGTCTACGCTCAACCACTGAACCATGCTGGCTGGGCTCTCCACAGTCTTGAAAGAATGTTTAACCAGCTTGGACTTCCAATGAAAGCATACCACACCCTTTCCTCTCTGTGCCTCTCTGCTACAAAGCTGGGAGTTCAGGAGCAAAGAGAGAAGCTCAGGAGTGAAGAGAGACAACTCCCGAGCCAGCATCCTCACTCTTTTCCTCCCCTTTTCCATTTTAGTTGCATGCAAAACATGAAAGTAATCCCACCTTGAAAAAGTATGTGGGTAGAGTAAACCATTTAAAAGTCTATAATAAACTAAATTTTTAAAATAGAAAACTCTCCCCCAACTTGCCCACTCTCTTCCTCTCTCCCTCCTCCTCCTCCTGCTCTTCCTTTTCCTGTTCCTCCTCTCCCCTTGCTCTTCCTTTTCCTGTTCTTCCTCTCCTCTTCCTTCTCCTCCCCTCCTTACTCTTCTCTCTTTTTCTCTCCCTGAGTGTTTAATATGGCTAAGCCTTAGAGAGATACCTTGCATTTTTTTTTAATATTATTTACCTTAATCTCTAAAATCATCTACAAAAGCACATTTTATTATGTTTCCCCACTGTTTGGATTAGGAATCCAAGGAGAATTAAATATCTTGCCAACATACAAGACTCTACTTAAATGAAAATCAAATTTTAATATTTTTTGTCCACCATGCCAAAATAGCTAGGAGAAATTTCACCAAAATTTGAGAAAATGCTTAGAACAGTCAGATTTTAAATGTGAGGCCTGGATCATAGATAGAAATCACATTGGAGCATCTCAGGGAGGTCTCTCAAAACAGCAGACTGGGAGAAATGGAGGACACTTGCAATAATGCCAACAAAGAAAATTTAAAAATTAAATAAAACAGCAGACTGAATCTTCTAAAGAAACTATCTGGGCTTGAAAGTCTGACATAACTGCCAGGCAGGAGACACCAGCAGCCAAGCCAATGCGGCTCAGGGATTGAGCGTCAACCCAGGAACCAAGAAGCTACTGGGTCCATTCTCCATCAGGGCACATGCCCTGATTTCGGGCTCAATTCCCAGAACAGGGCATGCAGGAGGATGGACATTTCTCTCTCATCCATGTTTCTACCTCTCCCCTCTCCCTTCATCTCTCTCTAAAATCAAAAAGAACATTTTTTTTTTCAAAAAGAAGAGACAAATAGTGATTGAAAATATTACCAGCACATCTAAAGTCACACACACACACACACACACACACACACACACACACACAATCTATGGATTACAAGCCTTTATTTGTGAAGTGGACAGCCCAAGATATGTAATATAAAAAGAATCTATCCAAACAGTGATTCAATCAGTGACATGGGCTGTGGAATTTTGACTACAGGGAGCTCCTTAAACTCAAAAATTACCCTCAGAACCCCCTGCCACCGCCAGAGGTTTGACAGCCTCCAGAGCAGTGCCCAAATGCTCACTAGTAAGAACCTGTCATAATCAAGCATGCCGACATGATCGTGACACAATACAATGCTAAGAGTTTACAGTTGGGAAACAAATTCAAAAGGTCATAGAGGCCATCAGACATGAACTACAGCCTCCAGCGTCTGTTCAGTACCAACCACAGCAGAAATACGGCTGTCCAACTATTACACAGCGTTCTAGAAATAACTGTGTCTTAGGAATCAGATGCCAGCTCAGGTATCAGCTCTGCCCGCAGTCATGTAGCCTCCCTCCCAACCTCCCGCCAACCTGAGTGTTTCGTTTATTTTAACCTTTTCATAATAATAGCACTGTGTTTGTCTTTGTGAGGACATTATATCATTTATGTAAATGGTCTGGCTGAGAGATGTAGACTTTGCTAAATAACAACTGCTATTATTATTCGCTTTTTAAATCGACTTAGTAATTAATGTGTTGAATGAAATGTTTTCCTATCAACACAGCATCATAGATTTGTATTCAAGTCGCTGCTCCCTAGAACTTTCCCCAGATCATCCGCAGAGAATCTGCCCAGCTCATTCCCGGACTGCACCAATTGTGCGGGTGTTGGGCCTGGGATTGCATCACTTTGCTGAAACAGCCCGTGAACTGGGACTAGAAGCAAAGTCTCAGTCTACAAGTTCACTATGCTTGGTAGTCAAATTACCCTATTTCACCTTTGTTTTGTTTTGTTTTTACCTTTTCTTTAGCCCTTTTGTTCCCTTTGTTTTTAAATCGCCAATTCTGCCTCTCACCCAATAATTTCTTCAGAGCTTACATCCTTGAGAAAAGGTTTACAAGAGCAATTTCTGAGTGGGAAAAGTTATTGAACAAGAGTTGCAATTTGTAAATGTTGAAAGATCTGGCTGGTGCTTGAATGCATTAAAAAGAATTATGTTCACATTATGTGGGAAGCCATTGCTGGCTTTAGTTTGCTGTAGTACAAGCCCGTGTGTAGATTAATTTATTCACATCATTATATTCACAGCTCTTTTACCTTTATTCACGGCTATAACATTCTTTATGGGAAAGCACACCCTGCAAGCCAATAAAAGCGCTTGTGAGCACCGGGTGGAAGGTCAGAGAGGAGGTGCATCTGTAGACATGGGAGTCATCTGAAATCGGCCAGGATGAGAAAGCAGGTGCCTGGGCGATTTCACGTTATAAACGCCAGGAAGGTTTTTAGACAATAGACCCTTGATTGCCAGGCTGCTGAAGGTGGTCATTTCATCTCTGGAACATAATTGGTCTGCTGGCATTGCACCCACGTTACTCAATGGGATGAAAATAAAATTATGAAGTGCTGTGTAAAGCCTGAAATGGCCACCTTTAAGTTTAATTTTCCCCTTAATGTTGTAGAGTTCATAAAATATGCATTAATTCCAGTTTTCAATAGCTTTTATCAATCCATCTTTCTTCTTCAAATGGTAGACAATGCCTACCTAATAGCAGAGATTTCTTATCCTGCACTTCCATACTATGACCTGTCTTATAATGTTGCTGGTGTTTTTAGTGTCTTAAGCAGTATTTATTGGATAAAACACAAAAGGCAATAAACAGCTTCTTTGATGTTAAAATTATGGGGGGGGGAACTAACATCATTTTGATAAGGCTGTTCATCCATTGTGAACAGCTTAGACTTACACTGCCAAATATTACTGTTATAATATTTTAAAGGTTTAAACTTATATGAAAAAATTAATTTTGAAACTGCTTCTAATTTTCCTTTGCCTTCACGTCATATTTTTAATTCAAAGCAAAACAATTTAATTTTTAAAGTCCATATTTAAAAATACAAAACATCCAGATTATTTTTTTGTTTTTGATAATTCATTTTTAAGTGAACAAATCAAAGGAGGAGGTCATGGGAGATGGATGCAAACACCCAGAAATTTTGACAAGAATAATTACTGCATTTATCGCACTTGCTGTTTATCACCACCTATCTAATCCTGAATTTTTCAGAAGCAATTATGAATAAGAAATAAACTCAATAAATCCTACTAAAACCTCCTACAAATTGGAAACAACCTAATTGGCCCCAAAGTAGATAATAGGTTAAATAAACTACGGCATATTCAGGAAAGAAACATAATATAATTCAGTAATTAAAATCATAGCCTAGTAGAAAAGTTAATGACCAGGACTAATATTTTCAGTATATTGCTAAGTGTAAAAAGTAGGGTACAAAGGAGTGTCACTTTATAATTAGTCTTTGTATAAAATGTCTGTAAAGAAATAACAAAATAATTACTTTTTTTTCTTTCTGTGATGGGGCTCTGGGTGACATCTTTTTTTTTTCCTATGTAAATTTCAATAGTTTTCAAAGTTTTCCATTGAACTTACTAGTATATTAAAAGTGTGAACAAAAAACAAAATTTTAATTAATTAAGGAAACTCCTCAGATATTTATTACTTGACAATAGTGTCACAGTGCAATCTGTATTAAGTGCCAATGATGATGATAACTGAGTAATAATTCTAAACTAACTACCAAAGTGAAATTTATATTTTATTTAGCAGAAAGATCTAAATTACCTGGTAAATATATACTGAGTGAGCAGATTACTATGCGTTCAGTGATCATAATAATCTGGCCACTCGGTGTATACTGAATGACTACACAGCTGTGAACTAGTGTGCCACGGCACTGGAAGAAAGAAGAAATGATGATCAGGAAAACCAGCACGCGGGTATCCAAAATACACAGGCCAAATTTCAGTGCAGTCCGGGGAAATGTTACATACAAGAAGTAAGGGAGAGGCCTAGCCAGTTTTGCTCAGTGGATAGAGTGTCTGAAGGGTCATCTCAGATCCAATTCTGGTCGAGAGCATGTTCCTTGGTGGCAGGTTCCCTAGCCCTGGTCAGGGGTATGTGCAGGAGGCAACCAATCGATGTGTCTCTCTCACAACAATGTTTCTCTCTGACTCTCCCTCTCCTTTGCACTCTCTCTAAAAAATCAATGGAGCCAAAACCGGTTTGGCTCAGTGGTAGAGCATCGGTCTGCGGACTGAAGGGTCCCAGGTTCGATTCCGGTCAAGGGCATGTACATTGGTTGCGGGCACATCCCCGGTGGGGGGTGTGCAGGAGGCGACTGGTCAATGTTTCTCTCCATTGACATTTCTAGCTCTCTATCTCCCTTCCTCTCTGTAAAAAATATCAATAAAATATATTTTTTTTAAATAAAAAAATAAAAAATCAATGGAAAAATATCCTTGGGTGAGGATTAACAACAGCAACAAAAAACAAGTAGGAAGAGTAATGGAGGAGCTATCGTGGTAGATCTGAGAGCACAAACGACGCCAGGCTTCCATGGAAGGCTGGTTTACCTATTAGGTGCCACGGGCACCAAACTGAGGCTCACAATATTTTGATTTCTTCTGAAATGAAAAGAATAAACTAACTTCTAGGACAAAAAAAAAAACTAATTTTATGCCAACACGATTATAAAATACTAAAGGCCTGATGTGCAAAAAATGCAAAGGCCCTTGTAGCCTGGCTGCCTTGTGGCCCCACAGCCCCACCCACTGGTCGTTCTGGAAGGTCATCCCACCCTCCGGTCTAATTAGAATATTAGCTCTCTATAATATAGGATAATTTTAAGTATTTTTAATGGAGAAAGAAGCCTGCAAAAGCAAAAAATGCCTACGTTTCATGAACATCCTATTGAAGCCGTGGTTGAAAGACGTGCTACAGAATAGTATTTAAGAGAACAATTCCAACAGCTCCAGAGAATGGAGATGAGAAAGTGTTTAATCCCAGCAAGACTGCATATGAACATGTTACAGCAAACTCTGAACAAGATGAGGGGCCAGACACAGAGAACAGATGTAATGATGAGGACGGTAAAGGGAATGGAGTATCTTGACACAGACAAGAGACTTGACAAGTCTTTGTAACAGTAGATGTGGGTCTGATGACAATATGGCTGTGTGCATTCACGGTCCATCAATCTACAGAGTGAGCCACAGACCCCCCTGTTCTCCCTGGATGAAGGTCTGCTTTTTTTTTTTTTTAATTTTCCCATTTCACAAAGCTGGGATGAATTACCATGCTGATTGACAGAATCAAGTTAGAATTTTTTTTAAAAGCTAAAGAGTTAAAACAGTGAAATTAAACAAACCTGGGTGTAACATTCAATTAATTGCAAAAGTTCACAATGGAAAAATGATGTAGATTCAAGAGTTTATATGAAGGAGGGAAAGGTGGTGGTTGACTCTGAGACCAAAATGAGTCTGCCACTGCAACTAAAACAAAGACAACAAACTGGTGCAATCTCAAACTTAGACTTTGGTTGAAATATGATCTTCAGATCAAGGAAAATTACTGTGTTCAATTCGCATGCATTATTTTTAGAGAGAGGCTGGTATATTGTGATGAAAGTATAATAGGCAAGCAGGTTGAAAAATGCTCTATAAGCCATTATGTTACATAAAGAATTTGGGGATGTTTGGCCTGAAGAAGGGAAATGTGTGTGTTTATGTGTATATTGGGAGTGGGACATAACAGCTTACTCTAAATGCCTGGATGATGAATTACCCTGTAAAAAGAGGATTATATCTATTTTCAATAATTTATTAATATAATCAAGATGAAAGGTTATACAATGCAGAGAAAATTGATGTCATGATAATAAGAGTGAAAGAATCTCTAATTACAGAATAAAATTAAATTCCTGGGAAAGTGGTGTTATTTGCTACTAGAAATACTCAAGTGAAAATTAGGAGATCATATATGAACAATGATATAGAAATTATTCTTGTGATGGACAAATGGTTGAATAGGATGATCTCTAGTATTATTTCCAACTAACATATATTATTCAAGAGAGACAGATGCAAAAGACACTCAAGGAAGAAGAAAATGGCAAGGTGTGTGAATGACCAGATGTGGGAAGGCAAAGAAAATGAACAAGAATCATAACATGTATGCTAATTGCCACACACCATAGACTAAAATCGTAGGAATTCTAACTGGTAATTTCCCATCACAGACTGAACCTATCATAACTCCTTATAATCCACCCATCTTAGCCCTTTGCAGGGTGGAGCCCAATGCAGTCACCCAAGAAATCAACATGGGCTCTCTAAGAGTACATTCCTGCTTTCACGTCCCACCCATTGCTTTCAAGGACTGTCAATCAGAAGCACCAAGGGTACAGTCGGAGCACCATCCACAGCTAACCTCATAAGCAATCAACTCTTCAAAGTCAAGTTCTCTCAGTCCAAGACAAGGAAGAGCAAAACGTTTTTTTAAAAATATGTGAGAATATTATCGTGAATTATGATGACTATTATTAAGCAATCCCCTTTATGATTATCAGGATAAATGTATATTGCCCAGAAAAAAATATTTTATAATATAGAATCAACTGGAGAAAATTAGGGTTTTATTGGTATCTCATTTAGAGAAATGTGGATGAAATGGAAATGATGATAGAAAGAAGTCAAAAGACAATAAAACAAAATGAAAAGCAGCTTGAGACTTTTCAACCATGAAGTATAAGCTTGAATGATCAAGTTTTATTCATTCCTGTGCAGTTCATATTAGCATTTTATTATGCAAAGCTGCCAATTTGATTTTACAGGGGAAATGAAATTGGTTTTTTAAACTTATTTTCTTTTCGGTAAAATAGGGGATTTGAGGAACGCGATCTCTGTAGCCCACTACAGTTCTAAGATTGAACAATGGATGATATTTACTATCATGGCCAAGACAGTGGCTGTATTTTTTAGAAGTGTTGCTCACATTTAGATACTCATCAGCAAGCACGAGCTGAAATAACAGCAGCTATTTTCCAACTACCGTCAGTACACGCAAGCCTTAAAAAAATTGACAGAAGCAAACAGTCTCAATTATTGGTTGCATGGTTTCTGTATCAAGAAGTTGCGGGTACAGAACACAGAATGTTGATGAGGCTATAAACACTCTCCTCCGCTCACGTTACACGGTGGTCCTCTTGGAATTCATTTCTTGTGGGAACCAAAAAGAAGCCATTAAGTTCAATGTGCATGCTTGGACTCTGTTATTCCCAATTAAGTGTCCCTTTTGATGATTGTAGCACACAGAGCCTGCCTATTCGGTTACCTAACTTTTCTACTCTGTGGGGAAGAAATATGAGGATGGAAATCCTAAAGGTGAAGTTCTTGATTGAGCTTTTTTGGCTCAAGGCCACTCTTTATTGTCGTGAGCTCACGGAATGAAAGATGAGAGCACAGTCTGTGAATGTATCTCAATGCCCCATATAATATATTTTAAATAGAAAAAGACACATTTAAAGGTGATGCAGAGACAATTAACAGTCTTCAACGTGCATCTTAGCAATAATAATTCGAATGGCCCTGAGCGAACCTGATTAACAGCGAGCATAGCTTCCCCACCACCCCCTTCGCAGGGCTTGCAGAATGATGTGTTCACATCATTGCATGTAACAGGTGAACAGGAGGTCGAAGAGGACAGCTCTGACTTCATTGCAATACTGTAATCTAAAGAATCTGTTGCAGAGGCGATGATTGACAAATGGTAGTATTCTCGGCAAAGCACTACCCCTGGGCATTATCCTCGGGTATTTACATAGGGGACAAGTAATATTTGTGAAAACAGCACATTTCTGGCCGACCAAAAAGCCAAGCATAATACTCCTCTGATTTGCAATGAGTAAGTTCTAAGTTTTTCTGTTCCGTGATATTTGAAATGCTCTAAATTTCTAAGTCTCAATCCCTGCTTCCAAAGAACACTAGAAAGGGATTGAAACTAAAAACCTTCCCTCAGATGGCATGGTGGCTGAGTGTCAACCCATGAACCAACAAGTCACCCATCCAATTCCCAGTCAGGGAATTATGGGCTTGACCCCCAAAAGGGGTGTGCAGGAGGCAGCTGATGGATGTTTCTCTCTCACTAATGTTTTTTTTTTTCTTTTTCTTTTTCTTTTTAAGAAACAGAAACATCACAATTTTTTTAAAGTGGCAACTTTTTAAAAATATATTTTATTGATTTTTTTACAGAGAAGAAGGGAGAGGGATAGAGAGTTAGAAACATTGATGAGAATCATTAATCAGCTGCCTCTTGCACACCCCCTACTGGGGATGTGCCTGCAACCAAGGTACATGTCCTTGACCGGAATCAAACCCGGGACCTTTCAGTCCGCAGGTCGACGCTCTATCCACTGAGCCAAACCGGTTTCGGCTCTCTCTCTCATTGATGTTTCTATCTCTCTCTCTCTCTCCCTTCCTCTCTCAAATAAATAAATAAATAAATAAACAAATGTTTTTAAAAAATAAAAGCCTTCTTACTGTCAGTATGAACAGTAACATCAGTAACATGTACTGTAGAGAAAAGAAATTATGTTTGATGTTTAGTCACAAGAGTTATCCCTCACCAAATGGTAGTTCTCAAATTTTAGCAAGCATGAGAATCATTCAGAAAGCTTGTTAAAAAATACTAACCCAGACTCACCCTTTCCTTTCTTAGGGTCTGGGAATTTGCATTCCAGCCATCCTCTTGGCTATCTGCAAGCACATGTATTCCCAGGCTATCCTTGTGGAAAGCATGTCCTAGAAAATGTGGCTGCTTCTCATTGAACTCTATCTATTAAATGGCATCATGGTGTCAGTGAGCTTGCCTAAATGGATTTCAAATGCAAGGGCATGCTGGCTTGCACCGGACAGATGTTCCTAATGGAGTGGCTGGGGCGGGGACCCGGTAGTGCTCTTTTGAAAGTGATGGATGCCACAGCTGAGACAGCCGAACTGTGCTCGCCGGTGCTCCGCGCTGTGGAAGGCTCCTGATGCGGGACGCTAGGACCGGCGCCCAGACACTGTGTTTGTAATGAAGAGAGGCATGGTCTTTAATGTGCCCCGTCCCTACCCCACCTGCCAAAAAAATGAGGAGCAATGAGTATGTCTATACATCGCAAGAATAAGACAGATGAGTCTGAAATGTCTATGTATCCCAGTGACAATATCCTAATTCCTTTCCTAATGCTCCATTTAAAATGACTGATGTCAAATTAAGCCTTTGGACTGGTGGCCGGCGCTGTGAGAGAGTGACAGGTGGCCAGATGCCATCGGTAACAGTTTGTATTCTGCCCTGAGTGACTTAACAGCAAGCCCAGTCCATCCAGGACAATGTGTAGGCATTGACCCCCATTTGCAGAGCCAGAAAACTCTCTTTAAAGAATAAGCTGACTCCTGACAGCTGTTTCTTATTACTCTTTTCTGAATCTTATTTGCAAACGACCCTGTGCTGTCCAGTAACCAAAAGACGGCCATGCATCACTTTGCTGCGTGTTTACTCATCTGAGTTCTTCTGAAAAGTAGGCTCTTCTTTTGGAAAATCGTTCATTATGTGATTTACTCTCCATATACTGCTCTAGCTTTTAAAACCAGGTCCTCCGGCGTGGAGACAAAAGAGAAACAAAAAGATAAGCCTACTTTGCCGAATATGCCCCATTTTGCAAAGTAAACACATCGTTACATGCAACCTGATGCATTTTGTAACCTGCATGGCATTTCCTAACCTACCAGTGCACTGGCCAGCTCTGGAAACCAACTGATCCAAGCCATCAGAGTGCCACGCACCTGGATGCAGGGTCTAAAATTAGACCTCTGAAATTCTCCCTGGGTGTCAGCTGCCTTTATTTCCAACACTTTCCTTCTCAGCATCAAAGCTGCTTTAATAACACGAGGAAAGGGCGCCACCAAGCGGCTGCATGCATTTCTAAATCGGTTCTGTTTTCCTTTAAAAATAAATAAATAAATGAAAAGATAGGCTTTCCTTTTGTCACTTGTGCTCCTACCCTTAAGAGAGAGAGGCTTCTTTGCATGATTTAAAAACATGTGAGTCAAGTGTTCAAGGCATGTTTCTGTAGAAAATTGTATTTTTCTGGATTGATGAGCACATCTGCTATGATAAATGTTTTTAAACATGAAAATTCTGTCTGCAGCTATTGGGATTTACAAAAAGAAGTACTAATAAGAACCCAATTTCCAAATCTTATCGGCTATATAGTTCCTAATGGTTACTATTTGTCATATCTGGAGAGTTTCCAGGAAGAAGAAAAAAACCAACTTCCTTATTTTACAAAATGTTGTCTATTATGTCCAGAAATGTGAAATATATCAGATTGAGGAAAAGGGGGCAACATTTCTTTAAGTAGCATATAATCCTAATAATATTGACTTGCAACCTTTGTTCTGCATTCCTTTTCAAAGGATTATGCAATTTTATGAGAGTAAGATGTTGAATGTTTCCTTCAATCCATGTTAGGCATTCATTCTTCTGTGTTCACGCAGTCCTGCAATAAGCAAACATGTCCTACGCTCCTCCTCTGCCAGAGATGTTGTCACAAAGAAAGTAAGAACCTTGTCCTGACCATGTCCTCTGACAGGCCGTTGGAAATGCCAAGCTCCCTCAACTGAGACAGTCTTACAAAAATGCATTGTGTAGGGTGGAGCAAAAGTAGACTTAGAGTTGTTCCTATGGAAAAGAGCACAATAATTAACAAGTAAAAATACAAGAATAAACTCTGTGCTTCGTATACTCACAACTGTAAACCTACATTTACTACTTCCTGTATTTCTGACCATTTTCTAGAGCTTTTAAATGATTTTGCATTTATAATTTCACTTATAGTCATGATAACTGTGACCATGTACAGTAACTGTGAGAACTATTATTATCCTTATATGTGATTCAAGATGTTTGGCTCAGTGGTAGATCATCGTCCCATGCAGCAGGAGGTCATGGTTTGATTCCCAGTCAGGGCACGTGCCCAGGTTTTGGGCTCAATCCCCAGTAGGGGTGTGCAAGAGGCAGCCAGTCAATGATTCTCTCTCATCATTGATGCTTCTATCCCTCTCTGCCTCTCCCTTCCTCTCTCTAAAATCAATAAAGACATATTTGGTTGAGTGATTTACCTATGCTGTCACAGGAAGTTGTGCCAGGATTAAAATTAACATCATCTGACTTCCTAAACTATGTTCTATTAGGAGACCACCATTCTCTCTGATGAACACATTACAGTCAGCATTATATTTCAAGGTGGCTGTCATCATAAACGGCTCTATGATGATTACAGTGATGCGGGCAATGCTTGAAATATTTCTGGATTTCTGTTCTGAATTTCCCTTATGGGAACACAAGCAACTCAGTCTCATTACACATTCAATGCAACATAGATTTATTCAGTATCTATCACTTGCATGCCACTACACTGGATAATATAGAGAGATAAAGATAATACAATTGCCAAGAAATTTACAGTTTAGCGGGCACAATGAGAAATATAGCAAGGGTGCTTTTTAAATTTTTTTTAGTACTAACATGCTATGTGGCCATTTTATATGCATAACACATACTGTACTTCATTAAATCTAAGATACTGCTAAACATACTCTTTTATGTCTCAGAAATTAAAAAACAACACTGCACTTTTTACAAAGTGTAAAATGTTGCAATCATTTTAATTTTTTATTTTACATTTAGAGAAAGAGCTCTTTTTGTCTTATTTTGACATTGCTTTTCTTTAATAGACCACTCTATCACATGCATAAAAAGGAAAATGTAAGCAAATAAATTAGTTAAAGTATTGCCAACTGTGTCACAACTGCTACCTAGTAGTCAGTAATTCTAAAACTTTAGGGATTATCATGTTTGCCCCTGTATAAGGAATGTCAAAGTGTAAAGTGGGCAGTGAGTTTCAGAATCACTGAAGTATTTCCTGCTCAGTTTCTAAAACAGTCCTTGTATGATGGAGCTCACACAAACCATGGGGAAGGTAGTTCCATGGTTTACCTCATTCTTCTTTCTTCTGGCTTGCGTGCTATCAGTAATCACCACAGTGGTTTAAGAATGTGTTGTGCCCATCAGCAGATGAGTGTGGTATACCTAAACCTTGGAATGCTATGCAGCTATAAAAAAGAAAGAACTCTTACCATTGGCAACAGCATGGATGGACCTGGAGAGCATTATGCAAAGCAAAATAAGCCAGTCAGAGAAAGACAAGTATCACATGCTCTCACTCATATGTGGAATCTAAGGAACAACATAAACTGATGAACCAAAATATATCTGGGACGTAGAAGCATGGACAGACTCTCCAACCTCAGAGGGAAGGCAGGGGATGGAAGGTGGGTGAGAAGAGATTAGCCAATGTATTTGTCTGCGTATATGCATAACCCCTGGACACAGACAATAGAGTGGTGAAGGCCTGGGGTTTGGGAGAGGGGGTGGGCTGGGAGAGTTCAATGGGGGAAAAGGACATATGTAATACTTTCAATAATAAAGATTTTTAAAAAAAAGAATGTGTTGTAAAGTCAAAGAGACCTGAAATCATTAACTGACTCTATTTCTGAAAAGCTATGTGACCTTTGGGTAGATTTGTAAACCTTTCTGTATTTCAGAATCACAACCCATAAAAATGGTTAAAATCATAACTATTACTTACCTATTAAGTAAACAATGTACTTAACACACTCAGCACAGAGCCAACAGCATTATATTTGATATGTTGACATTCTGCAAATTCTCCTAAACAAAATAATGATGCCAGACTTAGTAAGCCTGGAATAGCTAAAAGCCCTGTTACCTCCCATCTCCACAGATGGAGTGTGTGGCCTCATTCTTTTAGCTGAACCTATTAACTAAGCCTCCGATTCCACCTGAGCAAGGCAAGAAAAGAATGAAGTCCTCTGGCTCACGGCCATCCTAAAGTAGCTACCGATTTGTCAAGAAGAAAAAAAAAATAAACAAAGAAAATTCATGAGTTTCTGCATTCATCCCTTATCTTCACATATTCAAATAGCAAGAAGACAATACAAAATGAAGTTTATTCTTAATGCAGGGTGTCCCCCCCCCAAAAAAAAAATCTACACACACTTTAACAGCTCAATTTTGAAAATGAAATGTATTTTAATAAACACTGCCTTTATAATTATTCCAAGTGTGTGTACACATTTTTTTGGGGGGGGGACACCCTATATATTCATACAATCATCATCACAGTACTTCAAAATAATCTGAGCTTTATCAAATACACTCATGAGGCCAGACCTAGGAAGGTACAAGCTGAACAAAGACCTGCAAGCCTGCCTCTTCAGACCCGTGGCCAGCAGAATCACGACTCTTTATAAATGAGCACAGCTGGGGAGACACAGTTAATGAAAGGGCCTCCAAGCGGGCTGGTTACAGTCAGCCGTTGGGTGACTGATGGCAGCAGCTGCCTTGGCTTCCCCAGGACACCTTTGTGACAGGTTGCCCACGCCAGCCCGTAAATCAGACACAGCCTCCGGGTTGGGGCTTGTTCGTGGAACATGAAGACAAACTTCAGAGACAACGTGTATCTCCTGCCCTCCCTGAGGCTGAGGGGTCCAGACCTCCTGGTTTCTAAGTCACTCTCTGAACAGGAAAGAATGCTTTAATATGGGACTATCCTCCTACTTCCGAGGGCTGGCATTATCATTAGCCCTTACTATCTGCCACCCATTTTTATTAAAAATAGAGCATTGCCGACAGCCAACGGTGCTTACCAGTGGAACAAAAAACCTTAGAATTTCTGAAAATACATTTCTCCACTAGGAACACTCACTAGTCATTTTCATTTAAAAGGAGAGGGTGGGGGGAACTCACTCCAGTGGGCAAGAGTGAGTAAAATGGACGAATAGGCAAATATTTGGAAAGGTGTACAGTATGCATTTCCATCTCTCCAGAGGGAGTAGATTTGTCTGTTTCATTATTCATAAGTCACAATTTTACCTTAGTTTTCCTGCTTGTTAAATATCAAGAACGTTCTAAGCCCCCAGGCAACAGGCTGCGGTAAGTGGTGACTGGATTTCATTCACTGTATTATGGAAACATCAAAATCTTAAATCATGAGCCATGAGAATAACGGTGTTCAGTTTTCTTTTCCAGGAAGCATTGTAACCCTAATTTCTTTGCCGCCTGGAGCCGGTCAGCCTCGGTGTACCTGAATGGCATGTTGCCAATTAATACAGCATGAACCCAATAAATCCAATTAAAAAAATACAACATGAAGTTTATATTAATAGAACTAGTTTATCTATGTTCTCAAAAGTGAAAATCACTTAACTCATCAGTCTAGTAGTGTGAACCTAAATTCTGTAATAAGGTCAAATATGACAAAGCAAGTTTTAAGTTATCAGAGCTCACAACACTAAAATCATAATTATTTAAAATATAAAATACAGCCAAAACCGGTTTGGCTCAATGGATAGAGCGCTGGCCTGTGGACTGAAAGGTCCGGGTTCAATTCCAGTCAAGGGCATGTACCTTGGTTGCGGGCTCATCCCCAGTAGAGGGTGTGCAAGAGGCAGCTGATCGATGATTCTCTCTCATCGATGTTTCTAACTCTATCCCTCTCTCTTCCTCTCTGTAAAAAATCAATAAAATATATTTTAAAAAATAATAAAATAAAATATAAAATACAAAATCAAGTACAGAAATCATTGTTTCTCACTCTTTTCCTCAAATAGTGTAAACAAAGCCATAATAAAGGATGCCCAAGGGAAAAGTTAAACTGATTATGACCACTCGTAGTCTTCAAAAGTAAGCTTTCATATGAACTGATAAGTAAAAAAACTGAAAACTGTCTTATGAAGACTGCCCTGTGTCATCTATGTCATCCTGATTTGATCTAATTACAAAAGGAAATCCTATATAATAAAAAATCCTAATGTGCAAATTGACAGAATGATGGCATGACTGGTCGCTATGAACTCACCACCAGGGGGCAGATGCTCAATGTAGGAGCTGCCCCCTGGTGGTCAGTGTGCTCCCACAGGGAGAGCACTGCTCAGCCAGAAGCTGGGCTCAAGGCCGGTGAGCGCATGGCAGTGGTGGGAGCCTCTGCAGCAGCACCAATGAGCAGCGAGACGAGCGGTAGGGAGCAGCAAGCAGGCGGGTGGTAAGGAGCAAGGGGTCCCGAACTGTGAGAGGGCACAGGCAGGGCTGAGGGACCCCCCACCCCACCCCAGTGCATAAATTTAATGCACTGGGCCTCTAGTTTTGTTTATAATATACCACATTCTAGCTCTGAAGCCGATTTTGCCACTGTGGTTGACAAGTATAAGCACATTCAAAACAGGAGGTAAATACCCCCATGGAAGCCACCACGTGTCCTATCATGATAGGCAGAAGGCTTAGCAGCCTCCAATGTGATGAGAGAGGAAAGACAGAGGGGAGAAAGTGGGTCCCTGTGAACCACATGAGGGTCAGATTCTTTGGGTACAGCTTCGGTTGTTCCCAGGGTGTTTTCTCCTTCGCTGTTGGGCATCTGAAGTTAAATATGATCTAATTCATTCTAATAGGAAACATCTCATCCAAAGATAACTTTCCCATGGACTCTGGCACAGGCCTTAAGTACACAGAAAGCTAACTCTTTTAGGTCAAACTATAAACGATTTTATTATATCAGCCTTTAGCGTTTGGTTTAAATGTGTTTTTATTAGGTTTATTGATAACTTGATAGGACTATAAAATATTAGAAGAGAGGTGAAGAAAACTCTGACGACAAAAGGAAAAGAAAGTCTAGAAAAAATATGAACAACTTTCAGAAATTCTGTTGAAGAAAAATACCCATGTGTGCGGACAGGTGGGAACTGGGGTGTGGCCTTTGAGAAGACTGAAGCCTGCACCAAGTATCCAGAAGGAGGATTACAAGGAGCAAAGGGCTAGTCAAAGTCAAAACTGAAAGGAAAGGCACCAAAAAGTAATTATATCTAACAGAAAGGACAAATTTGTAAGGCAGTTAGAATGAACCAAGTCACTTCATTGCTCCATTTCTCAGAACTCAAAGCTGGGAAAGTGATAGCCCTTAAAAATTCACCCGGGCCCTTCTCCAACAATTATAGAAGAACTGAAACTTCAGGACTTAAATTTGTCTACTCTCCCTCTACCTTAAGCAGATCAAAGTGGAACTGCTTTCAGTATATTGTTAAAAAAATATTAAAGAGATCAATTTTTAACATCCTCCAGAGTTAGATTGGTCCAATGAAAAAATATTCGAGCCCCAACGTGCTACATCACACTGTTATTATGGCTTCATTCTCTATTCGGTGGAATTAGGTATAAGGTACACCTTGTATCTCTTCCAAGGTAAAACAACTAAGGAGCATGATAATACAATTGTTCTGTAAAGTCATTCCTCCCCATTATTCTGAGGAGTCGATTTCCAAACAAAATAAAATAATAAAAGTAAACCTTAGTGCAAAAGCAAATTTTTTAAATTCTTTACTCTATGGAAAATGGTATTCACTTTCATCTTCAATTTTTTTAAAAGGGTAAGGGTTTGAGGCATTTGGGGCAGATCTTTCTCAACAACAGGAGATCTCATGCAGAGTTTGGTTTTGTTTGGTTTTGTTTTACTTGTCCCACTGAACAGAATATGAGTCCCTTTTTGTGGTAATAGTAACTTATTTCTGCTATGAGGAAAACATCACTATACCCATTGTTAATCCATGCAGTACATGTGTGAGTGCGTGTGCGTGTGTGTGTGTGTGTGTGTGTGTGTGTTATGAAATGATTTTAATTTTTATAGTAGGTTTAAATTGAGGCTTCTGGCAGATTCATGGCTGTGGAAAGGGGGAAGAAATCATTAAAAGCAGGAACTTTTCAAAAATGTTATAACATTATAGTTTAGACAATAACTAAAAATACATTAAAAAGAGAAGCATAGAATGAGGCCTGTGATACTACCTTCATCTACCTGAAAATATTTTTACAGGCTCCCAACCCAACCAATAAATGGCACATGCCCATTCCCAACCTCAACCTACTGACGTTACAACCCAGTTATACCCCACATCCGTTAGGATGGCTACTACCAAAAAACAAAAAGTAACAAGTGCTGGAGAAGATGGGAAGAAATTGTGCTTTGTTGTTAGGGGTACAAAAATGGTTCAGACTCCATTGAAACCAGTATATAGAAACTCAAAAAATTAAAAATAGAATGTTCATCTGATCAGCAATCCAACTTCTATATATTTATATAAAGAAATCAAAGCAGTCTTGAAGATATATTTGTGTTCACAGCAGCATTATTCACAATAGCCAAAAGGTGGACGCAACCCATGGATGGATGAAGGGATAAAGAAAATATGACATATGTGCATTAATTCTAAAAGGGAAGGAAGCTCTAGTCCCATGGGATCACAGGCCATAAATATGTATGTTTCATTAAGACTGTCAGCAGCTACCTTTCCAAATATACAGACTAAGCCTGCCTCAGAATGAAGCCAGTGCACAGAACAAACTAAAGAGGGGAAAAAAATCAGAAAGAAGTTCATGGATCCTCGGACTTCCTAGTTATACAAGCAAAGAAATCGCCTTGTTCGTTTGGGGTTTTGGGCAGATTGGGGAAGTGAGGGGAGTTGGTGTGTGTGGGTTTTTTAAAATATATTTTTATTGATTTGAGAGAGGGAGAGAGAGATAGAAACATCAGTGATGACAGAGAATCATTGATCGGCTGCCTCCTACTGAGCATGGAGCCTGAAATCCGGGCATGTGCCCTGACTGGGAATTGAACCATAACCTCTTGGTTCATAGGTTGATGCTCAACCACTGAGCCACTCTGGCTGAATGAAATTACCTTGATTTTAAACCTTGTCTAATTGGGTTTCTCTCATTTCAAAATAAAAGCATCTTGACTAACCCAGTGTTGACGGCTGATAAAACCCACTGCATAGCCATTTGTTGTTCCACAGCATGTGAGGACTCAAACATACACCCAGTTTCCTGAGTACTCTTTCCACTGCCGGCCTCCAAGAGCCTCAGAGAAACAGGAGCTGGCCCTTGTTAGGACAGACTGATTTCAATGCTGTTCCCTACAGTCTTTGCTTTTGTTTATTTGCTTGGCTTTTCCCAAGCGCCCTGTAATGTAAGTAAACGTCTTCTATGGAAACAAGGAAACAAGACTCTACGTCAGTTTTCCACTACCAATTAATTGTGCTTCCAGTGGTTTAGCTACCTAGAACACAAAGTGCTTGTTTTCCCTTCCATTCTGATTCACTTTTAATAATATCCTCACAAAAATAAAACACTCTTGAGCTGATCCTAAGTAATCTGCTGGCATTCAGATAAAATTATACTTCAAAGAATGATGCACAAATAGTGTTTCAGTCAGGTTCCCAACAGGAAACAGATGGAGCACTCAAGATAATTCAGGGAGACTCTAATTACCCAGTGACTCTTCACAAAGATGTTGGCAGGCTGAGGGGAGCCACAAAAGATGGCTCCGTCGCCCAGATTTATTAACATCCAAAGGACAGGAGAGGGAGCAGTTACTATAAAAGAAGAGAGATTGCTAGGGAGACTTGTCTTGAACAAAGCAGTGGTTACTGTCAGAGGAATGAAAACAGCCCAGTGGAACCTTCTATGGAGGAAGCTTTGAAAGCCAGTTCCTTGATCTCATTCACACAATGTTGATCACTTCCCAAGATGCCCTATTGGTCAAACTCAATCAGAAGCTGGAGGGCAAGAAAGGCAAGAAAGTCTGTCTCTGTGACCCATATAAGCTGGACTCCAGGGGACAGTGAGAAGGATAGAAAACGGGGCAAAAGATAAAATCATAAACATAAATATAACATAAAACCTTCTGTATTAATCCTCTTCTTACCATCAAAAGTATTTAAGATCCCACCCTAATATTTCTTTCTTGGTTTGAAATATTTGTCCATTAGGCATTACATTAGATAACAGGCAAGCTTCTGTATTAAACAGAGCCCTAAATACACTGGATTACAAACGTGAGCATTTCTCTCACACACACACACCTGTCAAGGTGAAGGACCAAATAGGTAGGGTGGTTTCGCTCCATTCAGTTAGCAAGGGACCATGTTCCTGTCATCTTGATGTGCTGCCATGCCCTTGGACAGAGTCCTCATGCTAAGGTGTAGATGGGTCTTCAGAGTGTCGATGTTCTAACTCACAGGATATGAAAAGGGGGTAAGCCCAGAGCAAGTAGGTGAGTGAGGACATCACACATATCAGTTCCCCTCACATTCCCTCACAAGGAGCTTTGTAGAATGGCATTTGCAGCAAAGATGTTCCGATAATGTAATCTGCATTTGGGTGACCATGTGCCCAAGAAGGGAAAAATCATTTTGTTTTGTTTTTTTAAATATGTCTTTATTGATTTTCAGAGAGAGAAAGGGAGAGGGAGAGAGAGATAGAAACATCATTGATGAGAGAGAATCATTGACCAGCTGCCTCTTGCATGCCCCCTGCTGGGGATTGAGCCTGCAACCTGGCATGTGCCCTGACCAGGAAGAGAACCGGTGACCTCATGGCTCATAGGTCAATGCTTAACCACTGAGCCGGATGGGAAAAATACTTTTTAGTATTTAGCAGTATGCCGGAGGTATTAATATTCACAGCTTTTCCTAGTTTTAAGTTTATACAATAATGGATATTGTAATTAACAGATGCACTCTCAGAACTCTTACTTTGAAAGAGGCCTCATTTTTTGGCTAAACAGTACCTGTGTTAGAATATTTACACATGGCCTAATAAGATGATTTTTCAATGACAGAGGATGATTTCTCAGGGGAATACCTCACCCAAATTATTCATTTTTTAACACATGTGGTAGGAACCCATATAATTTTACTCACAAAATTTTCTAATGTTTTACATACCCAGAACATCTTACTCTAAAGTATATGCCATATCCTCTCAATTGGCTACTGGTACTAAAAAATAAAAATTAAAAAATTAAAAAATGATGGTAGGAATATGTAGATCTATCCAAAATATTAAGCAAAGTCCAATCATATTGAGTAAAATAAAACAAGAGTTACATGTAATCATATTGGGACCTGGGAAGTGATGCAGAGAAAAACTCATAAACAGGCTGATTGTCGGAAAAGGAAAGTAATATAATTCTCATAATGACATGAACTGTAGTCACATATCAGTTGTGACTTCTATTTACACTCACCAATACTGCCTGGAATTGAGAAACTCTTAAAGATACATATATTTTCACATTTGTATAGTACCTAAAAGATTTCTCAAACATTCATTTCTATTCTTTAGGAATATTGTTACGGTAGTTTATCCTTCTTGTCCTGCCTGACAGTTTTCTGAATCACTTTCCTTTTGAAAACAAAGCAAGGAAGAAGGGGATATTCCACTCAGGTAAAATCCCCAACTATGAAGCCTGTTCTAGGTCTGGGCTTTTGCGGTCTATGCAATTGCCACCTGACCTGAAGATTCACTCTTCTTGTCTAAATTATTATAAAAATACTGGCATCTGACAGTCTATTTAGCATAAGTTTAGTATTTTCAAGAGGTGTTAATTAAGGCATTAAAGCATCATTGTTAGTATAAATTATTTTTAATTTCAAATAGAATAAAGATTGTGTACATATCAGTCATCTTCTGACCCGAAAGGCACTCAGATCTGGAGTGGAGGGAAGTGTGGTTATTCATATTTAACCTACAATCAAAAGGTCTTCTTTTGTTATCAGTCTTCAACATTTAACATTTTCTATCAGGATTCAAACTTCACCTTTTCAAGATTTTACACTTAATTTTCATGCAGATGCCATATGTGAATTTTACAACATTTCAGTACTTTAATATTTATGTAGATGCCTACAGTAACCTTAGGTCACTTTGAATTTCCTCTTTTATCCCTTGTTACATATATCTACTTCAGTTATCTTCTGACTCTACCGAATGTGTCAGAAAACCATATGACATAATCAATCATGAGCTGTTTTTATTTCTATCATTGTCTATCATTGATTAGTAAGTAATTATAATTAGTTAATAGGTCTATAAAGCTTTGCTTTCCACTCATGGGCAAGTATGATATGCATTTAGATTGTTGCTATAAACATGGTCTAACCAAGATCCTTCCACATGAAAAATTATTAATTCCAAATTCAATTTAGAAATGTAAAACATAACTGAATCAATAGCAACTCCATCTATGGCAAACCTGGAAATATCTTTTAGTAAACCATGTTCAATCTTTTCAAAATTCAAAAATCAGCCCTCCTATACTCTAGAATGTATACTTACATTCATTTTTGAAGTTGTTTTTAAGTGTACTCCCCCAGTAAATTAAAATTTCATATTACTCTATACAAAATATGTTAGGAATGCATATAGTTCTTTTACTTAAAAAAAAAGTTCATCTTATATTCTGAGAAAAAAAGAATCTTCAAGATTTGTTTTTTTTGTGGATTTTTTTCAATTTTTTTAAAATATATTTTATTGATTTTTTTACAGAGAAGAAGGGAGAGTTAGAAACATCTATGAGAGAGAAACATTGATCAGCTGCTTCTTACATACCTCCTACTGGGGATGTGCCCATAACTAAGGTACATGCCCTTGACCAAAATCAAACCTGGGACCCTTCAGTCTGCAGGCCAACGCTCTATCCACTGAGCCAAACCGGTTAGAGCTGTTTTTTTATTGTTACACTATTATAATGTCTCCCAACCCAGTCCCCTTTACTGAGAGGTCATTTAATCTACATATACCCTCCACTCCTGCCGCCTCCTTCAGAGACAACTGCGTGAAACATACCCAACCAGATGAAAATCTCAATCTCATAAGAAACAAGTTCCACAGTTAACTACTCATGGTCAGGAAACTCTCCTTGATGTTTCAACCACAAAGTTCAGGCTGCAGAGTGAGCCTACTTCCTCTCATGCTATTCCTGGTAGAGGAGAAAAACAGATGGATAAACAGATGTAGTTGAAAAATTAATAATTCAGTCACTTCACTTTCTCCAGCTTAATATGAAATGATTTCGGTGTTTTACATGTATTTTATTTTCTAATCATATCAAAAGGTATACAACTATTTCAGTAACAATATAAGTAGGGCCTTCTGTACAAAACCAAGGGGCAGGCACAATTGGCTTTCTGTTGTCATATCTTCCAGCTATAAGAAGTGATATCTCCCTCTCTGTCCCTGCCTGTGATATCTTGGGATTACTGCAGAGGAATATAATATAGGCAGGTAATGAAAGGGATGAGGACTTGTTCAATCCCAACTGAACCCAGAGCGTTCTTCATTTGGGCCTGGGAGCTTATGCCACCTGCAGTGAAGCTACAGCAAGCACCACATTGAGATACCACGTGAACAAGGTGCACATTCATGTTAAGGACTCTAAGCAACAAAGAATTCAAAGGAGCGTAGTGGGGACAGCAGGCAGGCTGTCAGCATCTTAGATTCCTGCCTCAGGCAGGTGTCTCTCATTTCAGAAATGCTGTAAGACTAGACTGGCCATTGGAAGACAAGCTTGAATTGGCACTAGACTGCAGAGTCAGCCTTAGACTAGGCAGGGGTGGAAAAACTTTTTGACTGGAGGGCCACAGTGGGTTCTTAAACTGGACCGGAGGGCCGGAACAAAAGCAACCTGACCATGCTGGCACTCTCATCTTGGGCTGTTGGTGAAGGAGCGGAGGGGAGAGCAAGAGAACCCTCTGCTCTTTCAGCTCCTCAGGCCTGATAGAACAGCCGAACGGGCCAGATCCCCACTCGGGTCGAAGTTTGCCCACAGCTGGACTAGGGCCATGAGAAGAGCCTTAAGGAACTGGGAGAAAAAATGGGGAAAGCACCTGATGCTACGCTTTGGGTCATAGTAGCAGGAAGAGTGTCACGGAACAGAAGTGGTGAGGCCAGAGGTCAGTAGCAGAGAGGTGACACTGATTTAGTCTACAGACATTCACAGCCTTGATGGGTTGAATTTATCAGACTTGCCCTGCAGGACCCAAAACACATTTATGCAAAAACTCTACAGACCCAGAAGCCTTCAAGTTTCTCATTCATTTATTCATAAGTGTTTAAGAATCAGCTACACGCATTGACTATGTGTTCTAGGTGCTAGGAAATAGCAGTGAGCGAAATTGAAAGGAAAAAAAAAAAGATACCTTCCTTCCCTATGGAACTTACATTCTAGTGGGGTAGAAAGTAAGAAAAATAATAAGTAAAACATATACTAGGGTGAAAAAAAACACCGTAAAACTGGCATTTTAATAGCACATAAACTCCCGTTTCACTTATGTCACTAACAAAGTGCCCTTGAATTTCTGATGGCAGTGAATTGAATGAGGAGGCACTTGGGGAAACAAAGCAGTATTCCCACAGCTCCTAAAATCCCAGCACGCAGAGGGCAATTGCTGGTCCCCCTCCTTCTGTTGCCCTTGAAATTAATTTCTCTGTAGTATGATGACTAGAGTAGATCACAATAATGTATTAGATCATAAATGCAGGGCTTTGAAATTACTAAGTACTCTACAATTTTTTTTGTTACTCCTTAACCATTACTCATTTAGATGGAGCATGACCAACTAAAATATCTCTGGTTGCATGCTAGAGAATTATATCTTTGCCCTTTCCTGTTCAATATTTTTACCAACAGCCTGATGAAGGCATTAAAGGGCGGTGATCAAATTTACAAATAACACCAAGTTGAAAAGCAGAGCCAATGTGTTAGATCACAGGATCAAGATTCAAAATTATCTTGACAAGGCAGAACACTGGGATGAAGCCCATAAAATAATATTAGCAGACATGTTATGAATAAAATAATTAGCTAATTAACAAACACCTGCACATTTACAAGATGGCCGAAATCAAGCTCCATAGCATTTAACTAAGGGAGAAGAAGGCTAGAAGCCCTCGTTGATCTTCAGTTGAACGTTGGTCAACATTTTAATACAGCTGCAACAACAAAAAATAAGTCGTAAGCTGTACAGTAGAGTAATATCTAAACCAGGAGAGGCAATATCTATGTGGAGAAGAGTATTCAGACCTGGGTTTCACACTTAATAACATTATTTAAATTTTTTTTTAAGTATTCATGGAAGGGCAACAAACAGGAAATGCACTCCTCATATTAGATAAGTGATAGCAAAGAGCTGAGGAGTTGCTTGCTGTGGGAGAGGGAGCGCTTAGGGAAATCTAAAGTACATTTTCAAATATTATAAGGAGCTATTACTGATAAGAACACTTATTAATTTCTAAACATTAACTGTCTGGCCTCAGAACAATCTTGGTGCCTCGCCTTTGTAATCTCTAAATCAGGGTTAAGAATATCAATTCTGTAGGGTTATAAGGATTAGCAAGAACGCCTGCCCTGCGTGAAGTACATCACCTGGAACACTGCCTGCATTCCACAAAGTGGAGGCATTTTTATTCTCTGTGGCTGGAAAGTAGACTAAGGTCAATGAACGCAGGCCGTTGGCCAGGCCAGGAAAGGCTCCTGGAAGGCTGGCTCCTTCTCCATGACATGTCCACGCAGTTGTTCAATGACCATCAGGAACTTTGAAGAGATTTGTGTACTGGGTGAAAGTTCGATTACTTTATAAACCCCCTTCACTGAAAAAATTGTAAGTTTCTTCCAATGCTAATATTTTATAATTCTCTCTGCTTTCAACCTATGTATCTAGTGGGTGTTTTTCTTACACTAACAAAGGCCGTTTCTCAAGGGCTGAACCTTTTTCTCTTTCACCTATTTTGGATGGAACGCTTCCACTGGTGAACTGTCCACTTCCTGTTCTAATTTATTCTCATTTACAGTACCGGTTAACTTGTACTTATGACTCAAGATCAATGCATCATGCCTGGCTGGCATGTCTCAGTGGTTGAACATCAACCTACGAACCAAGAGGTCACAATTCAATCCACAGTCAGGACACATGCCCTGGTTGCAGGCTTGATCCCTGGCAGGAGACAGCTGATCAATGATTCTCTCTCATCATTGATGTTTCTATCTCTCTCTACCTCTCCCTTCCTCTCTGAACTCAGTAAAAATACATTTTTTTAAAAGATCAACACATCAAGTTACCATATTATGACATCAGGCATTAATGTCCTCGGAATATATGGATAAATGAAATGTGTCACAGTGAAGAGATTTTCAGTGATGGCCTGTGGTACTCTCCACAGAGTAATTTTGTGAGTGGTTGAGTCTGGTCTTGGTGACAGTGCTCCTAACTGCTCAAAAATACTAGTTTTGTTTCTTGTTCCACATTGTTTCAAATGGGTATATTTGCAAGATGAAAGTCTTCCAACTTTGTAAGGGAGTGCTGTTTACTCAAAGCGAGTTTCAGTGCCCATCAAATCATAAAAGGCACAGTGTAGGGACTGGTGCATGGTGAGAGACAGGAAGACTGGAGTGAACAATGTAGTTTCTGAAGCAACAGGACATGCTGTCTCCTGAAGGAGTGGGTTGCCAAGAGGGAGCCTAGGGGACTGATAGGATCAAGTGAGAAAGTTTAAAAGTAAACTAAGTTTGAGGAAGTAAAGTTCTATAACCCCTTAAAACTTAAATCACGTTTCCCATTGATTTGGGTAAATTTTGCATCCTGATTATTGTAATTGGTCTTGGTTTCTGGTTCCTATCTCTGTGTGTATTGAAGCTTTCAATGCAGGTGTTTTTAAGCTTTCCAATGTTGATGTTTTCTAGCATCCTCTTTCCTGAAAATTAAATAGCTTCAGCTTCCGTTTTATAAATATGTTGGGGGTTTCTCAATTTCCAAGAAGAGCCACAATTTAGAACTTACTTGGAAATTTACTCTTGAAACTTAAGATAATGATCTACAAATATTTCCCTGGGAAAGAGCTCTTAACTAGGTAAATAGATTCTGTGTGCTGAAGCTAGGATTTGATTGAAATGTGATGGGTGTTTGTTCTATGGGTTAATTTTTCTGCTTGCCTTACCAAATATTTGTATGGAAGCCTAACTGCTGGACTGTGCCTAAATATAAGTAATAAACTTTATAGAGTAATAGGCACACTTTATAATTGCTTCATTTATCAATGTGCAAGAGCCCCCAAAATAACTGTCGATTCGATATTTACTCAGATCTATTCCAGTTAAGCACTCTGCTCGGTGCTGAGCATACAAAGGAGTTTGGTGGGGCCCGGGCCAGGTAGCTCAGTTGGTTAGAGCATCATCCTGATACACCAAGGTTGCAGGTTCAGAAATTATACTGAAAAGGGAAAACATCTAAATGCCCCCAAATATGAGTATAACTGAATAAACTGTGGTGAGATCAAGTCATGGAACAAAGATTTCTACTTACAAAAGCTATAATGTAAAGTAAAAAGAGGAAGAAACAAAGCACTACGGAGAATGTAATTACAACTACGTTGAAGGCAAACAGAATAAAAGGCTAGCTAAGAAGAATAAGAGCAATGCATTCAGGTGGCAGAATATGAGTATTTATTCTCTTGTTTTTGCTATTGTTCTTGTTTTCTCTTCTAAAAACAAATGATTGACTCTTCTAAAAAAAAATGATTGAGTCTATTGCTTCTAAAAGCTCACTGATTTCTCACTGAGAGAAATTAAAGTGTAAAATCAGTTTAATTTCTCTTAATGAGAAATCAGTGAGCCTTTTAGAAGCAATAGACTCAATCATTTTAAACTCAAGTCATACAGTAACCTCCTCCTTAAAGGTCAGAAACTTTTTTTTTCCCAATTTATTTTCCACAGTGCACAGTTCCTTATACCAAGAGATGCTTGATATTTTTTTTATTGAATATATATTTAAAAGTGTAGATAAGATCAGGAAAGACACCCCTTTACCTATTAAGTATTTCCGACATAAGCTCACTAATTAGTGATTTATTTGTGTTAATGAGTTCCTCTTTTAAAATGCAAATGCATCAAATAGCTAAATGAGAAAAAAATGAACAGAGAACACACAAGAGGGAACACAAATGGCTAATAAACATGAAATGAAAAGTTCAACCACATTAATAATCAAGGAATAAAAATTAAAATGATATCAGTTTTCCTAATGAAACTTGCAGAAATTTTCATGGTAATTCGCAATGCCAGGTGGAGTATCAATAAGAAGATACTGAAAATGTTATGACTCTCATAAACTGCTGGTGGCACTGAAAAAATTGGTGCTAACTTTCTTGAGAGCAATTTAGCAAAACACTCCTAACTTTTGATGTAGGAATTCCATTTCCAGCAATACAGCTTAAAGAAAAAGTCATAGACATATGTGGAAAAGGTTTCTCTGTGAACGTTCAATGCAGTATCCAAAACAATTTGAAAAATTCCAAGTATATATAATAAAAGGCTAATATGCAAATTGACCAAACTGCAGAACCACCGGTCACTATGACACACATTGACCTCGAGAGATGACATGTACTGAACACCAGAGGGCAGATGCTCAATGTAGGAGCTGCCCCCTGGTGGTGGGTGTGTGGTCCCACAGTGGGAGTACCACTTAGCCAGAAGCCCTGAGTTGGGTTTATGGCTGGCAAGTGCAGCCCACTCTGTGCCCTCGAGGGCAGCACTAAGGAAGTCCAACTGCCAGCTTAGCCTGCTCCCTGCATCAGACATCCCCTGAGGACTCCTAGACTATGAGAGGGCACAGAGTGGGCTGAGCCCCCCCCCCACCCCAGTGCATGAATTTCATGCACCAGGCCTCTAGTCCATGATAAAGGGGGGAAAATAAATTGTTATAAATAACTTAATAAAATATTTTGTCTTTATAATCAACTTTTCAACCAATATTCAAATATGGAAATTCTCATGATATAATATTAACTGGAGAAAAATGGTACACACATAATATTTCACAGCATGATCGCATTTTTTTAAATAATTAAGCATAGGCAAAATATGGAAAAAAATAGTAGTAATGACTGATTCTCTAGCTGATGATACTTAACATGTATCATCATGTTAAGTTTCTGTTGTCTTCTTTATTTCTGTTGTCTTCTTTATTTTCTTTTATTCCCAAGTATTCTAAGAGGATATTTGTTATATATAATCAGCATTTTAAAAAAAGGCATTCTGCCTATTCTTGCAATTTCTAGAACTCCATGGTAAGCAAATAATCTAAAATGCAGTAAAGTTTCTACACAAAGATGCTCATGTTCAGCTTTATTTTAAATAATAAAATTAAAATAGGGAACTAAAGGTAGTAAGATCTATAAAATAGACCACAGTCTTCTAATATTATGCTTAATTCCTCTTCCTTTACTTTACTCAAAACATCTTATGTTGTTGCACTAGCATAAACAATCCTAGGACAAATAGCTCGTGTGCACACACACACAGAGACACACACACACACATCTCCTCCCTAAAAAGCTAAATCTAGGACTGGAGTATGGTAATCAAAAAAAATTTTTTTTTACTTTTTCAGTATAATTTTATTTAGCAGAATATATGTACTCCAGTAGCATTCACACTCCATTGTTTAGTCACTTGAAGAGCATGCAGAACGTCCAAAATGTGGCCTTCAACGGAGAGAAATAGCGTTCACCATTTAAAATGAATTTTGGATCAAAGTGTCAGCCCTACCTGTTTTTGTGTAACAGAAAGAAAAGGCGGGGGTACCCATTTTTCTGTAGAATGAAGGTGTGACTGTATGCTGGCTGAGGATTCCCAGCCCTCGTCCCGCTCCTCGGGGATAGGCTTGCACTTGCTCTCGGGGTCCCCAGCGCAGGAGGGAGGGCCTCTTCCAAAAAGAAACCGCTAACAGGGTACCTGGGGGCTAACCTCGGGGTGACTTCGAGGGCAGAAACTCACTTCTTAGGTTCTTTTGTGAATGCATTTCCTCGACTTTTAACTTGGTTCTGACCTACGCCCCACAGAGGTATGTGAGCGGAGTGGGAAGTGCCCAGCCCGCCGAGACGTGAGCTGGTGGTTCACCTGCGGCGGCGTGGCTGCTGCGCTGGGCCTGGCGCGGAGCCCGTTCAGTGCACGCGTCCAGCACGAGTGGGTCAGAGACGTCGGCGCAGGTGACCGCGCTGACGGCCGACTGCTGTCGCTCCAGGTCGATGTCCACTGTGGCCAGCAGGCGCTGCATGGTCCCAAACCTCTCCGCACTTCCCTTCCGAGAGGCAGGATTCGAACCGGCCGCCCAGCTTCGTGTACAGCTCGATGATGATGATGATGCCGTGGACGATGGCGGTGGGAGCCGGGATCTCCAGCACCACGCTGGTGTCCTTGACGACAGACCCGTCCTCCTTGGCTGACACCTGCGCCGTCTGGGTTTGGATCCCCACCGTGCTGCCGCGCTTCTCCTCCACCTGCACGTGCTCAGATGTCACCCCCATTCCTCGGTGGTCGCTGTCCTCTGCAGTCAGCACCCCGGGACCTCCCCCGCCGCTCCAGCACCTGCCGCAGCAGAAGGCTTTCCAGACTGATCCTCCCGCCCGCCGCCTGTCCGAGGAGCTGCTGCAGGTCCACCTCCTGCTTCTTCACGCTCCCAAACGAGGACTCTCTCTCCACCAGGCCTTTCTTTGCCCCCGACATTCAGCTTATTTAAAATAATAAAATTAAAATAGGGAACTATGTCACCTATTTATAGATCTTACTATCTTTAGTTCCCTATCTCGATGGCCCCACTCACACAGTTTGCAAACTTGCTCTCGTATTTCACGGAGTCCGACTCCACGACCACTAGACTCAGACACTGGTCTTCTGTAAGCACATCTCCGAGGGCCACGGATAAAGACTGGTATTTGGGTCTCTGCCAGCACCAGAATCTGCTGTTTTTTGTTTTTTGTTTTTTTCATCACCAGGCTTAGAAGCTGTAACTTATCAGAGTCATTCAGGCGTGTTACTGCGATCAGGTTACCCTCATCATCAGCTTCTCTAAGAAAAGTCTTTGTTGCTTTGGCAAACATTTTGAGAACTCCAGGTTACCTTCCGCGCCCGCAGCTCTTGCAATCAAGTGTTTTGTTTTTTGAGTTTTTGCAGTAAGATGAGCAAAATTACCTTTCTCCTCTGAATTTAGGATTTATTTCCTAACCACCTCAAAACAAACACATTCTATAAAATAAAGAACTAATATGGTAATTAGACTGGATGGTAGAATGACCCTCCAAAACAACCAGTGTTTGTGGGGCTGGGAGGCAAGGCTGTCGGGTCATGAGGGCCAAGCCCCTTGCACAAATTTTGTGCATGAGGCCTCTAGTTAATAATAAAGGGGGGGGCATTAATAATATATAAAAATATTTTGACACCACAGTTAAATTTTGAAAAGTAAAGCAAAATTTTGAGATCAACAGTGTAACTGGCTTCCTACATGCACATAACACTAGCCTCCTGAACAGCTTTGAACCCAGTAGGATACAGAGATGATGCCAAAAACGAGAGAAAGAGAGAGAGAGAAAGAGAGAGAGAGAGAGAGAGAGAGAGAGAGAGAGAGAGGATGCCATTTTCTTTTTCTCTCTTCACTGCCTCCAACTATGCTCTGTTAAATTTGCTTTTCCCATCTTTCAGTGACATCTTGGACAGTCCTATAGCTTCCCAGTCACTTTTGAATGTCAAGAATTATAGTCTAGTCTAATAGATTTTAAAATCTCAGTCTTGTGTTCAGTCCCATGTTCACCCTGGCCTTTCCTTCACTCTTCCCCTCTCCTTTGCTCATTTGCTTTGGGCACTTCCAGGAATGGGTAGAAAGAGAAACCATGGAAATGGACCAAAGAGGTTCTGTTAACTGCAGCTGCTGTGCCTTCACAGCGCTAAAGGCTCCCAAGGGCTCCTCCCCAGATCCCCTCCCTAACCAGCTGGCTAAAGTGGGAACCACTCAGTCCTACTCCATCCTAAACCCCATACCCACTCCAGGTCAGCTCAGCATTCACCCACAACTCTTTCTACCACTGCCCCCTCCCCATGACCCATTCTCTCAGGGGGCACATGGGCCATATTCCTGAAGCTCAGATGCCTTCCTTGATGTTCCTTTGATCTACTAGAAAAGGTCATGTCTTTGTCCCAATAAAACATAAGAGTAAAAGCTAACTTACATCTCTCTTTACCCAAAACACCCTCCAGTTATCTACCATCCCCCACGCCAAAAAGGCATCCAACTGGAGAAGAAAATACTATCTCCCCTTTCCTACAAAGTACCCCACTGGAACCCTGCCATGGGGCATTCTGCTGCCGCGATCAGCAGCTCACATTTCTGAAAGCTAATGAAATACTCAGGAATGAACTTGCTCCAGAAGGCTAAAGACTTCCACAGTGAAAACACTGACGGGAGAAATGAAAGACGACACAAACAAAGGCAGGCATCCCATGTCCCTGAGTTGAAAGACTTCATAGTTAAAATGCCCAGGCTACCCAACATGGTCTACAAATTCATTGCAATCCCTATCTAAATTCCAATTACATTTCATACACAACTAGAAAAAGCAATCATAAAAAGCCATAAGGAGCCACAAAGAACCCTAAACAGCCAAAAAATCTTGAGAAGCAGAAAAAAGCTGAGGCCTCATAGTCCCTGATTGCAAAACCATGGTGCTCGAAGCATTATGGCACTGGAATAAAGATAGATCTACAGACCGGTGGAACAGAACAGGAAGCCCAGAATTAGCCCCATGCATATACAGTCAACGGATCTTTGAGAAGGATCACCAGAATACACAAAGGGGAAAGGGTGTCTCTTTAACAAGTAATAGTGGGGAAACTGGATATCCACATGCAAAGGAATGATATTGAATCTGTATCCTATACCCCACACAAAATCCACGTATAGTGGGCTAAAAACTAAAATGTAAAACCTAAAACCATAAAACCCCTAGAAAAACATAAGGGGGAAAAAGTTTAATGACATTGGTCTTGACAATGGTTTATTGAATATAACACCAAATGCATAGCCAACAAAAGCAAAAAGTAAACACGTGAAACTACATAAAACTGAAAAGCTTCTGTGCAGGGGGAAAAAAAGTTAACTTGGTGAAAAGGCAGTCTATGGAGTGGGAGGAAATACCTGTAAACCACGTTTCTAGTAAGGAGTCAATGTCTAAAATATGCAAGGAGCTTCTACAACTCAGCTGTAAAATAGAAATAAATAACCAGCTTTAAAAATGGGCAGAAGACTTGAACAGACATTCTCCCAAAGGTATACAAATGGCCAACAGGTACACGGGAAGGTGCTCCACTTTGCTAATTTCCAGAGAGATGCAAAGCAAAGCACAGGGAGAGACATAACCAGACATCTGTTAGGAGGGCCAGTGTCAAGAACAACAACAAAAAAAAACAATGTGTGGCCGAGCATGTGAAAAATGGAACCCCTTCTGCACTGTTGGTGGGAATGTGAAGTGGGGCAGCTACTATGAAAAAACAACATAGATGTTCCCCAAACAAATTACAAACAGAATTCCCATGTGGCCCAGCAATCCCATTTCTAGGCCTTTATCCAAAGAAAGCAAATGGAAATCAGGATTTCTGAGAGGCGCTTGCACTCCCACGCCCACTGTTCCACTCATTATCCGCAACACCGAGAGGTAGAAACAACCTGCATGCCCATCGGTGGGGGGGGGGGGGGGGGGTTCATTCTAATGTGATATGTACATAGTCCAGAATATTACTCAGCTTTTGAAAATAAATAAATATCTCATTAGGCAATTACATGGATGAGCCTGAAAAGCATTCTGAAATAAGAGACAAGACAGCAGCCACAGAAGAACAATTATTACCGTGTGATTTCACCAGCCTGAGGATTCTAAGAGCCAAGCTCAGGGAAACAAAGAAAACAGTGGTGTCAAGCAGATCCCATGTTAAATGTTTTACTATATATTTTTAAAATTTGATGACTTTGAATTGTTGCCTGTATTTCTGAGTAAACATAAACACACACACACACACACACACACACACACACACACACCAACATCGCCTTTGTTTTCTTACAGTGCCTAATTTTAATATCAATATATGCAAGAATTCCTTATTAAATACTACATTGTGCTAGACTATTTTAGAAAATGAGATACAATCTAATGAGACATTTTAAATCTCTCCTGTATAGAAATGGAGTTTGACTATTTCTAGCATTGTTTTATATCTCACTGAATCTAATTACTACTAAACATTTTCAGACTCTTTAAGTTACTTCTGACATGTAATTTACCAGAAAATTCATTAAAGTGTTCAATAATTTTTTTACTAATCTGTAAACCTTATCACTGCAGTTTTTATTAGCTAAAATATAATTAACTAGGTCTGGCGTTTTAATTTTAGGGACAAATTATTTACCTATACTATCAACAGTTTTATGATAATTACATTTTTACTCCAACACACTTCTCTCCCCATCAGGTTCAGTAATTAGAATTCTACATATAATATCTCATAGTCATAGTGACATTTATATCTGTCTTTTTTTACTCCCAGTCCTTAAATATTCAACAATTTGTGATCTTAACTATTTTAAAGACATCAGTGGCAATAATGAGCACAAAATTGCAGTATTAAATATAAGTACAGACATGCCCATTAATGGAAAAATTTGATCTTTGTTTCTTGACATTTATATCATTTAAACTTGTTTACTATCCATTTTCTTTATGTAGTAAAATATAAGTTAAATGTTAGTGATTCTTGACAGGTAGAAACAATGATTAAACAATATGATTTCTCTTGAAACAAATCTGAGTTCACTGAATATGACTAATATTAATCCTGCCAGCAGCTTCATCCATGCCTTCTGAGACTTGGTTCCTTTAAAAATTAGAGACCAGCCAAGGTCGGTTTGGCTCAGTGGTAGAGCGTCGGTTTGCGGACTGAAAGGTCCCGGGTTCGATTCCGGCCAAGGGTGTGTACATTGGTTGCGGGCACATCCCCGGTAGGGGGTGTGCAAGAGGCAGCTGGTCGATGTTTCTCTCTCATCGATGTTTCTGGCTCTCTATCTCTCTCCCTTCCTCTCTGTAAAAATATCAATAAAATATATTTTTTTAAATAAATAAAATAAAAAATTAGAGACCAAGGCCCTGGCCAGGTAGCTCAGTTAATCAGAACATCATTCTGATACATCAACAGTGCAGGTTCAATCCCCAGTCAGGGCACATATAAGAATTAACCATTGAATGCAAAAATAAGTGGGTCAACAAATCCATGTTTTTCTCTTTCTCTCCCCCTTCTTTTCTATCTAAAATCAGTAACTAATTTTTATAATAATAATCAATACAGTCTCTTAAATAGAATCCTTGGAAATCACTATAAATTGTTTTTTCTACAATGATGCAACACAAATTCAAAAGAGAAATAAATAAAATAGAATGTGGGAGCTTTGCCCAAACTAAGAAAGAATTCACTTAACTAAATAATTATATCAATTTAACTTTGACCTAGTATATTACCCCAAATATTTTCCTGATCTTAAAAATCCTGAAAATAAGAGTTTACATGGCAGCAACCTGCATTGTTTATTTTTTTATTCATTTATTTATTCATTTATTGCTTACAGCATTATAACCAGAATTTGCAGAAGGTGTCTTTATATGAAACACCTCGCGCAATTTTAATGATGATGTCTTTTCCAAACAAAAACCTTTAGATAAAATGTACTTAAATTGAGAAAAACTTGTGTGAAGTTGAAATCAACTGGTTTCTGAAGAGCTAGTGTTACATAAAAAGCAGGAAGTAAAGTCTGCCCTCACTGGGAAAGGAGAGGCGAGCATTCAAAATAGTTCAGAACAGTCTTCTTTATCCATGCCTGGTAGCACGAATTCAATGTGCTTTGTGCCCACTTTGTATCAATATAAACACTGCAATATGTCTCTCATTCAATATTGTTCAGTCTCTCAATTTAGAATATACCTATGTTATTACTGTATTCAAAGGTTATGAGACATAGCAGAAAAATCAAAGCTAAGCATGTAATCTAGCATGAAATGGCAACAAAAACACTTTACAGACAAGTATTTTTCTGCCAAAGACACTGAAACCCAAAATTACAAGGAAAAAAATTAGTTAACAGGAATTATCTGACTAGAAATTCTTTAGGTATCACATACAGTGGATGTGAACAAAAATAGATCTCCTTTGAAAAAGAGAAGGTCTTTCACATTTTGAAACCTTCATGTAAGATAAGCCGAAGATTTTTTCTAACATTTTTTCCCTAAAGAATTCTCCAGAATTTTAAAGCAACCCTGGAAGTGGGGATTTTTAAATTACATAATGTATGCTAGAAAGTGAATGAAAATTTGCATGTGAATGGCTCATATTTGCATATATTTTGTCAATCAGAAAACATGAATTCTGTCTCTACAAAAGGTGAAGTCTAAAAATGTGTGATAAACATTTTTAAGAGCTTTTAAAGCTTTGATTAAATATATACATACATACATATACTAGTATATATACATATGTGCACATTTATATACATACATATATTAACCACAAACACATTCTCTCTCACTTTGTGTGTGCACAGAGGAAAGATCATGGGAAGATACAAGCCAGGAAGGGGCTACTAACCAGAAACCAAGCCCTGCCAACCTTGATCTGGAACCTCGAATCTCCAGAGCTGTATGAACATTAATGTCTGCTATTTAAGCCATGCAATCTGTGGTATTTCCTATGGCAGCCCATGTAGACTAATATCAAGTGAATTTGGGATGAATAAGGTCATTACAGGCGTGAGGAGGGAGGGAAGGCCTAAGGAGGAGGGGCCTTATCTGTGCAGGAGGTGGATGTGGAAAGCCTGGTTGATGGTAAAATGGGTGCAAGTTATAAAGAGGTACATGCCCTTGACCAGAATTGAACCCCTGACACTGGTCTACAGGCTGAAGCTTTAACAACTGAGAAAACTGGCTAAGGTGAGCCAAAAGTTTATTTTTTAAAATATATTTTTATTGAATTCAGAGAGGAAGGGGGGAGGAAAGAGAGAGAGAGAGAGAGAGAGAGAGAGAGAGAGAGAGAGAGAGAGAGATTTCAATTATGAGAATCATAATTTATGTAAGCTACCTCTTGCATACCCCCTACTGGAAATCAAGCCTGCAAACTGAGAATGTGCCCTGATGGGGAATCGAACAGTGATCTCCTGGTTCATATGTCAGTGCTCAACCACTGAGCATGCCAGCTGGGCCAAATGCTTCTTTAATACAATCAAGTGGCTCTGAAAGCACAAGAGCAACACACACCCTGCAAATAGAGAAGAGGCCTCTCCACAGTGCTGGGTGGCCACCTTGTCCAAAACTAACTCAGCCCACAGGCAAATAAGCAAGCAGTTTTGTCTTGAAGAGATGTGCCTGTCCACCATCAAGCCAGGCCATGGGAAGAGGGACAGGGATTGTGGGAGTCATGTCCACCCTTCCTCATAAAACCCAGTCCGTTATATGCCTGGCTCTATGGACAGCCCACAGGGGAACATCAGCCTTCCTGAGACTAAAGCCTGGGGCTGACTTCAAACCGGGGGCTCAGAAGGAAAACAAGAATGCCGTCTGCTGACCTGGGAAGGCGGGAGGTTCCCTAAAGGGAGATCCAGCCATGCAGCCATGGAAGAGCCAGGGCAACAGGCATGCCTGGAGGAGCCGACTCCAGCTCTAGCACCATTGCTGCGAGCATGCCCTACCTGCATCTCAGATCTTCCCCTGCAACATCAGGACGATGGAGGGTGTAAGGTTGTAAGGTCCCAGCTGAGAGGTTTGCGACGCAGAAGCAAGACACGGAATCCAGGCCATTAAGAAGGGGGAAGGTTTTAATCTGCTCTCCCCGCGAAGCTCACTGGTCCGAGGGTGGGCCAGGGAAGTTCTTGCCAAAAAGCGGCATAGGTATTTCTTTTATACAGCTGTTTAGGGAGGGGAGGGTGGAAGGCATGAGAGGTGTGGAATTCCTGTCTCAGGCCAGGGGTCTAGGAAGGCCCTAGGAAGGTGCCAAGTAGCCAGCTATCTTTGTCACCATCCATCCCGCAGATGCTTGCATCTGCTCTGCCCCCCCCACCTAACAGAGGGCAGGATGGGGGGAAAAGGCTGCTCCAGGACATGTATGTGGCCTTCCAGAGTCAAGGGCAAGAAGAAGAGAGGCAGGAAGAGCACACTTGCCATTGTTACCAGGCCACCCTTCGGGGCGGGACAGGGCCCGGGCTGCCACCTCCCTGCTGCAGAGAGTGAAAAGGGAGTCTGGAAACCAACATGCCAACTTCTAAGCAACTGATAAGGAAACATGGCCTCCAACCCAAATGCTCCACGAATAAACGCTCACAGCTCCACGAAGGCGGGATCATCTTTGTTCCTTGCTCCAGCAACATGTCTTTTTCTTAAAATTCCCCTTTAGGCTGGTTCTCCTTCCAAATACACAGCCGCTAACCAGAAGAGTGTCAGCTCTAATTGGGTGCTACTGGGGTGGAGGTAAAAGAATGTAGCGGAGCATACGGGCCCAGAGGATGTACTAATAAAGGGGAGGAAGCAGCAGGGGTGAACTGGCAGACCCCTGCCCTGAAGCAGACCTGCATTGTCTCCCGACCTTCTGATCAACCATCTTATTCCCACCTCTGTGCGAGTCTGACAGCTCATTCATTTAGAGCTCAGGATGCCAGGGGACTGGGCTTGGGAGCTATTTTAAGGATAAATGGCTTCTGTTTGTTTTTAATGCTGAGGAGGACACACTGAATGAGAGGGAGGAAGACCTTTGCACACAAAAGAAACTTCTTTCAAAAAGGAGAATGCTTTGACATTTGAGACTAAGCGCTTCTTTGGAGGGTAGACCTCCTTAAGGATGACACATTTGGTCGGGAGCAAAGTTAAACAAAGCCCCACCACAGAGCACACATGACCACCACCCCAGTGTTGGGTCATAACATACTCAAGGCTGTCAAGCAGGGATCTAGGCTACAGAGGAAACCTGCCTACATGACTTAATGCAGGGCTGTCGGTGGCTTCTACTCCTAGGCTCTGGAGGGTGTTTATGAACTTCATCTTGATCTAAATTAGAAACATTACCAAAAGTTCAAGTTAACAAAGATATCCAAGGAAGCTCTTTTTTTTTTCACACCAGACAAAAATATGGAAGAAGTGGATCTTTGCAATACTGCCCACAGTATTTTCCCAAGTAACCACACTGGGTGAGTGGTCAGTGATTATGGGTGCAAGGGGACTGGTTAAGGAGGTAACTGAAAAGATGAGCTAGGCCATCTATGGGTGAAGGGAGAGACTGCTGGAAGAAAGGAGAAGGTCAAAGGCAGCAAGACTAGCAAATGAGATCTTTGAGCAAATCATAATACACAAATGGCCACATTCTTCAGAAAAATATGTCTATTAAAAGTAGTTCACATGATTTCTTAAAAATTAACATGGCAGTTCTATTTTGAAAAAAAAAAAACTGATGTACTTACTAATATAAAAAGAACATTACCAAGAATAAATTAGCAACCCTTAAAATACTGTCTTATGCTCCAAACTAACATTTTCATATTTCAATGGAAAATGACTCATTTTGCCACATAAAATATCACAATTCAAAGTAAAAAACTCTGGATAGAAATTATATTGAGCTTCCCAGTGTCTGAAGATAAATCTGGATCACTGAAATATGAAAATATTATCTTGCTTCAAGAATCAGTTCTTGAAGTCTAAAGGATGAATCGCCCAGACACAAAAGACTATTATTTCTCATAAGTCACTCAACATAACTTTTCTTCCTCTCTCATTTTTACACCCCATTTTTTCCATACCACTTTTTCCCTTGAGCTCTTAACATAAATCCTAATTCCTCATGCTAATTATCAGATCCAAATAAGAAGTCCACTCTGCCAATTTTTTTTTATAATCCATATTTCTCCGTTTCATCCTTTAGTTTCCCTCCTTCCAACAACCTGGCCCAAGCCTTCTCAGGGTTTCCAGCATTCTGCACTGTCCACTGCTTGCCCTTGGAGGTTGGGAAGTGGTCCAGGGAGGGTGTGGGGGGAGAGATCGGGTTCTCCAGGGAGCAACTGATGAGAGAGAATCATCGATCAACTGCTGGGGGGGGTGGGGGTGGGGGACTGTTTCTCTGTTTCCCGAGACCCTCGTGGAAAACGACAGGCTCCTGAGTGGAGGAGCTGGGGATTAAGAAATTAAAGAAAAAAAGAGACCGCCGAAACCGGTTTCAGTCTGCGGACTGAAAGGTCCCAGGTTCAATTCCGGTCGATGGCATGTACATTGGTTGCAGGCACATCCCCAGTAGGGGGCGTGCAGGAGGCAGCTGGACGATGTTTCTCTCTCATTGATGTTTCTAGCTCTCTATTCCTCTCCCTTCCTCTCTGTAAAAAATCAATAAATTATATTTTTTTTAAAGAAGAAGAAAAAGAAAGAAAAAAAGAGATCAAGAGGCAGAAATAGATTCACCAAGCTGGGATCCGGGTGGGGGGCTGTCACTCTGATGGAGAGACAGTCAACACCCATCACAGGGGGGTTTAAGGTCAAAGAAGTTTTGGCTGTGCCCAGGTCCTATTCATTCCTCATTCCTGGGATTTAGCATATCCAGACCTGGGTAAGTCAAGGTCCTATTCATTCCTTGTTCCCAGCACTTGGATAAAGATAAGAGATCAGTACTGATAACAGTCTCTGACTTTTTGGGGAAACATGTTCCCAGAGCATGGCTTTCCTATGCCTTGAGGTCAGCTGATGATAATTAAAGGTCATCCATGTGCATTTCCAGGGGGCCCACTACAAGCTGCCTCCTCCATGCTCCCCCACTGGGGATTGAGCCTGCAACCTTGGCATATGCCCTTGATGGGAATTGAGCTCAAAAACCTTCAGTCAGCAGGCCAATGCTCTATCCACTGAGCCAAACCAGCTAGGGCTATCGTGCCCCATTTTAGAAGCTTGCAGTCACTTTCCATTGTCACTTTAATCACATGGAAACAAACAATCTTTTAGATTTTTAAAGAATAGTGTCGAATTTGTAATATCTAGTTTTTCAGGAATATTTTAGGCAGATATCATTAGCATTTCTTCCATCTGAAGATACTTTTATTTTTCCTGGTAAATCACATGCCATATTACTGAAGTCTTAGTCATTTAACTTAATTAAAATATGAATGGTAGATGCTTCCTTTTTTTCTTAACCAAGAGGTTAAAATGGAAATGTTCATTTTTCTTGATATAAAGACATTCGCTGGAAACTGGAGACTTCCTCTGAATGAGTAATTAAGTTTTTAAAATATGCAAATCAGTTCTGCATTGAATTAGAAGCTGTCATTTCAAATAATCACTTTGTTCTGACATTTTTACATGAGCAAATTATATTTCCAAAAAAAAAGTGTCTAGAGATAACATTTTGTTACTGTCTTTGTCAAGTGCTTGAAAAAATTCTAAGATTGTGTGTGTGTGTGTGTGTGTGTTTTATCAACAATGCAATATGTTCAACAGTATTCAGAGGCAAAAATATACTTTTTAATATTCTGTCGTCATTTTTAGAAATACATTTTATATTGTAAGCATAAATTGTTGCTACTTTTTTTTTCTTATTTTGAAATGAACTTTCATAAAATATGAAAAGTATGACATTCATATGATGACTTGCCCCCTGGGTAAGAGCATGGGATAAAATGAAGCTGATACAGAATGAAGTGTGGGTCCTCTTCAAAGTGCGGGTGCTGCTGGGGGTGAGCTCCTTATGATATCCCCAGAAAAGGAATGTTCTGGAACTGGCAGGGAGAACCCGTGACTTCTATTGTGTGGAGCTGAACCCCTGTGCTTCCCAAGCCCCACTCCCTGTAGCCCAGTCATAGAGGATGTGTCCGGTGTCTCAGTGGAGCTGAAATCAGAGCCAGTGTCCAGAGGTCCTGCTCCGGATTGGAGCTGGGTCCGGTCCCGCATCAGGCCAGCTGCAGCCCGTTAGCCCAGAGTGCGGGGTCCGCATGGCTGTGGGCCACCCAGGAGAATGCCAGGAGCAGCAGCAAAGGCCCCGGAGCCAGGAGTCAGGTACAGCAACGTGCCGAGAGAAACCAAGAGGGAGACTCTTTGTTCAGGAATTCGTTATCCCAGCGCTTCCCTGGCATTGGCCACCCCAGTCCAGGCAGCCATCTCTGTCCCGGGGGGACTCACAGGCAAGATACCACCCTATGTCATCCCACCTTGCTGGGCATGCGCCTATCTTCCCTTTGTCCATGCCCCTTCCCCGGTGCTTTGCAGGGAACATGCCTAAAGGCGGGCCTTCCCTTTGCCCCTCTCCTGTTCCCAGGAACCAGCTAATTCCAGGGGCATCAGAACCCCGGTCGTGAGAGAGCCGTGGCCCGTGGCTATCCCAGCGGTGTTTCCGCAGCACAGACTGGGCTTCTTCTGTTGGTGACTGTTAGGTTTGAAGGGAAGCAGGAAACAGACCACCAGGGGATTTTAAAGTAAAGTTTATTCCCCGGTAATGAGCGGGACTCATTATGGAGGCAGAGAAATCAGAATTGAAGGAGTGGGGAGGGGGCAGGAGACCCAGCCGGACTGCTTCATGGGCATGGAGAAGCAGCAGCACATGTCTTGCCTGGGGGTCCCTTTAAGGGCTGGAACAGAAGGGGGTTGGACCTAGGGCGAACAGGAAGGGGTGGGATCCAGGACACTTTGGCATGTGCTGATTGATGGTTCAATGTCTTGGAGATGTCTCTGTGACAGGTGCCAGTATGTGGTAAACTCCGCCCATCAGTTGGGAGGGTGGAGAACCTTACAGTGATGATTCCAACTCTCTGCTGCCCAATAGCAAACCTTCCACGTCTAGTACCTTCAAATGGCAAATTTATTTTTCACAACCATTTGTTCTGTTCTCACATAGGAAATGTCCGCATGTCAGTGGCAAAATTTTCTCTTCTCCTCAGGAGCCACCAGCTGGGGAGGGAGGCAGGGAGCTGGCACATCCGGGCTGCAATGGCTCCTGGTGGGATGGAGGAGGCTCGGGCTGCGGCTGTGGGCCAGGCGCCTAAAGGAGGTCCCTCATGGGCTGATTGGCCCCTGACAGCACAGCAGTGGCCTCAGGGAGCCAGGGTCTCAGGAGGGCCATGTGGGCAGGCTGGCACTCCCATGGCCTCGCCTCTGCAGTCGCCCAGATCCCTCTGCGGGACCTTAGTAGTGAAGACATGGTGCAGGCCTTCCCGATTCAATGGGAGGACACAGGAGCCTCAGCCACTGATGGAGATGTGTCCCCTCACAGAGCGGAAGTGGCCTGGGAGGGGGTCTACTGTGAAGGCAGTCTCTCGACAGTACCATCTGCCATGCGGCTGTGCCTCTATGGGCCATTTCAGACTCTGCAGTTCTCTTGGCATATACGGTTCACCAAATGCTTCCTAAAGCTGCCCACTGCTTTCCAGCAGGAGGAACAGAACATCTAGGAATTTCACGTTGGGTACAATACGAATAGCCTTGAGGCTAAATATTCCCCCACGCCTTCCATCCCACAAGAAGCATGCTTATCAAACCGTCTCTGTCTCACTCTGCCAAGAGCGTTCAGTGGAGGTGAGCCACCTTTTATCACTCCCAGGGGAATATGCAATTAACCACTGTGATTTGCCCCAAAGAAACTGCTTCTGTACGTGCAATAAGTAACTAGCTACCCTGGCTGGCGTGGCCCTGTCTCTGCCGACCAGCCAATTGGTTCCTTGTTTCAACGCCCAGTCATCTTGTGCCCCGGAATCTTTGCTTTGGTGCCGACGTTCATCTCTAGCATTGCCCCATTCCATGACCTCCTCAGCCCAGACCTCTTGACAAGAGTCTCACACTTGTTGCTTTTAAATCTAACGATGCATGGTACCCAGTTAGGTCATTTCCTGGGTCATTTTCTTGCATACAATTTTCATTTTTCCTCAGGTGAGATCTTCCTCCACCACTTCAGCCACTTCCACTCTCCAGCATACTAGCTACCCTGGGCTGGTCTGGCCCTGTCTTTGTGCCCACCTATGAAGTTGCCATGTCTGGGGCCTGGGAAAGCCCAAAGAATGATGCCCTAATGTGGAGAGCCCAGGTGAGAATTATACAGATGCTCACCTCTGATTAGGGACGCTTCTAATTGAAGAAACATGTACACATGGAAACAACTAACTATAGTACAGAGCAGAATAAAAAGAATGCTATGAGAAATACAAACTACTTTGCTGCATTATGTGAGGGTTCAGATAAACAACTGCTAAATTTTCCTGGAAAATGACTTGATGCGGACAAAGAACTGTGTATGCGAAGCATAGCTCAATCCATGTGTCCCTAGTTCAACCTGGTTAGTTGGTTATCCCAAAGGAAGACAGAAGCGCTTGCTGCTAACTAAGAACCATAGAGAAATGGTGTCCTAGGACTGGCTCCCCTCTCAGACCCAAAAACATGGAAGCATTGATCAGACTATCAAACCTCAGAGGGAAGGTAGAGGAGGGTGGGGAAAAGGAGGAGAGATCAACCAAAGGACTTGTGTGCTTGCATATAAGCCTAACCAGTGGTCATGGACAGCAGGGGGGCGGGGGCATGCGTGGGGAGAGGTTTGGGATGGGAATGGGGGATGAGGACAAATATGTGATACCTTAATCAATAAAGAAATTTTAAAAAAAAAAGCTCCCCCTCTCCCAACCTAGAGTCCTCTATGTCAGTGGCAGCCTGGTGCAGATCACTTAGGTTTCTAGCCGAAAGGATAGATCCCAAATAGCTCACCACACGAACGTTTGTCACTCAGCTCTGCTGAAGCAGAAGAAACGAGTGTTGCAGGTGCTTGGAGATCTATGGCGTTTCCATGGAAACATGTCTGATCTCTCTTATGCTTGACGATTTGGTGACACACAGTTCCAGCCGTGCCGGGCAGTTGCTGCCCCTGCTGCTGTGCCCTCTGTAAGAATCCCTGCTTGTTGGTTTGGGGTAGTATTTAAACGTCCCCTGTTCTCAACATCGCCTTTGATCTTTTCTTTTTATGCAATGAGTTTGACTCCCTGAAAGTCCAAGGTATATTTTGGCTCGAGACTAGAAGATCTGAATAGATTAAATATTGTTCTGATCCCCTTTTAAACTTCGGAGCAAACACAAGTTAAAAGTGAGTGTCAGTGCCACGTGACTGAGTTAAAGCACAGAGTGTGTTTTTATGTGCGCTTCAGAGGAATATTTGCAACTAATACCCTTTAAATACAGTTGAACCTTTTTCCGTTATCAGCATTTTTAGGCCGAGACCCCTGTTGTGCTTTATTTGTAATTGCTGGAGAAAGCCTTGAGAACAATGTGGACGGGCTGGCATTTTCACTGGAAGAAAGTAAGATTAGAAAAAAAAAATGAACTTCTCTTTGTAGAAAGTAATGCTTTGAATCTGGATGACTAATGTGAGGGGAAAAAATACTCATTATATACAATTGTGGGTGGTAGTTTCTTCAGTCAAAGTACAGTTTTATTCCTCTGTCTTATATAATCTAATGACATAAATTACTTGGAACATTGGAAAAGTAGGTAAAGTTTTAATAACCCCAAAGCCATTCCCGGAACAATTTCTGGATGATGAAGGTGTTGCTGGTTCTTCAGGCAGAAGACAGTAACGGTGCTTTGCTGATCGGATGGCTGCCAGAGTTACTGACTCTCAGCTGGCCCCGTAAGAGTCAGTCTCTCATGAGAAAGTACCTGAGTGTGAACTCTGCTCTCTGGTCTGCGAACGGGAAGTGGGTCACCTTTTCTTGTCATCCTTTCCCCTGGCTGTCTCAGCGGGCATGGTGGATGCCTTCTACCAGCAAACTGGACTCCAGCAGAGCTGAACCAGAATTCTGGAGCCTTGGGCCCCAGGGCCCTGGCCCCACAGTCCCTCTGGGCCCACCCCCCAGTGGGAGCGATCAGGGGAGACTCTAGATCTGAGTCTGATATGAAGGCTACTACTCTTCCACCCTCGCATCCCAGTTGCCTCTTGGGACTTCGATAATCACTTACTAAATTCTGTCTTGATAGAATGCCCCTTTCTAGGGAGTCTAAGGACTTCCAACACCGATATTCTTCCTACGCTAGGCATTCCACAGTCATGGGCTTGCCCCCCCCCCCCCCGAGGTGGTCGCTGGCTGCTGGATATAGCTGATACCTACACAGATATCAAACAGGCGCTGCAGCTGACTACATAGCAGGGTACATTCAGATCTCAGTGCTATATTTGAAATCCAAGTGTGGGTTTAGCTCCAAATTGAGATTTTTAAAAGTTGATGCATTTCTTTCACTGAGCAGTGTGGCCTCTGAAAGACCAGCTCAGATCCAGAGCTGTGGCTGTCCAGACGCTGGCATGCACCTGCCTCGCTGCTCCCGATGAGGGTCAGGATCATACCAGCCAGGCCCAGGAAACAACATGTCCTCACCTGGCTGTCTTCCCGCTCCAGCAGGCGTGGGCCAGTACTTTGGAGAACCCATGGGTTCTCGGAACATGTTCATCTCCCTCGCCCACCGTCATCACCTCACAAGCACTGCCTGGGGTGGCAGCTCTGCGCATCAGCATCTATGACTCCCCTGGGGTATGGGCGACCCCCTCTCTGGGAGTGCTATTTTTATGCTACAAGTCTGCGTCTCAGTGTAAAGAAGCCCTCGGAGCAAATGTCCCTGCCCCCAGCTGCACAGCTAGAACCAGAACACGTCCCTCTTCTGCCTGGCAGGGATACCACGGAGAGCGATGCATACGTGGCTCCTACACTCATACCCTTGACCATTTAGAGCAGTGGTTCTCAACCTGTAGAGCCTAAGACCATCGGAAAACACAGATATGTACATGATGATTCCTTAACAGTAGCAAAATTACAGCTATGAAGTAGCAATGAAAATAATTTTTATGGTTGGGGGTCACCACAACATGAGGAACTGTATTAAAGGGTTGCAGTATTAAAAAGGTTGAGAACCACTGATCTAGAGCCTAAGACTGAACAAAGGGGAAAAAAAAGGACTTTGGAAGGAAGGAAGGGAGGGAGGGAGGGAAGGAGAGAGAGGGGGAGGATGCTCAACCCACTAGGACACATCAGCTGGGCTTGCTGAGAGATTTTACTTACAGTTAGAATATGTTACCTCCAAAAGATCAATGATGCCTGAATTATTTATAAAATGTAGTCTTCTCAAGGAAACTATTAAAATAGGAAGTAGAGTCCTTTCCCTAGACAGTGATTTTTTTTCACCAATCAAAGTGGACACTTTGTTAATACAGCTAAATAAAAGAATGATACTGGCAGTGCCAACAGACAAGTTATTATAGGAAACAAATCTGGGTATTAGCTAATGCCTTCCGTATTGATCTGAGCTGTTCCCGGCAACAACACAACAACTCAACTTTTATTACAGGATTTGAGTGCTACGTTTTTATTGTTTTCACCGGACCTGGATCTGTTAAGGTGGAACTAGACCTCCCTGAGGAGCACGTGTGGCTGTGGCTTCCAGGACATCACCGTTCAACAGCCTTGGGCGTACCTCCATCTGACAAATGAGGACCTGGTCCAGGGCTGCTTTCTGGAGACAGAACCGCCGTCATAGCAATTCCCCATCTGCCATCAGGTGAATAGGTTCTAAGACCAGGTGCACCCCTTCTCCATGACAAACAGAGACAGATGAGCAACTGAGGCTTCACACTGCTTATAAGACATCTCATGCTAAAGCTCTTACTCAGAGAACGGATGGTAAGGAAGCAATTTTCCAATGTCAATCTTACAAGAAATTGAAGTCTTCCTCTTTCAAAGGCCATTTTAGAAACAATCTCAAAGACAAGGAAGTGGTTTGCAGATACAGCTCCGAGTCATAAAATACCATAGTAAGGAGGTAGGCCAAAGAGGGGGAATGGGGACCTCTGTAATGGTGTCTACAGTAAAAAATAATGTTAAAAAATAAAATTCAAATACCATATTAAACCCTCAATCTTTTAAAAATAATTTTACTCATTTCAGAGAAGAAGGGAAAGAGAGAGAAACATCGATGATGGGAGAGTATCATTGATTGGCTGCCTCCTGCATGCTCCACACCGGGGATTGAATCCACAACCTGAGTATGTGCCTTGACCGGGAATCAAATCATGACTTTCTGTTTCATAGATTGATGCTCAACCCTTGAGCCACGCTAACCGGGAGTTCCTAAATTTTAAAAAAACACATTTTTATGGATTTTAGAGAAGGAGGAAAGGAGAGAGAAAGAGATAGAGAAGCATTGATGTGAGAAAGTAACATCAATTGGCTGCCTCCTGCACACCCCCTACTGGGGATTGAGCCTGCAACACTGGCATGTGCCTACACTGGGAATAAAACCAGCAACCTTTTAGTGCCCAGAATGATGCTCTACCAACTGAGCCACACCAACTAGAGATAAACCTAATTAAAAAAAAAAAGAGGCCATGTATTGTAGAATCTATAATTATGAAATAATATGCAAAAAGAATTTTTAAATGAAAATTCCAAATACAGTTATGATTTCACTCTTTTCTATATGAATCACCTGAATCATGACATAAATCCCAAGAACTCAAGGTTTTCTGAAAGAGCTGATATCTCCCCTGAACAGGATTCAGCATGAAGAGAAGAGCATCCAGTATTCATACTGAACATATGCCACCAGATCATTATTCCACCCAGATGAAATTCCTGGGGAAAATCCCTTCAGGACACTTTGATTAGAAGCTGAACTAAAAGACCTTAAAGAGCACTGAAAATGCCTTTGAGAAATGAGACGTTTCTCACCATTCATCTCACCATCAAACAATCATCGAGTTGTTAATTCCCACTAATTGGTGAGGCTTTGCCTAGTGAATTAAATGATGCAAATCTACTGGGGTTTGGTGATGACTCATAAAGCATGACTACCAGATGCCACAGCAGAGTTCTCCCTGTTTTCATTCTCAAAATACAAGTGTGCACCACGTAGGATCGGTGAGGATCTAATGAAGGCTTTAAGTTGGTGGTTTAGGATTGTTAAATCACCAGGTGTCCTGTTTCCAAGAGAAAATATACGTGTTAGTCATAGGAGGGGATTTCCATCAACGTGAAGAAAATGCAGCAGACTTTCCATAAGGAATAACGTGTTTGCTTCCTTCTCTTGAGGATATAGATCACATCAGCAAGGCAAACATCCCTGCCTTCGTGATGCTTAGTCATCTCAGGGAGAGATGCAGACCCACACACAACAGAAATGGCTGACACCTGGCTATGTGTCTCTGCTGCAGAAATGGTTGCAATAAATGGAGAAAACACTCAAAGCTAGTTTTATGTAAGGGATGTAAACTATAAGTTGGTATTTAAGCATACGTTTAGTACTTGCAAGCGAATTTGGATTGCATAAAGTTGAAAGAAGGCAATAATTATTTCATGTCAGTAAATACTCAGAACATAAAAGTAAAGAGCAAAAGATAACACCTTGTTATTTTCTATACACAGGGTGAAGCAAAAATAGGTCAATAGTTGTTCTTATGGAAAATAATACAATAATTAATAAATGAGCCTCAGCTGGTTTGGTTCAGTGGACTGAAGGATCCCAGGATCGATTACGGTCAAGGGGACGTACCTCAGGTGCAGGCTCAACCTCCAGCCCTGGTTGGGGCACACGTGGGAGGCAACCAACTCTCTCACATCAATGCTTCTCTCTGACTCTCCTTCTCCCTTCCACTCTCCCTAAAAGTCAATGCAAAATATATCCTCAGGTGAGGATTAACCAAAATAATAATTATAATGATATGAGAATATGAGAATAAACTCTGTGTTTCATGTACTCACAACTGTGGTTGCAGTTACAGACATGGAGAAAGAGCCCATTTGCTAGAAGCAGATTCTCTCTGGCTCCTGTATGACAGCATCCACTAGAGAACATCCTTTTAGCAGAATTAGAACATCTCTTCCCTAGTTAAGATCATTAGGGTTTTTTACTTTGCTTTCTTACTGATTTATATGCCAGACCTCATTCTGCATTTACATACCTGACCTCTTTCCAAATTCGTTGAGAAAATCCACTGAACATATATTTAATACATGTGCATATTAACACAAACACGCAGATATATATGAGAAGGAGGATGTTTTTATCTTGACAGGAGAAAACAATTTATTATAAGAAAGAGACCATTTTTAAATGATGAAAGTAAATGTATTAATATGTGACAGGCACAAAATATTAAAATACCTACTCACATGCCTGTCTTTTCTTGCCTTCCAGGCAAAAAGGATTTCTTGCAGGGGCTCCGCCCAGGCCACTGCCATGCTGGGGGCCGGGCTGCAGAACTGCTGATAGAGGTGGGTACAGGCATCCTGTGAACCCGCCAGCTGAGGAAGCGGAAGGAGTCCCCATGTGAAATACCTATGTGACTGGGAATCAGTCGGCCCAGCCAGTCCATTTCTTATTTGGAATCTTTTTTTAAATTTATTAAGGTATTATATGTGTACATAGCTTACCATTGTCCCCCCCCCCACTCCCATACATGCCCTCCCTCCCCAGAGTTTTGTGTCCATTGGTTGTACTTATATGCATGTATACCAGTCCTTCGGTTGATCTCTTATCTCCCCCAAATCTCCCTCCCCTCCTCCCCCGCTGTCATTTGACAGTCTGCTTGTTGTTTTACTGTCTCTATATCTATCTTTCTATTCATTAGTTTATAATGTTCTTTAATATCCATAAATGAGTGAAGTCATGTGGTGTTTCTCTTTCATTGACTAGCTTATTTCACTTAGCAGCACAATTTACAATAGCTAGGATTTGGAAACAGCCTAGGTGCCCGTCAGCAGATGAATGGATCAGAAAACTATGGTACATCAACACCATGGAATACTATGCTGCCATAAAAAGGAAGGAATTCTCATCATTTGCAGTAACCTGGATGGAATTGGAGAGCATCATGCTGAGTGAAATAAGTCTTTTTTTAATATATTTTTCATTGATTTTTTTACAGAGAGGAAGAGAGAGGGATAGTTAGTTAGAAACATCGATAAGAGAGAATCATCGATCAGCTGCCTCTTGCACACCCCCTACTGGAGATGTGCCCGAAACCAAGGTACATGACCCAGACCAGAATCGAACCCGGGACCTTTCAGTCTGCAGGCCGATGCTCTATCCACTGAGCCAAACCGGTTTCGGCTCTGTCATCAGTCTTGTCCCAATCTTCAAAAGTCCTGGAGTTGGAGTTCTGTCTCAGTGTGTGTGTGTGTGTGTGTGTGTGTGTGTGTGTGTGTCTGCATGTGTGTGCACACATGTGTGCATGTATATCTATGCATGTGTGTGTTTTAAATTCAACTCCATACTACTGCCAGCACCAATGTGGCTCAGTTCTTTCAGGTTGCATATATAAAAGGAATATGTGTAACAAAATTTACTAATATATGTTTTTCCCACTTTATCCAATTCATAGTAGTCATTATCTTATCTTATCCAATTCATAGTAGTCATTATCTTTTTTACATTATGAAATTACAGAAATTTAGAACTAGAAAAATTATAAAATTTAACAATCCCATAACATCACCCATTGATAACTAAACTAAAAGCCATCCAAGTTAACTAGTTCCCGACTTAATGCAGCTAAGGGGTGAGGCACTGAGCCAGAGTCAAGAACGAAGTTTCTGAAATGCTACCATCTCGAACTGGTATGAAAGCCAACCTTTCTGCCTCCAGGAAGAAATAACATTTCTGGGAGAATGCTGAAACAAATTCCCGCTGAGTTTTAGGTCTTGTTATGCGACACCATTTCCTTCCCACACAGCTGTCAGTCAAAAGTGGCCTTTAGCTGTAACCAGTTTGGCTCAGTGGATAGAGCATCGGCCTGCAGACTGAAAGGTCCCAGGTTCGATTCCGGTCAAGGGCATGTACCTTGGTTGCAGGCACATCCCCAGTGGGGGGTGTGCAAGAGGCAGCTGATCGATGATTCTCTCTTATCAATGTTTCTAACTCTCTATCCCACTCTCTTCCTCTCTGTAAAAAATCAATAAGATAGATATATATATATTAAAGTAGCCTTTTACCACACTTTTTTTCAAATTGATGACTAATCCAGTGGTTCTCAAACTCAGTTGCATGCTAGATCACCTGAGGTCGTTTTAAATTCTCAAAGTCCAGATCCAAACCCCATGCCAATTAAACCAGGACATCTGGGGTGGCTGCACTATGACTGTGGCAGAGAACCATCGAGTGTATCAATATCCAATAACCTTTAAAGACCCTCCCCTGGGTGAGACGGGTGTGACAAACCGTTAATGTAGCCTGACAAGGTTTCTCTCTGTGCACCCTACCTGGCCCCCTCCTCATATCTATCTCTCTTCTCTCAAATGAATCTTGACATTGGTCTACCAAAGGCTTTCTCTTTTGCATGGATTGACTATTTCTCCAAAGTTTACCCTTCTCTGCATTATCTTCCCAAGTTAAATGATATGCTTAGATACTCTGAAAAACAATAAATTCAAGACATACATTTCATTCCGTAAAGTCTTCACATTTACATTAGGACAATGTAAGGTAATCTAGTTACTCTGGACAAATAAAATCACAACTAAATATTTACTGTCAGAAAAAAATAATCTTTGATGAGCACCAAATAACTCCTTAACTAAGCACTTACATCTCCTCCATGCCTGTGGAGGCACTTGCCTGCTCTTCATTATACAATTACTGAATTGCTCGTACCTCTTTGAACTCTAATCACTTCTTTTGGCCTAGTCCCATCCATGGCTGTAGCGCTAATGGAGTTTACTGAGGAAGTAAATTATGCAATTGTCCATAATAAGATTAGCCAATTTCCATATTTTCTAAACAGCGAGTCACATACCACAATGTTTGGTAGAAAATATAATTAAAATCTCCTTTACTGGAAATCTTATTTTTCTGTCTGATTATTTTTCTAACCTTTGTTTCCTATGCATTCATTAACATTAAAATTATATACTTAAAGTATATAAAAACAGCCAAAACTAAAATTGTTGACAGAGCAGAAATAGACATTTATTGAACTTCCAACATGTCCCAGGCTCTAACTGAGTACTTTATACATATTATCCAATCTTCCCCCAAAACTCTAAGACAATCTTTATTTTATAGTGTGGCAAATTGAGACTGTGGGAAGTTAAATAACATATTGAGAACAGTGTGGTTGAGTGATAGCAGTCAGGATCCATACTGTAAGAGGATAATATAATATAATGACTAAATTTGCTTATTATTATGAAATACAAATCTACTGATTTTTAAGACAAGGGAACACAGACCAGTAGGAATGTACTGAGTAGCTAACTAAAGGAATAAAGCAAGAGCTTTGGTTGTTAAAGAGAAGGAGTTTATATTGTTTATTCTAGGTAAGCATTGAAAATTGCCCTCTGGCCGAAACCAGTTTGGCTCAGTGGTAGAGCGTCAGTCTGCGGACTGAAAGGTCCCGGGTTTGATTCCGGTCAAGGGCATGTACCTTGGTTGCAGGCACATCCCCAGTGGGGGGTGTGCAGGAGTCGATGTTTCTCTCTCATTGACGTTTCTAGCTCTCTATCTCTCTCCCTTCCTTTCTGTAAAATATCAATAAAATATATTTTTTAAAAGAAAGAAAGAAAATTGCCCTCTGGGTAAATTCAAATAAATAAATATTGTCCCTACATCATTTGTCAAAACAAATTCCAATTCCCCCAAAAGAATTTGTATCAAGTATATATATACTTTAGAACCCTCAAAATTCAATGATAATAATCCAATTTTTAAAAATTAGGCAAACTAACTGAATCAACATTTCACCCAAGAAGATATACAGATGGCACAAAAGCTCATGATAACGTGCTCAGTATAATTAGTCTTCAGGGAAATGCAAATTAAAACCATAATGAGTTATTACTGAAAACCTATTAGAATTACTAAAATATAGAAACTTAATAAGACCAACTGCTGGCGAGGATGCACAGCAGCTGGGACTCCTCTACATTGTTGGTTCAGATGCAAAATAGTACAGCGGGCTCTGCCCTTCAGATGAAGAGTCTAAAGCTTCCTTTCCGAGTGTGTACAACCCTCACAGTCTATGCAGTGTCCTTTGCTGTTACTGCAATTGCAAGGAGAGCTTCGAAGGCAGCAAGCACTTAGGGCCTCAGACAAGGAAGCAACTTGTGCAATATAGCAATGGAAACCCATGGTCCCATCCTCTGCTGCTAGATTTGCATGTCAACAGGCAGCTAAGTGAGAGAATAATAGTTCCTTTTAGGCACTACCAATATAGAACTATCACACCCAAGCGGCACATAATCCCACCCCAGATGGCACCCTCCTTCCCTCTCTGAGGCCCACGATGTGAAGTGACGTTACCACGGTATAAAAATACCGAGAACCATGCCCACAGCCTAACATTTGGGTAAGTTATGTCAGTGTATTTCTTGGTACCTTAGGTTACAGCAGAAAAAGTATAATTAACCCAAACCACGCAAAACATGGCTCACTGATCAGCCGGTTCAGTGAAAAGTATCATTAGTTCCTTCCCATGATGCAGTGTTGTCAGTATGTTACATTATATGGATTACAGACAAGTATTGGATTTTTAAGATGTATTCATGGCATATTTATAAGGATGAAAGTAGCACTGGAATCATACCTTAAGTTTTTTTGACCATTATAACTCGTTTTGATTTTTTTTTCCACAAAACTAGTGACAGATTATTATCTATCTAAAAAGTATAATTTTCACAAATAAGATTATTAATGGTGGGATAATCAAAAATTAATTTTCATAAGTGACTTTTTTAAAAAATATGTGTTTGTTTTATATTTCATAGAAAGGGAGGGAGATGGAGAAAGAGAGAAATATCAGTGATGAGAGAAAATCATCAACCAACTGCCTCCTGCACGCCCGTACTGGGGATGGAGCCTGTAATCAGGCATGTGCCCTGACTGGGAATCAAACCCTGACCTCCTGGTTCACAGGTCAATGCTCAATCACCGAGCGACACTGGCTTGGCAAATATGCACAAATTTAAAAGGTGATAATGATGAAATATAAGACTGGCAATCAGCCAAAACCGGTTTGGCTCAGTGGATAGAGCGTCCGCCTGTGGACTGAAAGGTCCCAGGTTCGATTCCCGTCAAGGGCATGTACGTTGTTGGGGGGAACATCCCCAGTAGGGGGTGTGCAAGAGGCAGCTGATTGATGATTCTTTCTCATCGATGTTTCTAACTCTCTATCCCTCTCTCTTCCTCTCTGAAAAAAATCAATAAAATATATATATTTTTTAAAAATAACAAATGAATAATAAATAAGTAAATAAAGACTGGCAATCAGAACTCAAAGGGGCTGGAACCATGGCACAGGCAGAAAGGATCTTTAAACATCAGGCCAAGCCAATGTACTTCCAAGGAACATGAGGTAAAACATCAGATGCTGTCAGACACTCTCCCACCACCTGCTTTCCATTTAAAGACATATTTACCAGCCCTCATTTTTTTAAAACAACTTTATTAACACCTATTTTTCATGTCATCACATTTACCCATCAACTGTATAGTTCCACGATCTTTAGTAATTTTAGTGGGTGGTGCAACTATCACCATAAATCAATTTTAAATTTTTATCAGCCCAATAAAATCCCTCATTATCCATTTATATGTCCCCTTTCCATCCTCAGCCTCAGGCAACCACTGATTGACTTTCTGTTTTTATCAATTTTCCCTTTCTAGCCCAGCTGGCTTGGCTCAGTGGTTGAGCATCAACCTATGAGGTCACAATTTGATTCCCGGTCAGGGCACATGCCTGGGTTGCAGGCTCATGCAGGAGGCAGTCAATCAATGATTCTTTCTCATCACTGATGTTTCTATCTCTCTCTCCCTTCCCCTTCCTCTCTGAAGTCAATAAAAATATTTTTTTAAAGAAAATTTTCCTTTCTGGACATCTCCGGCGCATGGGATGACACACTGTGTGACTTCTTTCACTTTGCACAATATTTTTGAAGTTCATCTGTGATGTAGCAATTTGTTCTTTTATATCGCTAAGGGTATCCCATTTAACGGATAGAGCGCATTTTACCCAAAGTCTGCTGTTGACTCCCAAATCATTACTGTAATTACATTATTTTGTTAAATATCACCAGTAATGTCAATGAAAATAGTCAAAGAGCCTCCAAAAATCCTCTCTCCTAAGCAATGAGAATACTGAAGGGGAAAAAAAAAAAAGTGTCAAGATCAACTTTTCCAGAACTAAATGTTCACAGCCACCCAAGAAGTGTTTATTCAAAAAAAAAAAAAAAGTTTTTGTTGAATTTCAGTAAGAACTACATGTTTCGTGGCATTTTAACTTGTCCTCTCCTCTCCCACCCCAGCTGTCAATCATGGTTAACAAAAACCACACACAAAAATGCTTCGAAGCAAAAGGAAGGGGCAGGCTGGCTGGAGCACTCTCAAAGCCCCGCCTCAGAGTGGGCATCTGCTTCCCTACCCCGTGGCCTCCTCACAGATCTCACAGGCTTTATGGACCCGACTCAGGGTTTGCTGGCCCCATGCAGACAACCTTTTCCTCGTGCATGGGAATAATCGGAGGAAATTGTTTAACACTGCAGTTGCCTGGCTGGTGAGTCAGAATTGGAGTAAACAATAGACTAACCCGAACGTTTAAAAGGAAAAGCCAGGGTGGAAACTTCCCTGGGGCGGGGAAGGGGAAGGGTATGAAAACTCATATATCCTTGAGAATCTAGAAAGCCGTGTGCTTGTGTAGCTCACAGGTGTTCTCAGAACTTCTGCTGTAATTATTGTGACTACCACATCACTTAACACTTAATTATAAGGTAGCATATATGACTTTAATTGCAGGTTACTTTCATCTCCCTCACATGACACCAACAGCTAACTTTCACATAGTGCTGTGTGCCAGGCACCGTTCTAAGTGCTTTAGCATTGCCTTATTTAATCCTCATAAAAAGTTACATGCTGTTATTATACACACCCCCCATTTTACAGAGGAGAAAACTGAGGCTTAGACTGCTTTAGTCAAATAGTTATTAAGGGTAGAACTGGGATTCAAATACCAACCTTTAGCTCAAGAGATCACACTCCTAAATACCAAGTAATGTCATCTCTCTCTCTCTTTTTTAAATATATATTTTATTAATATTTTACAGAGAGGAAGGGAGAGAGATAGAGAGCTAGAAATGACAATGAGAGAGAAACATTGACCAGCTGCCTCTTGCACACTCCCTACCGGGGATGTGCCCGCAACCAAGGTACATGCCCTTGACCGGAATCGAACCTGGGACCTTTCAGTCTGCAGGCCTATACTCTATCCACTGAGCCAAAGTGGTTTCGGCAAGTAATGTCATCTCTTCATGACCTTTAGCTTTCAGGGAAGGCAAAGGCTTTGAAGCCCAAACTTGTAGACATGCCACATTCCAATCTGGGGAAATTATTTAATTTCTATGAATCTCAGTTTTCTCAGTTACTATTATTTCATTAGGATTATCCTATCTAATAAAGACAGACTATGCAAATTGACTGTAACTCCATGACAAAGGTGGCAGCACCCATAGCCAATAAGGAGGTGATTTACAAATTGACTCAACAAGGCAAGAGGCAGAAAGCAGCTCTGGCTGGAGTGAAGGCGGTACCAGCAGCCAGGGGAAGGAAGGCCTGTTCTTGCATGAATCTTTGTGCATCGAGCCCCTAGTTATAAATATTAGACAATAGCATACATGGGAAAACACTTTATATATTGAAAAGTACTTGTAAAGATCTTTTCTCATTAAGGTAAATGGGCAGAGGGAAGGCAAGAACACATGATAGAACAGAGTCAACAAGTCCTGGGTTTGGTTCTGATTTGAACACTGGCCATTTCAAGGGTAAATCATTTAACCTTCATGGGTCTTTATGCTGACATTTATAAAATAAGCTTTACCCACACTTTCTGGGTTTTGAGGACTGACAAGAGAAAGTAAATAAGACACAAGACAAGAAAACCTGACAAATATAGTGTCCTCAGCAACATTCTGTCCTTTCCTACTCCCTCTCATCATCAGAGACCAATGCTCTATTTCCATTCGATTAACTCAGCTTTATTTTGCTTCATAGTACTTGTCAGCTTCTCCCATATTTTATTGTGACTTGTTTCTTTATTTTCTATCATTCCATTCCAGGCTGCAAACTACTTCAAGTCAAGGGCTTAACTATTTTCTAGAAGAGTGCCTGGAAAATAATAGGTACTCAATAATAAATACTCTTTGAAGGGCTTATTATCATCTACTGTTATCATTTTTGAGGTCAGGGTCAATACCACTATAATCACATAATAAAAATGAGGTAATATTTATTGAGTAGCTTTAAAGTGTCTGATACACCCTCAGTCCAATTTGCTCAGAGACTCATCTCCAGACTGACTGTATCAGAGTCACCTTGGATGCTCATTACACCAGAATTGCAGAATCAAAATGGTGATGGCCCAGGAATTTATCTTTTAACCAAAATCCTTTTTGTTTCTTTCTTTCTCTTGTCTGCCTGCTTGGCAGAGGAGTAAGTGAAGAGACCATCAGAATAAACTCATCCAAGTTGTTCCATATAACTCCTGGAAGAGGAACCACAATGAGAGAGGGGTTCAGGGAAGCCTTGCCTGATTGCTGAGCCAGTTCTTCCCCCCTTTTACCCATGGCCGTGACCTCCAGAGAACACTGGTGAAGATGTGTGGAGCATGTTGTGACACTGTGAAGTGACTTCTCTGGAATCAGTCCTTTAGGTACACTGAAAGGAATCAGCAAATGCCAATTTTGCAAATTTTTTTATTGATTTCAGAGAGGAAAGGAGAGGGGGAAAAAAAGAGAGAAACATCAATGATGAGAGAGAATCATTGATCAGCTGACTCCTACACACTCCCTACTGGGGATCAAGCCCACAACCCGGGCATGTGCCCTGACCTGACTGGGAATTGAACTGTGACCTTCTGGTTCATGGGTCAATTCTCAACCACTGAGCAATACCAGCCAGGCAATAGTAAACTTTTTATTGGGGCACTGATATGAGAAACCAGGATATCTTTAAGTGAAATGAAGAACAATATTTCACTAATCCACCTCTAAGAAGAAAAAAAAAAGGCAAGGGGGGGTGAGACCTCTTAATCCCTATGAAAGAACTGTTACCTGTAACAGAGCAATACTGTGAGATAAAAATTCTATGCCAGCAATAATGTGTGCATATTAGGTGTTCCTTCAGCCCCAGTAGTCTGTTCAGTTGCTATTGCTTAATCAAGCAATCCTGTCCTACCTTCACTCAGAAGCTACTCAGAAGCCACAGCACCATTACACAGGAAGCCAATTCCAGCATGTCATAATTGCAAGAGTTTCATCAAAAAGTTGATGGAACTTGGGGATTCAACAAGGGCTGAGTCTCATATGTTATTGACTGTTGGAATGGCTGAAAGGCATTTCCCCAAACCTGAAAATGATGCATTAAATGATTACTTAATGCCAGACAGCTAAGGGAATCTTAATCTACATGTTATTGCCTCCTACTGGACAAACACCTGAACAGCTGGAGGCTATTCCCCAATCTGACAATGGATTCTGTATGGAAACCCTACCTTTTGAAGTATATATCTCCACCTTGCTTTATGACAAATTGTGTTAATAAAAAGAAAGGGCTCCTGAGACCAGGAGAACTTGGTTTCTGTAGCCAGGCTCCTCACATGTGCGCACCCCTCCAACCCCCAATGCCTTTCAAAATTATGTTTCATCTCTGGACTCTTGATTAGTTTACACACAAGCTTCTTATCCAGATTTCAGAACCCTTCTAGATGCCTGATCAAGACCACTGGTGTTACCATTATCTCCAGCACTTGCCTCCATGGAGGCAGTTAGAGGAGCCTGTACTGGTAATTCTATAACAACAGGATTTAGCACCTAATTATCCAAGCAAACAATGCATGCCACACAGTGCAAGCAAAGGCCCCTTAGGTTTCTCTCCTCCCAGGGTTTTCCTCAAACTAAACTCGAGAGGATCTTGGCAGGTATCCAAGGTGAACGTACCATGAAACAGAGCAATGTCTAAAGACACTTGATCACAGAACAGGAACAATTTCATAAATCCCGCACTTAAATCAGGCCTCACTCCCTGCTGTACAACAGTCACCTGGCTGTAGCTAACTTCAGCTGGAAAAAATCTGGTCTTCAAAAACGCAGAACATTTTTATCTTAATGGATTCTTTAAAAGCATAGACCCATCACTTTCATAAGAGAGAGGGCCAGCATAAAGACAAGAAGAGAAAAATATAAGCTATCACACCATGATATGTTCAGACTAAGGGGGGGTCAGAAAATACTGGAGGGTAGGGGACATGGGAAAGCTTTTTGGTAACATGTATCTTACCCCCATTTCACAGGTAAATAAGTAAAGTGAGATTGCACAACTTATCCAAGGTCACATACGAATAAACCTAAGTGTTCTGACATCAGAAACTAGACCTGCTCCACTGCCCTAGGCTAAATCTCCTGAAAGTGGTGGGATTTGAACCACCTTGGAATGAGCAGATACTTGACCCAAGTCAAAGCAGAAGGCAGCGTGTTCCAGGAGGAAAAGATTGGCAGTAAAGGCACAGAAGCACCCTGGGAAGTCTTGAAGGCATATAATGAAGAGGATGGTGTGGCTTCAATAGAGGATTTAGCAAGAGATTGGTCCGGACTATGGGAGCAAGGAGCAGGCCTCTAGAGAGCTCCAGAAAGTAATTTAGGGAAACCACGCTGGTAGGTATGTGTTTGAAAACACCGTTTATTGACAAACTTCTGTTCCAGGAAAACATTATCTCACTCAACCTGGAAGTATAGCTGTTGTTGTTGTTTATTGTTGTTGTTATTATTATTATTACTCCTACTCTGACAGCAACGCTCCTCTACATATGGAAATCCCAGTACTTCTCTAAATGTAGCTACAAAGCAATAAAGTCAATAGCACCCAGACATTGGGAACCAGTGAAAGACCATCTCTTGTGTTCATATTTTCCAAAAAAAATATGCTAGAAAGAAATATTCAAGAACCATAATTCACAAACCTGGATGTGTTCAGCATACAACCACAAGGCTACATAAGAACAAATTGCTTTATTAATAGACAATGACTACACAATGTAATTAACACCAAATGGATAAGCACTTAATGAAGTATCTTATTTTAAGAATAGCTTTGGGGGGGGGGATCAATCATTATGGTAAGCGTTAACCCAAATATTGTTCACATAGGTTTTAGATCAATTCAATGCAATAACTATTTGTAGAAGACCTACTATGCCGAGCATTTTCCAGAGTCTTTGGGAGAATCAACTCTCCCTTTCCTCCATGGCAATGGGACCTATGACACATAGTCCTGTTTTGTGTCTTATGTGCTCCCACCCCTTCCTCTCCTTGCCCAGCTGCTTAGACCGGGGAGTAAACCTGACTCAAGAGCAGGCAAGCCTTATTCTGCCCTATAACCCACAGCAAATGATTGCCTGGCTCATAAACAGGAAGTTCAGGAATTCGCTCTTGGAAACTTAAACTAAGGGAGTGCAGGGAAAATGGCTGGCTAGTGATGAAAGCTTCAGGATCCCAGCGTGTACAGTCCATGCTACAACAGTGTGGGCATTAAGCCATCAGATTTCAAGGAAGCTGCTCTGTCAGAGAGAACAAGAGACAGAAATAAGAGAAGCCATTTGCATCTCCGGGGGGAGAAGATAAAAGCAAAATCCTCTGTGTTTAATGTTTCCTGGTTCCTTTTCCCAAGAGTCTCGTACATACTCTGGTGCCTCTATTTAGATCTCTGTGCGATTTCACTAGCTGTGCTTACAATAGCCATTTTGTTGAGTGCTTTTCCAGATTTTTCTATTCCGTGCCCACCAGATATTCTTGCCTAAGACAATCTGCTATGATTTCAGCTCTGATCTTTCATTCCAAGAACTCAAAGACAGCTTCAGGATAGTACTTCCTTTCAAATACCTTGCAACCAGGTGGGAAAATAGTACAGCCACATGCCAAACATAATACAAGACAGACTGTGGGAAAGAGTACAATGTATAGTCAAAAGGCCAGGGAACCATGTTTGGTTCAAATTGGCTATGTTTAAGGAGGCAAAATTTTCACCAGTTCTTCAATAATATTAGGATTTGAAAAGTAAGGAAAAGTGGAGAACTGTGTTCTAGTGCAGGGGGGCAGAGTTAGCAAACATACAATGGCAGAAAAGGGCAACTTCTTTGAAATTGTTCTAAAATGAATTTACGATATGGTGCATGGAGAATGACAGAATTTAACAGGAGATCAAATAAGCATGGAATATACCACAGAATGTGGAGATTTTTGTATAACCCATGAAGACTTTTAATTGTGGAAATCAATCTAATAGAGAAAATCGTTTATTAATGTATGTCTCCAAAAACACATATCATTCAGTATTTAGTGCTCATTCAAGAGGAGTAGAGGGAGTTAAGGGAAAACACCAGTTAGTAGACTAACTGGTTTTGGAGGCTCGATCCTAGAAAGCTGGCCTAGAAGTGATTTTCAAAGTTAAATGTCTAAGCAAGATTCAAGGAAATTTGCTTACTAAGAAACATTCCCATGGGTCACAGTGGAAAGAGTTAGAAAGGAATCCAGGAGGAAGACAATAGGCTAAGAGAAGAAGAAGGGCAAGGCACTGCAAAGCTTCAAGCAGGTGAGAAAACAAGTACTTTGTGAATGGCAGCCCGGGATGATGGATCTAAAAAGCATGTAATCAAAGTTCCAAAATACTTGACATCCTATATAATAAAAGCCTAATATGCTAAGTATCCAGTAGGACTGGTTGGCAGTTCAACCAATCAAAGTGTAATATGCTAATGATATGCTATGGCTGCTCAACTACTCATTATGACATGCACTGACCACCAGGGGGCAGATGCTCTGACTGGTAGGTTAGCTTGCTGCTGGGATCCAGTCGACTGGGACTGAACAAGATGGGCGAGACACACCCTGGAGCCCTCCCATGGTCCCTCCCCATCTGACCAACCCTTCATGTTCCTCCCCAGCCCCAAACATGCACTAGGGGGGTCCCTCTCGCAATCCAGGACTACTCAGGGGATGTCTGAGAGCCAATTTTGGCCCAATCCTGCAGGTCAGGCCAAGGGCCTCACTGGTGCACAAATTCATACACAAGGCCTCTAATAACCTATAAAGCACTACGGGATCTAGTTCCTTCCTGTCTACTCCTGCAATTAAGAGCAATGATTTTTCTAATAATAAGCTCTCTCTCTTAAGCTATGAGGTATTCTGAAATACAGCCATATAGAAAAGTCAGAAGAAAAAACTGTGTAGTTATGCCTAGGGATGGGTTTTAACTAGAGTGACTGTGATGATCATTTCATAATATATACAAATATCAAGCCATTATGTTGCACACTTGAAATGAAAATATGCTCTATGTCAACTACAAAATCCAGTTTTTAAAAGAGGAAGAAGAAATGCTTCAACCTCCTTTTATCCACCTCCCCACGCCAAAAAAAAAAAAAAAAAAAAAAAAAAAAATTAGTTGATGTCCTATCTACTACCACAGGTGTCTGAAGGGGGTTTGCTTTGGGCTTTGATGTTTGTTTGGTTTTGTTTAGGATATCAGTACCTGTTTCACTGCATTATGGGCATTATTCTTCTGCCCCGTCTTTGCCATCAAGATCCCTTCAGGTTCACTTCTGTGTAATTTTGACATGACTGCAATATGTTTGGATGGCTTCTCCTTATCTGTTCTGACAAGATCTCCAAGACTCATCTGCCACAGTTCCTGCCTGGCGTTTCTTTAAGTAGCCTTGGGTGTTTTCCATGGCAAATGGCATTTAGAAGCCTCTGAGTTCTAGAGTACTCATCATGACTATTCAAGCATTAGTTCCAGGGCTTTTCAGTGGGTAAACCTAGAAAACATGTATTTTCAGATAGAGGAAAATAACTAAGTATATATGTAATATCTAAGTCAAGTTATTTTTAATATGTTTTTATTGATTTCAGAGGGAGAGATGGATAGAAATATCAGTGATGATAGAAAATCATTGATCAGCTGTCTCCTGCATGCCCCACACTGGGGATCAATCTCACAACCAAGGCATGTGCACTGACCTGAAATCAAATCAGTAACCTCTTGGTTCATGGGTTGATACTAAACCACTGAGCCCTGTTGGCTGGGCAACTTCTTTGATTTTATATAATTGCTTAATTGCTTTATCCTATACATTTATTTATTGATGTATTAATTATAGTTTAAAAATAATGCCAACATTACCAGCTGCAATACCACTGAATGCAGTCAATATTTCCCGATGGTTCTTTTTGTCTTTACAATACATCTCACTAGTGATGTAAAGTCAAAATACTGTGTTCTAAAATCACTGAAACTTTATTCTTTTTGACATAGTTCTGTTTATTTTCTGTTTTACATATTGACATCTTATTTCCTTTTTAAATTAATTTTGTAGTTACATAAAATATTCATATGGTTCCCAAGTAAAAATCATGAAACAGAGCATTTTATAGAGGTCTAGCCTCCTTGTCTCCCTTTTCCGCTGCTTTCTCTACATGTCTCTAGATAATCATTTTCATTCATTTTTTGGCTTACCCTTGCATTGTTTATCTTTTTTTAAGTATTAGCAATTTACACAGAGAAACACATACATATTTTCCCACAAATGCCAAGACTTCTTCCCCAAGAAGAAACTTACAGTACACATTCTTTTGCATCTTGTATTTTTAACTAATACTATATCTTGGAGATTAAACATTTTGAAAACTTACTCTATCATTCTATAATGGATGGATGGGTTTTTAAATATTTGTAAAACAAATTTCCAAGTAGTTTATTATTCCTAAAGAAAAATAATTGCTGTTATTTATGACTCTTTATCTTCCCATTGAAATAAAAAGTTAACTGCACTTTTCTGGAAACATCCTTCTCTCAAGCATATGGCTGATGGCTGACTCATGTGAAGTATCTATGACAACAATGAAAAAATAAAAATTCACTTTTTTAAAACAAATGACTTAAACAGAAGAAAATAATGATTAATGTTTTTCCTGTGATGGGAACTGAAATAAAACATTTGTTCTGTAGGTTATGGAACACAAGAAATAAGCAGAAATTATTGGTTTTATAAGTCATAGGCACTCAACATTGCTTGCTAAGAACTTGCTAAAATGTATCACAAATTTGAAAAATAGAAGTTTTGCCTCAACCTTGTTTACATTTTTCATAACACATCTCCATTACCTCTGCCAATACTGAAATGCATTTGAACTCTTGTAAACTTATTAAATACATCTACATATCACAAAAATATATCAAATGAACTTGTTACTGAGGCCAGATTTATTAACATACTCCATTAAACAATTCAACAATAGTTTATCAGGTACCTAGGGTGGGTCAATCACTCCACTAGCCACTGGAATACAAAGCTGAATTGGCTCCCTGAATTTGTGAAGGGTTGACCAAAGACAGACATAATTCATAATTCTGAAAGAATGTGCTAAAAACAATATAATCTACAAACTACAGTGGATGCAGCTCAGTGAAGTTCAAGTGATTAATTCTTATAAAAGATTCCCGGCCGAAACCAGTTTGGCTCAGTGGAGAGAGCATCGGTCTGCGGACTGAAGGGTCCCGGGTTCAATTCCGGTCAAGGGCATGTACCTTGGTTGTGGGCACATCCCCAGTAGGGGGTATGCAAGAGGCAGCTGGTCGATGTTTCTCTGTCATCGATATTTCTAGCTCTCTATCCCTCTCCCTTCCTCTCTGTAAAAAATCAATAAAATATATATTAAAAAAGAAAAAGAAAAAAGAAAAGATTCCCAGATGAGTGGCTGCTAGGTCAGCTGGGCTGTGGAAGGTAAGTAAATCTGAGAGAAAGGTTGGGCAAATAAATCCCCTAGCAAAGGCACAAGCAAATAATATCATAATATCTATCAGGAAACTCTACAAATGACCTTTCTTAGAATCTTGTATCTCTATGGACATTTTAAAAAATGCCCAGGTCTAGGCACCATCCTACCTCTATAACATAATTCAGTGTGAAGTCAAGGCTAAGAACCACTGTGGTAACTGATACTTGGAACTACCCAAAAAGATTTGAACCCTGTGTGAATAGGTCATGTTAGCTCTCTGACAGAGGGATAGCCTCTTTGCTTATAGCAAACCTATTCTTGCTGTGGAACACCACATCCTAAGTTTAATGTTCTCAGTATTTCCCTCTACACTTTAGAAGTAAGGACTGGTCATCTTTTTCAAAGCATAGTAAATTCAGCATTCAAAAACTAGGTCAGTTCTTTCACTTATTTTTATAAACATACTAGAGACCCAGTGCATGAAATTCGTGCACGAGTAGGGTCCCTAGGCCGGACCATCAATCGGGTCTGATCGGGGCCTTCCAGCTGCCGGCCAGGGCCTTCATTTTGTGCCACCCCCTGGTGGTCAACGCACATCATAGTGAGTGGTAGAACTCCCAGTCAGTTGAACTCCCTAGGAGACAATTTGCATATTAGCCTTTTATTATATAGGATAGGAGAAGTGATGTTCTTAGCATTGTAACAAATTAGGCTTTACCTTCAGCCAAAATCTAATGCATGTGAAATAATTTTGCTGGTCTTTTTGGCCATCAGTGCTTAATTATGCATTTCATTTTAAGTAAAGGTTTTACTTGAAAAGATTCATTAGTAACAATTAGTCTTCTCTATTTTCTAATTTATATGCACCTGTTTCTCATTACAGTGGCACTATGTCAACCTTAGAAAATTCATCTTAAACTCTTTAAAATAACTGGGTATTTCTCTCTACCCAAGGACATACATCTCCCTGTATACAAATGTCTGTGTATGTCCCCCCATGCCCTCCGCCCTCCCCCCCTCCACACACACACACACACACACACACACACACACACACAAGTTATATGTTGAAGTCCCAATCCCCAATGTAATGGTATGAGAAGGTGGGGTCTTTGGGAGATAATTAGGTGTAGATGAGGCCATGAGGGTGGTGCCCCTCCCATGGGATCAGTGCCCTTATACAAAGAGGAAAATGCCAGAGACCTCTCTCCCTCCACCATTTAAGGACACAGTAAGAAGACAGCCATCTGCAAAGGAGGAAGTATACCCACACCAGGAACCGAATATGTTGGTACCTTGATCTTGGACTTTCCAGCCTCCAAAAATTTGAGAAAAAAACATTTGTTATTTAAGCTGCCCAGTCTATGGCATTGTGTTAGAATAACCCAAACTGACTGAAATCGACCCTTAGAACATAAACCAAAGCCACATCAACTAGCATTGGAAAGTCTTCTGCCAGAACATGTGACTATTCCTATTGCAAAGGCATGGTCATAAATTAATTATCTATTCTAATGGCAGAGTTCTGAGCTGAAGGCACAGAATTCTATATTACCTATTGGGGCGAGTGAGGATAAGGGTTTACTTATAACAATCTATTTTATAATGTTAATGTGGAATTTTAAATATGTATTATAAATCATTCTGACTAGTCAACAAATAGGTTCCCATTTTAGTAATTTTCAGAATTTTAATATGAATTAACCCTAACAATGATTTTTAAATAGTGTTTAAACAAGATTATTTCATTGTTTTTAGGTTATGATTACATAACATATAACATAATAAGTTATCAACATGAATTTTTAAATCAAATTTAATCCTTTATTAGAATAGCAAAGGAAAATTTTCCCCAAGATAAAGCATGGGGGAAATATTTTCTCATCATAACATTCTCACTCTTCCCTGGGGGCATCTTTTGTTTTGCAACACCTTTCCTTATTCCTTCCCGACAAACTATAAAATTACACATAACCTCTATGATATTCCACCCAGCCTGGCCAGTCCCAAACAGCTCCTGGGTCTCCTCTCTCACATCAAAACTTAGTCATCCTTTTAACTACCTCCTTTGACCTCCATATTCTGGCAAGAACTTGATGAACAATTTATTAATTTATTATACATATAGGCTGTCAGTAAATTCATTCCAAGTACATTTAATGATTTTCACACAAGTATCATCTGCAGCCACTGTAAAATGAGGACTTTATCCTAATGTGGAGAATGGAAGTGATGGTGTATGATGTGTGTGTGTGTGTGTGTGTGTGTGTGTGTGTGTGTGTGTGTGGTGGTGGTGGTGGTCGGGAGGAATGGGGAGGGAATACTAAACAAAGCACCAAAAGACCTAGTTGCACAGCTCTGGGTATCTCAGTCTTTCTGATACTCAATTTAGCAATTGCAAAACATATATCATAAGGACCCCATTTGGTGTGAGGATATATAAAAAGAAATAAGTAAAAGTACATTGAATCTTTTTGCATATATAAGAGTATTACATTTGTATGCATAAATGTGATATATGTGCATATATACACACACACACACACACAAAAATAGTATTACCGGTATTTGTCCAATAATGTGGAGCCCATGGACTTCTCAGGTCCTTTCTCTATAAATGTCAAACAAATGAATGACAGTAACAATATTAGATGAGAAGGAGAAGAGGAATGACCTTTCAACAGAAGAGCACGGCTGGGTACCTTAGAGACTGCCACTGAGGTGCCAGAGAAATGCCTTTTAGAAAAATGGTCACCATTTCCCACATTTAGCCTCCCAAGTCCCATACAGCTGCCTTGGGCACAGTGGGAGAGCGTCCCTGCAGGTAGTCTCATCCTGTCATGATTATGTGAAAGGAAGATGGGAACTCCATGCATTTTTTCCGCTGTTCTTTCTTATAATTTTAATGTGCTGATCAGAAGCAACTTAAAGCTGTGTGCTGAGGGTTTCGTTTCATAGGAAGTGAAAGAAATAATGGATGGATGTGTATCTATAAAAAGATCAGCAGCAAAATGAGATTGCCTTAAGTCGACCCATTTAAGACTTGCCTATCACATAGACTCCCACCCTCTGAAATTATAGCTTGGTTGGGAGCGGCAGAAAAAGCATGTAGATATGCTGAGGAAACAAGTTCTGGCTACTGTGTAATGTCATCGTAAGGCTGCTGAGGCAGGAATATCACTAATTGCATTTTCTGAGTGACATTTTTGATCATCCCACCTTCTCAGGAAAGAGGATTTTCTGAAAATTGAAAGAGTGTAAGGATGTTGGGAAGTCATCCACCAGGCGATGTGTGTGCCCAAAAGACCATTTTCTGTTTCCGTGGGAGTAGCAGGGAGAGTTGTCCTTGCTGTTGTGTTTCCCAGAAGCCATGCGGTGTCTGAGCGGTTACGTAGGATGCGCCTTGCACACAATGTCTCCTGACAGGGCCAGTGGGGTGAACAGAAATTCATGCCAACAACACATAAATGTCACTGGTTCCCTTTCTGTGTAATATTTCAAGAGAGTCTAGCCTAAATGTGCTAATGGGAACAACCAATAAAGAAGACCTCGGTGAGGAGAAGAAGGAACAAAGGGCTGACAGCCAAGAACCCCCGCAAGAGATAAAGGGAAGCTGAGCTGTGTTCAGACTGAAAAATGATCAGAGACAGAGAACCAACAGAGTAGCCACGGGGACACAGCGGGTGCATCACCCATGTTGTGATCCTCGCTCCTTTCTGTAGGAAGAGAGAGAAAACCCCCCGGTCCTGAGCTGCTCAGTGAGCAGAATTCTTGCACTGGAATAGAATCCTACAAGGGTGGGGAACGTCTGGCCCAGGGACCATGTAAGGCCCAAAAAAATAATTTGGTCTTTTCCCTGCCAAGGCATTAGGACTGAGTTAATTAAATGTTGAACCAAATACAGCAGGCTCATCTTTAAGTTGATAATTTTGGATGGCCCACAAATGACCTTAATAAAGATCCAAATGGTCCTTGGCAGAAAGAAGATTCCCCACCCCTGGAAGGAATGGCACTGGCCTTTTGGAAAGAGAGCTACTGCTCATGTCCTGAGAGCCAGGAGATTACTGGGGGAAGCCAATGAGCTGATAATCAAGTAGCTGCACAGAACGCAGAAGACAAAAAGGCCCTGCTCACCCGCCTACGAAAGATGAGTTGATTTCCCTCTCCTCCTTCAACCTCCAATGCTTCGCTGTTTGAAAATCATTAGAACAAGGTTTGTTTGTTTTTTCAAACTATTTATAATTCCTGAATATGTTTCTCAATAACCCAATGCTCCTGAACATTAGGTAATTGTTAGCGTAGTTTCAAACATTTGATTTGGCATTAAGTTTATTTCTATATGATCAGGCTTTGTATTTTGTTGATCCATGACAAGTTCTTAGCCCACATTTAAACATGAAATGGGAGTTTGCCACGCAACTATTTCTAAATCTAGACCACACTGACACCCATGCTGCAGATTTTACACCTTCCCCCTGCATCCCTACAGCTTAACGCTTGGTCAATCTGAATAAGATAGACAATGCTGAAGACAAAAGAAAGTCGTAGAACATTTTCTCACAATATTAAGTAGCATACTTTGTGTCTAGTTTGGCTGTTGTTGCTCAGTGGTTGAGCATCGACCTATGAAGGATGTCTCATTTCAATTTCTAGTTGGGGCACAAGCCCAGGTTGAAGGCTCAATCCCTAGTAGGTTTGAGTTAGACAGATAAACATTGATGTTTATATATATATATATATATATATATATATATATATATATATATGTGTGTGTGTGTGTGTGTGTGTGTGTGTGTGTGTGTGTGTATCTATAAAAAGGGATATATATATCCCTTCCTCTCTGAAATCAATAAAAACTTATTTTGAAAAGGATTTATTGAGTACCTACTACATGCCCACCTCTGCTCAAACACTGTAGAAGATGTAAAGAACAGAATCTTCAGGCTTACATAGCTAAAGAATAAATGCAGATGCATGTCAGAGCAATGCTGTACGTGGTGAAAGAGAAGGCATGGGAGACTGAATTTGAGCTGAAGACCTAGGAAAAGCTATACCTGAGGCCCACCTCCTCTGAGATCTGGGGCTAAAAATCACTCATGGTTTCCCATGTTCTTATAATGAAGCCAGAAACAAATGCTTCTGTAAATTGCTTCTTCCTCATAACTACTGTTAATACTATTGTCCCTGAGCTTACACTTTTTATATTGCTACTAGAAGCCCGGTGCATGGATTTGTGCACCAGTGAGGTCCCTAGGCCTGGCCCGCAGGGATCAGGCTGAAACCGGCTCTCCACCATCCACCAAGGGGTCCCGGAGTGTGAGAGGGTAGTTCTTAGGTGACACACCCCAGACTCGGCTCCCTCCTCTCTGGTTCCGGATGTGTCAACTCCAACAGCCAAGTCACTGCATCTCAGCAGCTCCTTCATTGAGCATCTTCCCCCTGGTGGTCAGTGAGCATCATAGATACCGGTTAGAGTGTCTGCCCCTTGGTGATCATTGTGCGTTTTAGCTACCAGTCGAATGGTCAAATGGTCAGAGGGTTGCTTAGGCTTTTATCTAGAGAGAGATTTATCTTCCTGCAGTATCCCAACTGCTCTATAAGACTTTCTTTGAATCTTCCCAAACCCAGTGAATTACTGTTGACTAAGAGTGAAAATATTTTTTAACAGATTAGAGTGCTTTTATTTTGCTAACTTCATTGTGTGGGAACTTTGCCCAAGGGAGAATTGAAATGTTTACTGCAGAAATACAGAATCTATACACTCTTGTTTGAAAGTGAATGTTCACATAATGATAGTTTTGTCAAATTCATTTTCAAAGATAAAATGAATAAAATCAAGGGCAGATACAATTCTGGAACAATAACAAAACTAACTATAAATGGTAATGACTAGTAAATAATTAAAAAGCAGAATTATCTATTAATCATGAAGGACTAAATAAATGGAAGTTCTAGAATATTTTCAGAACTGCAAGCAACTCAAAAGGTTATTTATTTCATCTACATATTTGGATAAATCTATAATTAAACGTTATCCTAGATAAATAATTATCAGTTGTTTTTCTAAAAATACAACATTCCATGACCAACATATTTATTAATTTCATTCTAGAATGTCTTTCTTCCCTTTGCTCAAATTCTCTCATGATGAGATATTTCTTGTGGTTTATATTCTAAAGAAATTGCAAATCCTCTTTCAAGTCTATAGCAGTGTTGATCAAACTTCAGTCCAACTAGCATTTTGACTTAAATGAAATAGAAAATATCAGAGTGCACTCAGGTAAAGTAAAAGGAATAATTAACTCATGAAACTTGTTTCAGTTATTCATATGTATGTATGGATATTCATTTATCTATGCCTATGTCTATCAGGACAAAAGCCATATTTCTTACTAAGTATAATGGTAAAAAATAATTTTTTAAACATAAAGGTCTATGAGGACATCAAAAATATGCTTTTGTACAATTTTTATTCCTTCTATAGTGGAAGAATTTTTTCTAACTATGCTTCCCTTCTTTTGGACTCACAAATTTTTTGTTGTTCACACAATTATAGTCCTTATTAATAGACCAATTTTGCTGTGGTAAAACTCGTAAAATATTTTTACAGACTATTTTTTTACTTCACATTATAATCCTAGACTTGTGATCCTTGGAAAATGAGACATATTTAAAACTTTGATGTATGATGTTTAGGTGACTGCTACTTAGCCTTCATGTCAATGAAAATAATTCACAATGTAAGTGTCTTCAAAGTTAAATTGTTATTAGAATTGATGATGTAGTTAGGAAGTGGTTTTGCATGTGGTGCAATTGAAGCATCCATTATGTTTCATAAATATTATTTCTTTGACATGTAATACAAAAAGGCATTTAAGAAAGAATTTTTCTACACTAATGTGGCTTTATTTCCCATTCCTAGAGGCACAAATAACAAATCTTTGGATTGATTATAAACAACAATAATATTATGCTTTTCTAAATAAAAACTGAACAGATGGAAAAAAAAAACACGTGACTTTATAAAATCCAAAACTTTTCCTTGATATTTTCCCTTTTCCTTTTAAATCAACTTTAGTCAAGTATAATATATAGAAAATAGGATGTAGATTTTTAAGTGTACAATCTGATGTTTTGACAATGTATATTCCCATGTAAACACAACTTTTTCTAGTCAGTCTTTCCTCGACCAAATTGTATGAACCAATATTGTTGTTGAAATTCATTTATATTGTTCTGTGTGGTTTGTTTCAATAATTTTAAATCTTGATGCCATCAATGATCAAATTTCATTGATTTTCAGATTTTTTTTTGCTCAAATTTGTCACAGAATTTTATAACAACCAATTCTCACATGATTATACAAGAAACTACCTTATACTTAACCAGTAGTCACCAATTTTGGATCCTCTTCCTCTGACTTTGGTGAAGAGAAAACATCTGGTTACCACCTTCTGTCTAATAACGTCTTACACCTGAAGTTAGTAATTAAGCTTCCCCTGAAGACCTAATAACCATGGTTCTTGAAACTCTCTTTATAAACTCCCAACTCTTTAATCAGTTACTTCACATGATTCTTGCCAAGCTCTCTCCATTTTTTTTATGTCTCTTAAAACTGTGAGATCCAAACTGGGCACATTCCACCATTTAGTATTAAAATTTCTCTACATCACAACACTCCATCTTGTGGGCAGTGGTCTGCGAGTCGGGAGATTTAATATCTGCTCCCTCTTTCCAGCTTACTAGCTGTCTTGAGCTGGATAAGTCCTCTAATTTATCTGCATCCCAGTTTGCTTGTACATAAATAATAGAAACTAAACTAGGTGATTGTTAGAGTCTCAAGCTACTATGATTTTATGACTTCCTATAATGAAGCAATAACTTTTCATGGATATCTTTGTATAGTAACTTTTTTGCATCCTTTTTTTTCAAATTTGTTTTTTCTTCACAAAGCAATTTATCCTTCATGCATCCCTAGGGAATTCATTATATTTATTTTTTCAACTTGTCAATGTCATTCAGAATTCTAATTTTCTACAAGGTGAGGAGTTCACTTAAGATACCAGTCCTTCATTGTCAACATACAGTATGCATCTAGGAAAAATACCTCAGAATATTTTTGCACATATTGAATTCATTTCGGAGACGTATTACAGTAGACTCAAACAAGCATGCTTACACCTAGGCTCGTTAAAAAAAAAATTACCACAGTAAAGAATAGGCCAAAAGGTGAGATTAACCAACCCTCACTGTCCCCCTTACATTTCCTCCTCTTTCAATAACATGTACGTAACAACCTCATTTACTGTGCTAGGTGCTATGGCAAGAAAACATAACAGATGTATTTCTTGTCCTTGGCAAACTCAGATCATCAAATAGGTATCATTTCATTGAGAAAAAGGTAAAATAGACTCAAAATATACAAAGAATAAGTGACTCTTTAAAAGTGTATGTGCTTTTTCCAGTATGTTTCTCCAAAAGTAAGACATCCTCCGAAAATAAGACCTACTTCATGGAAATATAATACATCCCCTGAAAATAAGACCTAGCGCATATTTGGGAGCAAAAATTAATATAAGACACTGTCTTATTTTCGGGGAAACAGGGTAGTTGAAATCTGTTAGCACAGGTTCTGCATCATCAAGTCTGACCTCATGACTTGAGTCACAGCTTCCATCTTGCTCGCTTCTGTATGGCTTTTAGGTAGGAAAAGTTGTCTGTAAACAGATACTGTCTTTATTCTTTTCCACTACTATTGTACATACATCTCATTCCTGTGCCTTCCTTCCCCTCCCTCCACTCCCACACTCCTCACAGACTTACTACCCTACCCCACTTTGCATACAGATGACCCAGCATCAGTGCTTCATGTAGAGACAACCCTGTACTCTCTTCGAACCTGGGCTCCCAAAATTAGACTCAACTGTTTCCTTAAAATTCCTCTCCAATTATTTCTTCCTGATGAAGAATTTATGTGGTTCCTGAGAAATACTAATACTTGATTTCTTCAAGTGTTTTCCCATAAAGAAACTCCATACCAAGAAAGCAATCCATTTGAAAAAGGACCTGAATAGACACTTCTCCAAAGAGGACACGCAGATGGCCAATCGATGTATGAAAACATACTCGATGGCACTCATCGCCAGAGGAATGCAAACTGTTCTAAAACCACATGAGATGTCACCTCACACGAGTCAGACCAACTGTCTTCAATACATCGACAAGCAAGTGCTGGTGAGAATGTGCAGGAAAGGGAACCCTCGTGCACTGTTGGTGAGAATGCAGACCTGTACAGCCACGTGGAAAACAGTATGGAGATACAGGGGTAGGCAAAGTAGATACATAGCTGTGAGTACATAAAACACAGAGTTTACACTTGTATTATTATTAATGTATTGTTATATTATGTATTTTTATTATTATTATTGATATTATTTTGCATCTTTATGCATGATTTATGTTTTAGACAATGATGGTCAGTAATTTAACCTATGTTTGCCAACCTTTTTATGCACCCCTCTGTTCATGCAGCATTATTACAATAGCCAAGATTTGTAAGCAAGCCAAGGACCCACCACTAACTCGCTCTTGATGAAACATATAAACACCCACAGCCTTCATTCCTTTGTAAAATGTGGCTAATAGTGCTCCCCTGCAGAGAGAATGTAAAAAAATAACAATAAAAATCATTGGAAAGTTAGCAATCAAACATACTTCCAGTAATAACAACTTTCCTGACTTTTGAAGTGTTACTCAGCTTTCCTATGGATTTCACATGCCTGTTTCTATTCCAGCAGAATGCAGCTGTCCAGTGAGAAGTCTAAAAGAACATCTCCCTTTGTCCACTGAATCATGCCACTTAGGTCTAATACGTTCTAGTAATTGGCATAGCATAAAATAAGATCTGTGCCTTTCTTTTATTTTTCCAAAAATAATGATATACGAGCGCATGGCTGGTAATGAGAGTAGCAATCAATAAAAGCGTGATCATGGGGAGATGCTGAACCAGGTGAGCCACAATAGCTACATTAATAGAAGAGAAAAATGCCAATTGACTGTACCTTTGCTACACCCACAACCAATCAGAATGAATATGCAAATTAACCCAACAAAGATGGTGATTAATTTGGATACGCTGAGGGAGGGAGGAGTGAAGACTGAAGACAGCTTAGAAGGAAGAGGGAGGAAAAGCAAAAAATAAGGAGGCTGCCAGAGGGAAAGCACGAGCGGGGCAGGGCGGGCGGCAGCAGAGCAGCGGTCACTTGCAGGAATCTTCCTGCAAATGGACTCCTAGTTTAATAAAAACCAAATCACTTAAAATGTATTTTAGCCCAAACTGGTTTGGCTCAGTGGATAGAGCGTCGGCCTGGGGACTGAAAGGTCCCAGGTTCGATTCCAGTCAAGAGCATGTACATTGGTTGCGGGCACATCCCCAGCAGGGGGTGTGCAGGAGACAGCTCATTGATGTTTCTCTCTCATCAATGTTTCTAGCTCTCTATCCCTCTCTCTTCCTCTCTGTAAAAAATCAATAAAATATATTTTTTTAAATAAAATAAAATGTATTTTAGAGAAACAGAAGCATGTACATTACTAGCTAGGTGCTCTCACATATCACTGTTTATAGAGCATGATTTAAGCTTGCTGCTCATGTAGTGATGGCTCAGTGGGTGCGTGTGTTAATGGCCCAGGTTGAGTCTAAACCGTCTCTTTAAAACATGACCTTGCATGTTCTCAGGCAAGGTCAAGGGGTCCTCTTCTCTGTGGGGGATCCAATGCAGAAAACAGTGGCCCTACGTGTGAACTCCATGACAGAGTGGCTAAAAGTAGAAGGCTTGATGGAACTTGCATATTCAGTTAAAAAAAAAAATTCCGAGCAATTGTGTTCACAGCCTCTTTAATTTTTGCTTAGAGTTTAAAAAAAAATGCTTCTAAAGGAGGTGACTATTTTATTGATTAGCCAACCCAACAATTTGTTACAAGGTATAAATAATAGCTAGGTGTTTCAGCAAATTCTGGTTGTAACAGTGGCGGGAGTCGACATTATCTGGTAAATTACTGTAGTAATTCTTTACTACACATTTTTCATATTCCAATTAACTTTTTTTCCTCCAATAAGTGCTAAGCAATAAAGTAACTGCAGTCAGATCTCATTTCCTCGTGTCTGAACATTGCTATTTCACAAAGAACAATCCTTTTTGGATACATAAACTGTCAGCAAAATAATTTCATTTGCCTTTTAATTGATGCTTAAGCCTCCGTAATACCATCCTTAACAAATGCCCTTTACTGATTAGCCAAGGAAATGTCTTCCTATAATTAGCAGTTTTCCGACACCAAGTAGAACACCTTTGTCCTAGAGGAGCAGAGGGTGGATGAACTATTTTTTTCTTTAAATGTTTTCTGTTTTCTGTTGATTTTTTAGAGAGAGGGGAAGAGACAAGGAGAGAGAAGAGATGAAACATCAATGAGAAACATCAATAGGCTGCCTCCTGCATGCCCCCTATGGGATCGAGGGGACCGAGCCTGCAACCTGCAACCCAGGTCATGTGCCCTGACCTCCTTGGGTTCATGGGCTGATGCTCAGCCACGGAGCCGCACTGGGTGGGCATGGTGGATGAACTGTGAGGAGCCCCACCCAAAGACAATTCTGATCAGATGCCCCTAATGGTCGCAGAGGATGAATATCCGGCACCATTTAATGGCACCTCTCTGGGGAGGAGAAGGACGCCCATTAGCACCATCATTTTGTTAAAGGTGGGGTGGGTTCAGCTTTCTTCCTTCCTGTACGTAAATGGGGGACATCCGTGGGAACAAATGCCTACGCAGGCCGTGCAAACAAAAATGGAAAGATTCCACTTTAAAATCTCTTTTGCAGGTGACATTGTGGAAGATGACAAATAAAGTGCAGCCACTGTGGAGACGGTATGGAGTTTCCTAAAAAAAACTAATAATGGAACTCCCATTTGACCCAGTGGTCCCACTTCTAGGAAAATATCCTAAGAAATCAGAAACACCAGTCAGAAAGGATATATGCACCCCAATGTTCATAGCAGCACAATTCACCATTGCTAAGATTTGGAAACAGCCTAAGTGCCCATCAGCAGATGAGTGGATTAGAAAACTGTGGTATACCTACCCAGTGGAATACTATGCGGCAGTAAAAAAGAAGGAGTTCTTACCATTTGCAATAGCAAGGATGGACCTGGAGAGCATTATGCTAAGTGAAATAAGCCAGTCAGAGAAAGATAAATATCACATGGTCTCACTCATTTATGGAATATAATGAACAACATAAACTGAGGCACAAAAACATATCCAGAGACAAAAAAGTATTGATTAGACTGTCAAACCTCAGAAGGAAGGTAGGGGAGGGTGGGGATAAGGGGGAGAGATCAACCAAAGGACTTGTATGCATGCATATGAGCCTAACAAATGGACACAGACAACAGGGGGGTGAGCGCATGAATGGGGGGGGGGATAGAGGTGGCAATGGGAGGATAAGGACACATGTAATACCTTAATCAATAAAGAAATTTTTAAAAAGTAAGTTGATATTTACAGTTGCTAAAAAAGACAATCAAGTTCAACCATTGTTCATCTGTTAAGACAATGATCTTAATAGATAGTGTTCTTAATGCCCCCATGCATACAACTCACCTATGTAGACAAAAGCAGGCTGCTGTAATGCTTTTAATGAAGGGGTGGGTGGTGTGACTGTCTGCTCAGCTCAATGTCCCCACTATGATTATAGATCAGAAAGTAATTTAAAAAGGATGAATTCTGCTCCCCAATGCTTTCTGCTAAAGCAGTTATGGTTGCTAGTCCAGGTTATGTCTAAAAACATACATGTTGAGTTCGTTCAAGTAATAATTAAGATATTTCAGGTTGTTTGGCTCATAACAATTTTTTTTGCCATCACAATCTTAGACTAAATTCCCCAGTTATACCGAGTAAATGTACACTAAATGAGTGCAAATAGTGGAGGAAAGTGGGCACTGTAGTATTTTACATAGTTTGTGTTTTTCCCTCCTCTCGAGTGTTCATTCTTTTCAATGTGCTTATCACACTTTGAGATAAGGAAATGTATACATTGCATAATAATCCCATAGAACAATCTGACGCCCAAATATAGTCCCTTGGTCTTTCTGGTTGAAGAGAGAACATATTTTTGAATTACTCCACAACTGCCAGTTTTGACTATCCCCTAAGTCCATTCTGATTCTATTCATCATACAGTGTAAGACGGTTTCCTAATTTGAGGCATTTAGCAGATTTCATTGAGGGCTCCCTTACTTAATCTCTGCCAGAGAAGTTACTTGCACAACATTTTAGAAGAAAGTTTTCACATATGAAAAATTGTGCTTATGAACTTTATTAGTATGTTCTATTTGGAAATATTATGCCAATTGTATATTTTTACATTTTTGTCTTGAAAGGAAAGAGGCTATACTGCATTTCAGTTTAATTTAAATCTCAGTGATTATATGGCATTAGTATTTTATTTAATACATTGAAAAAAAAACCTTTTATGGCAAAAACTAAAACTGACATAAAGAGTAGGCAAAAGCTGGGGAGGGGGGTTCAGATTAGATGCCAAAATATTTTTTGCTGCCATGAAAGAATAGCATATCACCATTGACATATTAGCAGGGTGGGGTGATATTGAACCAAAGAAAAGCCTCAGATTGTTTTGAGAATTTTATTGGGTCTGTTAGACTGGAAAGCTGCTGACAAGAGATTATGTCAATTATTCTACAACTTCCCCACAAATGAGATTAGCACTGTCTCACCCCAAGCTGTCCTGTCAAGTCAACATTTTTAAAAAAAGTAATTGTCCATGTGATATATGTAAAATCCAAAATGGTACTCACTATATTAATTGAAATGCATTCAAGAGTTTTCCTGAATAGAGCCAGTATTGTAAAAACCTGGATTATTTTTTCTACATATTCTTTTTGTCCTTAAACTCATAACTTTTCCCTTCATCTCTAATCTCTGTAATTTGAGAATGAGGTAAAATTGTTGTTATAATATTTAATGTGTTTCACTGGAGTTTACGGTCTAACTCATCAAAGCATATGATGTAGGTCTGATTATCTCTCTTGCAAACATCTTTTAGAAGACATATCACATACTCTTCATGCAATTGGAAGAAAAGATATGGATGGATGGATGGATGGATGGATACAAAGAAAGGTGAGGCAGAATCCTCGACCATGTATTTTTGAATATCAGATTTAAAATGAAAACAGGTTTTTATGTTACCATTTATTTTTGTTTCATGTCAGTTTCTACCTGGATTACATCTGTATTAATAACAATCATACAAATAAAAACTTTAAGTTTTTTTAAATATATATTTTTTATTGATTTCAGAGAGGAAGGGAAAGGGAGGAAGATAGAAACATCAATGATGAGAGAGAATCCTTGATCGATTGCATGCCCCACACTGGGTATGGAGCCCATACCTGTCATGTGCCCTGACTGGGAACTGAACTGTGACCTTCTGGTTCAAAGGTCTATGCTAAACCACTAAGTCACAGCGACTGGGTCAGATAAAAACTTTAACAATAAAATTAGATGCTATGGAGGACATGGGATAATGTCTTACATGAATTCTGTCCTTGCAAAGCTAATAGTTTAATGTAGAAGCTAAGATATGTAAATAATCACGAACAGAGAGATGATAGGTGATTAATGGCCGGTGGTCTTGATCCAGCATCTAAAAGGGTTCAGGAATCTGGAGAAGGCGCTGTGCATAAATGATTAAAGAGTCCAGAGATGAAACATAATTTTGGAAGGCATTTGGGAGCCAGAGAAGCTTGGCTAAAAGGAACCAAGTTCTCTCTTGTCTCAGGACCCTTTGCTTTTTATTAACACAAATTGTCCTAAAGCAAAGTAGATATACACATCAAAGGCCAGGGTTTAGTATACAGAATCCATTGTCAGATTGTAGGAATTGCCTCCAGCTGTTCAGGTGTTTGGCCAGCAGGAGGCAATAACATGTAGATTGAAATGCCCTCAGTTGACAGGCAACAAGCAATCATCTATACATCCTTTTCAGATTTGGGGAAATGCCCTCAGCCATTTCCAGATGATTCAGTCCTGCTGGCATGCTGGAATTGGCTTCAGGCAGGTGATGAGAAAGGAGCCTCTGAGATAATTTTGTGAAGAGGAAAATGGCCTCAGAGGAGACCTGTGAGGAGTGTGGCAGGTGAGCTTGGGCACTGCGCCTGGTAAAAATCACCAGAAAATGAGGAAAGCAGAGAAGTTCCTAGTGCACACAATTCCTGTTAATGAGTGATCATAGAAGGAAGCCATCAGGCCTAGGAGCTGCAGCAGCTGCTAGAACAAGTCAGGATGGCCTGGAGGCTGTGGTCTGCTCCGAGCTGTCTTAGGTCAGTGCATGTCCAGCTCGCCCATATTCGCCCTTTCCCAGGTCAGCAACCAGCTCTGGGAAGGTTGTGACTGTCGAAGGTGACTGAGGGACTTGCCATTTGCTCCTCCTTTTGCTATGTACATTTAACGAGCAGAATTACAAGGAGGAGAGGTTCACTTCCTAACAATGTTCATCTCACATGCAGGACCAAACTCCAAGGCCACGTGTGAGGGTGAGGCCTGCATTCGGAGCAGGGAGAGCTGTGTGGAGCAGGAGAAGGAAGTGGTTTCTCAGAGGAGGCCCAGCGGGCGGACGGCAGGAATGCAGGTCATCAGGGATTGATGTCAACCTGAGGTCGGGACAGGTGCCAAGGAGGATAACTGCTGGTGGGACATTAACTTGGGTAAAGTGAGAACTGCCGGTTGCCCAGATCTTAAACAACCTCCTGTTTCCATATGGTGCTTGTTTCTGGGCAGCCTCCTTACAACTACTGTGTCTCCCCGAAAATAAGACATCCTCCGAAAATAAGACCTACTTCATGGAAACATAATGCATCCCCTGAAAATAAGACCTAGCGCATCTTGGGAGCAAAAATTACTATAAGACACTGTCTTATTTTCGGGGAAACAGGGTAGCTAGCAGCTGTGTGTTTTAGATATTCACTTGCAGAACAGTGGGTAAGTAGGAACCGTTTAGGAAATGGAGCTGAATTTGGGATAAGCTGCCATCAAGAGGTAGGCAAGGGGTGAGCGGCATTCCTGAGCCTTTAAGTCATTAGCAAGCATGCTGTGGTCACCATCGGTGCAATTTCCCTCGTTAATTATAATTAATTTTAATTGGGGAAAGGAATCTCTACTCCCTTTTCCTGCACCCACACCTCACTCCTCGGCTTCCTTGTGTGATGAACACACTTCCCCAAGCAGCAGCTCCTCTCCTTGATCTCCTGACAAGCATCTTACAACAGTCCATCCCCTTGTCCCTTACAACAGTCCATCCCCATGTCCCTTACAAGAGTCCATCCCACTGTCCCTTACAACAGTCCATCCCCATGTCCCTTACAACAGTCCATCCCCATGTCCCTTACAACAGTCCATCCCCTTGTCCCTTAAAACAGTCCATCCCAATGTCCCTGCTGCCTCCCAGCTCTCATCCCCTCTCCCTCCTGCCCAGCGGATGAGCCCACTCCTCGTTTCTGGAGGAGCCACCAGGCTCTACCCAAGGCTCTGGGGCCTGGTGCTGGCTTTTCCACCCTGTTCTCCCTGTGGTTGAGGGCTGGGTGAGGAGAAGACTCCATTATTAACAGGAGATGAAGAGCATTTGGAGACCAAGGCTTCCTGGACCTTGAGGAAACAGGAGCTGGCATGCCGTTATTAATGATCGGAGTCTTTTGGAAGGCACCATGAGAGTTCACTGGCAGTAGGAGGGGGACAGGTGGGCGAGAAGACAAGGGGAGAAGGAGGGGCTAGAGGGGGTTGTGCCCTCCACTCTAAAGGCCCAAGTAGAAGAGACAGGGCCTCGGTGTCAGAGCTGCCTCTGACAGTGTGCTGGGCGGTGCTGCGTCCCAGAGAAGCAGATTGCACCCCACATTCAGCCAGAGGAGGCTGGCTCCCTAAACCCCTAAATCCCTAAATCCCCGGGGGGTGACAGAAGCCGCAGTTACCTGACCTCAAGGGCCGACCTGGACCTGCATACTGAGAATGGCAGGGTGAGAAATTCCCTGGAAATTAAATCGGTAACCTTGGCCCCCCACCCACCTGCCCCCACAGCCCACATAACTGAGCAGGCAGTGCAGGGGCCTCTCTCTGGGCCCTGAGGAAGAAACGGGGGTGCCCCATGAAACAGGGCTGGGATATTCTGGCAATCTGCTGGGAGACCGAGATCGGACTAATTAGGAGGAAACTAAGTCATTGACTATAGACTCAAGTTTGGAGACTGAGATGCATACTTTCAAAATGATTAGATGGAATCATCGTTTCTTATATGTATTTTTGCTTCAATATTCAAAGAATAGACTTTCCCATCTCAAAAAAAAATCTTTTTTTCATTATCCTATATCTCTATTAGAGTAATGATTCCTTTTTATTTTTAAACCTTTAATTCAGCTCTGGCTTACTTTGGCGTGTTCTGCGCGCCATAGGGACATAATTTTAAAATTGTTCCCAGAAAGGGCAGCCAGTTTGGTAATCATCTCAACCACAGAAAATGCCCAGTGGCCTGAGCTGGCCACATGGGGAAGAATACAGTACCGGTTGCTCCTCTCCCCCCTTTTTTGTAATTTGTCAGCTTAGTCTCTTGCTGGATTCCTTCGCATTTTATCCACTTTCAGTTTATTCCACCCAGTCACCAACGGGATCTTTCTAGAAGGCCAGTCTGCTCGTGCCGTAGCCATGAGAAATACCGGGAGGGCTGTGTGGCCTCAGAGGAGCCCGCTCTGGCAGGCAGGGGGAGGACTCCTGGCAGGAAGATGTGGCAGGAATTTAAATCCCTGAGGCGGACCTGTCCTGTCACGGGGGGAGAAGGGGGACCTTGTTTGGCTTCTCCGCCCTGGAAGCTTCAGGCTGAGGCAATGCTGGTCAGAAACACTGCGGGACAGACTCCTCCACAGACAGTTGGGACAGATCCTTTCCAGACCCCACAGTCGTGCTGAGTGTGCGGAGTTCCACAGAACCAGGGCGCAAAGGGCCATAAAATGAGGGGGGAACTTCCAAGTGCTAAGATTGCAACCTCCTGCTTAAACATACCTACTTGCCTATTAAATACTGTTTGTCCTATTAAAGTTCTCCCAAGTGCCATTTTGGTCAATGCTTTTAGAACAATGGAGTAAAATTTTCCGGGTGTCTAATATATTTATTTATAACTATAATTGTTCCTTTTGCTATTGTTTCAGTACTTTACAGCCAAACAATAGTGCTCTGGAAAGTTCATGTATATTCTCTCTCTCTCTCTCTCTCTCTCTCTCTCTCTCTCTCTCTCTCTGTTTTGGATATCTAATTAATTAGGATAGCCTAAATATGTTGAATTATATTAGCTAGAATTTGATGTTAATATAACTCATTAAAGTGATTTCTTTTTTTTTTTTTTTAGTATGGATACGAGTTAGTGGATTTTTATATAGTTTTTTGTTTTTTAAAAAAGGAAATAAAACAAGTTTCTTATACTTATCAGAAGTATCCATCAGCCCAGCACTGATTGTTGGATGAAGCAGGGACTAGGAGTTCAGCATGGCTGGATGGCCGAGTCTCCGAACACAACCTGGTTAAGAGGAGAGCTGAGATTGCCGTCCCTCTGGCCCAAGGCCCCAGAGGGGAGTCGGTGCCTTCTGCTTTGACTCAACAATGATTAAATGTTTCCCTTCAGGAACATGACACTCATTTTCCATCCCAGAAAGAAAATGACTTTCCAACAGTAATTCCTCAAAGATATATTGACTACATTGGCAAGGTGAGATACTAAATGCATTCATTTATGAACTAAGTAATAAGCTCAAAACATATTACATAGAGCGGTTCTTGGGAGGTGTGTTTGGGAATAACGGGTAATTGTTTTAGCACCTCCAGGAGTGGAATGTGAATGTAGTCTGAAAATGCTCATTTGATCTAAATTTATATATAAACTATGTTTTAAATAAAAGCTACCCCAGCCCTGGCCTGTGTGGCTCAGTTAGTTTGGCGTCAGCCCATGCACCAAAAGGTTGCTGGTTCAATTTCTGGTCAGGACCACTGCAGGAGGCAACTGATCAATGTTCTGCTCTCACATTGATGTTTCTCTTTCTCTCTCCCTTTCCCTTCCTCTCTCTCTAAAATCAAAACTATTTTTTTAATAAAATAAAGTAAAAGATACACAAAATAAGGCTAGGCCTACATATGTGAAGACAGAGTAGGGCAAAAAAAAAGAGATAAGAAAATAAAATTTGAATACTTCGTATGTACTAGACCTATGTGTAGTAAGTGAATACTACCTGGACAATCTAAAAAAAAGGGGGGGGGGGAATAGTATTTTTAATTCTCAAAATTAGAAAATTTCATTGAGCATCTATTATGTGTAGGATACCTGAGGGCTTTCATTATTTAGCCACAGACACATGAGAGCTTCCACTGTCTACTTCCATTACTTGTCTAGACAGAGACTTCATTTCCACCCAGACCTAAAGGACGCTGCAGTAATTTATTTCTAGGTGCAGAGATTTGTCTTCTAACTTTGCTCCATCCGTCATCAATCAGGCCAGTCCCTAACTAAACAGATGGGCTTGTCACTGAGTGCTGGGGCCAGCAGGCATTGTTGAGTCAAGAATGAAAATTAATTCCATAGACAATGACCTTCTTCTGGAAATGCTTACGCAGTCAAGGTCTGAACTCAATCACGCGGGGACCATGTGGGCTACTTGATTTAAGAGAGGCCTTTTCTTCTATTTCTCCCTTGCTTGCTTTTGCACAGTGGGGGTATTTGTCAGAAGACACGCTTCTCTGCCTCTTTCCCAGTGATGGGGTTCAGGTCATTTAAAATACGGTTTCTCTGTTTGTGAAGGAGGATAGTAAAACTCAACTCCTCTTCAACTGCAACAAAAGTGCCTCCCCCGCCACACACACACACACACACACACACACACACACACACACACACACGAAGAACTAGAGAACACAGCCAGCATGGCTCAGTGGTTGAGCATAAACCTATGAACCAGGAGGTCACGGTTCAATTCCCAGTCAGGGCACAGGCCTGGGTTGTGGGCTCGATCCTCAGTGTGGAGTGTGCAAGTGGCAGCCCATCAATGATTCTCTCTCATCACTGATGTTTCTCTCTCTTTCTCTCTATCTTCCTCTCTCCCTCTCCCTCTCCCTCTCTCTTTCTCTCTGAAATCAATAAAGGTATATATTTTTTTAAAGAACCAGAGTAATTTGTAATGTCACAGACTCAAATACCAGTAGCACTTGCAAGTACCTACCCCATTTCACCTTGTTAACTGTACTTCAGCGGCCCCAGAATAATAATGAGCAAGTTCCATTGCTCCCATTTTACGTGCAAAGAGGCTGCGATTCAGCAGTGTTATGTGGCTTGGCCAAGGTAGCATTTCAAGTTAGTGCTGGAAACAGGATTTGAACTGTGCATTCTGACTTCAAGTTCAGAGCTCCCCTAATTCTTTCACCGCTAACATCATCACAGTGTTCTCTCCAGATTTTTCAGTGTGTGGAAGCGACCCTCTCTTTAACTCCCATGTCCTTCAAACTATACTTTGCCCCTGTACAGCCAATCATGAAGACACCATAGCCCAATCCCTACGAAGAAATGTGTCATTGCTTCAAGAGACTACGAATAAAAATAGCCTTTCGTCATTTTGCCTGTGATCAAAACGATCCTTATCCCACGAATCATCCACGAAACCAATTTTGAACATTTTTTTTAATGAAATAAAAGCCTCCATGCCGTCAATAAAGCCTTCACACACAAAAAAAGTTTCTCACTTCAGCTCAATTTCACAATGGAGTTGGGATATTTTTCTCAACCTACAAAAGTAATTAATCCACCACCTGGCTCGGTGCCCCGAATGGATTAAACATAAAACATGAAAATTGCTCTCCGTTCAGGGGCAGTGCGATGAGATCACATGAGAACTGGCACTCGGGTCCCGAGATCAAAGGCGCTGCCTTGGCAGCAGGCCAGGGGGTCTGTGAAGGCACCGCCACTCTCACAGTCAAGCAACCGGCGTTCCTGTGAAGCTGTAAATAAGCAAGCTCTGTCCAGAACGCGTCCCAGCCGCTGGTTTTAGAAGCCTCTGGGGAGAGCTGTGTTTCTTCTGGATTTTCGAGTTTCTTGGCTACCAACAGGTTTTTAGAATCAAGTCTTATTGGCATGAAGGGAAGGATGTGACTGGATATTATAAAATAAAAAATAAAAAAGAGGAGAAGAAACACTGCAGAGGATAGGTATAAGATTCATTCTTTGACTCCATAATCCTAACTTTCCTCTTTTAGCCCTTGGGGCAGGATTTGGACTGTATTTATATTTGTTTTACTCCTTCCCAGCGCAAAAAAACAGATGATGTCAGGAGAGTTAGGGTGTTGATTCAGGGACATTCACACACAATTTATCTGTCGGGAAGCCAGAGTAATAGAGGTGGTGACTAGAGTCTGGAGTCAGACTGTCTGGGGTCAGAGATTCATTGTACCACTTACCAGCTTGATGATCTCGTGCATTATAAGAAAGGGGGAAAGTGGCATCGACTTATTCAATAAAATATGGTGTCTAATAAACTTAGCACAGTGTCCAGCAGCTAGTAAATGCTCAGTAAACATTAGTCCCATCTTTACCAACTGGAATCATTGTATCTTTGTGGCTCACAGAGAGAACTGAGAGATGAATGGATGGTGGTTCTACCAGGTGAAAACCAACTGGACACATGACCGTATAAGAGTGGACGTAGTGCCTAAAGGGACATCACTGGAGCTGTACTTCAGGGATCTGTCTCTGACCTCTTCCCATCACTATTTTTTATCAGTGAGTTGGCTAGAAATTCATTACATATAAAGACTATCTGACGTGTGGGGAATAAAATGGTCTAACATTCCTGATTCAGCCTTCCTCAGCTTCTCGCTAAAATATCCATGAAAAACAAGCAAATTATCAAAATATCAAAAACTGAAAGTGATAGATGACACATGTATAGTGGGAATCCAAGGGGCATTTGTACTATCAATATGATTTAAGAAGTTTCTATATTCATGTATCACAATCAATAGTAGCCAGAAATATATTCGTTTTATCCAATTATTAGTTATTGATTGCATACCATGTGTTCAGCACTGCTCTAAGAACTTGGCATCTATTAGTGGGGGGAAAAAACATGGATCCTTGTCCTCATGGGACAGAGGGACAGACAGTGATCATAATTAATAAATAGAATGAGCATGTATTTTTTGAGTGTTGGCTGGTTGTAAGTGCTATGTAATAAAAGGGGGTGACAGGGAATGCTGGCAGGGGATAAGGGTTGCAGTGTTAAACAGGGGTGGTCAGGGAAGGGCTCAAGAGAAGGTGAAATTGGAACCAAGGCTCAGGATGGCTTGAAAGAAGCAAGAGAGTTGGCTACAGAGATACCTGAAGGACCAATGTTTCAGTAGAGAGGAGTTACAGAAAAGGTTCTACGGGGAAAGAAGAATAAATCTCTTTTTTTTTCATGTTTGTTCTTAAGTGAGCAGAATAGAAAGTGAACCAGAAGTGTTTTAGGAAAGAAGAATGATATTGATAACAGAGTCAAAGTCACAATTTTAAAAAGCCAACTTGAGCCAAAACTGGTTTGGCTCAGTAGATAGAGCGTCGGCCTGTGGACTGAAAGGTCCCAGGTTCGACTCTGGTCAAGGGCTTGTACCTTGGTTGCGGACACATCCCTAGTAGGGAGTGTGCAAGAGGCAGCTGGTCGATGTTTCTCTCTCATTGATGTTTCTCTATCACTCCCTCTTCCTCTCTGTAAAAACTCAATAAAATATATTTATAAATAAATAAATAAATAAATACCCAAATTGAATCAAATGAAATTTGATGGGGATAAATGTCAAGTACTGCAATTGTGTTTATTAAAAAATGTACCTTACGCCCTAGCCAGGTACTTACACCCTAGGGTGTTGGTCTGCGGACTGAAGGGTCCCAGATTTGATTCTGGCCAAGGGCATATGCCTGGTTGTGGGCTCAGTCCCCAGTGGGGGGCGTGCAAGAGGCAGCTGATCAATGATTCACTCTCATCACTGATGGTTCTATCTCTCTATCTCTCCCTTCCTCTCTAAAAATCAATAATATATATATATTTAAATGTACCTTACTACTATTTAGCAAAGACATAGTTTAACGCAGGATGTATCAGAGACACTTGGGGATCAGTTGATGTTTGTTTTTTGTTGTTGTTTTGTTTCGTGTGTGTGTTTTATTATTGATTTAAGAGAGGAAAGGAGGAGAGATAGGAACATCGGTGATGAGAGAATCACTGATGGGCTGCCTCGTGCACACCCTCACCCTCAACTGGGGATTGAACCTGCAACCCAGGCATGTGCCCTAATCAGGAATCCAACCATGACCTCCTTGATCATAGGTCAACGCTCAACCTCTGAGCCATACCGGCCAGCCAGTTGATGTTTTTATTTAAACCCAAGTTGAGTCAGCACTGTGAGAGGCTGCCAACATAGCTGTGATATTAAGATGCATTGCTGCCATGGAGAATGCCAAACCAGGATGTTGATATTCTGTCTCAGTCTACATAGTCGATGAAATCCTGGAGCATATTGATTATTTCTGTGTTCCCCACTAGAAAGTGTCCCCAGAGGAGTGCAGGTGTGGTGTCAGGATTAAGAGTATGACATCTGAGAACCAATTTACGGGATTGAAACCAAGAGCCAAGGACAGAAAGACCGGGGCTAGGGATAAGAACAGACTAAAATAGTTGTGAATAAAGTGCATATATTGTACTTTCCCATGGGGTTCCTTGTTAAATCTTCACAATATCCAAAGGTAATTACTACTATTAGCTTTATGGCAACCTCATTTTTAAGCCAAAGACTGAGCCTGAGAGTTTGAAGAGAAGCCAGGTTTGAGTCAGGGCCTGGGGCGTGAACACACACACTCCACTGCGCATGCTTCGATCTAAGCAAGCTCAAGGTCTCCACTTCAAACACACCTCTCCTCAGACATACTGTGTTCCAAGGCTGTGTTCCAAGTGGTCAGATGACTGTCAGTGAACTAAAGCCTGCCTATTTCTTCCTCTTTTTGTTTTTCTTCTTCTTTTAGCTCTTATGACCCTCAGCAAATTTCCCTCTTTCCTCCACTTTGAACATTTATGAATATCTATTAAGTACCTACCATGTGAATGGCAGGAGAGATGGGGAAGGGGTGTGTAAAGAGATAAAAATGATGCCCAGTCAGTGTGGCTCAGTGGTTGAGCATCGACCTATGAACCAGGAGATCACGCTTTGATTCCCCATCAGGGCATATGCCTGGATTTCGGACTCAGTACCCAGTGTAGGGCGTGCAGGAGGCAGGCGGTCAGTGATTCTCTCTCATCTTTGATGTTTCTCTCTCTCTCTCTCTCTCTCTCTCTCTCTCTCTCTCTCTCTCTCTCTTCCCTCTCCCTTCTTCTCTGAAATAAATAAAAATATTTTTAAAGGAATAATAACTGGAAAGTTGGAAATATGTATGCATCATGACTAAGTCATTCCCTTTCTAGGTATATTCTCTAGGAAACTTGCATGGCTGTATAAGACAGGTGGGAAGACATTTCTACGGTGCATGTAGCATTGTTTGTAATATTGAAAATTGAATAGGACCTAAAGATTCATCAGTAGAAACATGGGTAAGCAGAAAGGTAAAATAAATGACAGAGAGGTATCAAGGTCACAAAAAGGAAGACTTGTGGCAAAAACTTATAGAATAATATGTACAATGTGATGCCAACTATAGACATACTTAAACACACAGAGGACAACGGTACATGAATATATACCTCTCTGCTTGCCTCCATTCTTCCGAGTTGCTGTTCTCCTTGTCAGTCCACTTTCCCTCTGTCCAGGTGAATCTGTTTGCTCTTTTCTGAGGACACAGTGAAGTCTGGGAAGACTTTTTGCTGGATCTTAAGCTTTATTTTTCTCTTGCTCCTTTCCTAGGTATCTTTCCTTAGAAGCCCATCTCCATTGCCTGATATAAAATTCTTACCTATTTTGCAAGACCCAATTTAAACCAATTTTCTCTAAAACACTTTCCTAATGATCCCTAATTGGAATGTAATTCTCCTCTCCCCTATTTCCATAGCACCTTTCTCACCCACTCTTTTGGCTTGCCTTGCAAAACTGTGTGTGTGGACCTAGCTCGTTTGGCTCAGTGGATAGAGCATCGGCCTGCAGACTGAAGGGTCCCATGTTCTATTCCGGTCAAGGGCATGTACCTTGGTTGTGGGCACATCCCCAGTAGGAGGTGTGCAGGACGCAGCTGATCAATGTTTCTCTCTCATCGATGTTTCTAATTCTCTATCCCTCTCCCTTCCTGTCTGTAAAAAAATCAATAAAACATATTTTTTTAAAAAACACAAAAAACTGTGTGAGCATATCTGCCTCCACGCTACATGTCTGCCTCTGGAGACCAGGAGCTTGTCTCTGCATCCTGTACCTTCCTTAGCACCTAACACATGGGCAGACCATTGAAGGTGCTCAACTAATGTTTGTTCAATCTTGAAACTCTGTTGTCTGAAAACTCTTGATCTCTGGATACCACATTGCCTGGAGCCAATACCATTTTTTCCCCTTCTCAAGAAACGAATCTTTCCCACTCTCTTGAAACTAGTTTGTGATCTGTAACTAGACCTAATGAAAGTCTGCGTCAATTGCTTGTCCCCCTTTCTACCTTGAAATGCCCATTAACTCATTCCTGTCATAGCCCTCAGTTCCACTATTCTATCCTCTGTGTGTGTGTGTGTGTGTGTGTGTGTGTGTGTGTGTGTGTTTCCATTTTCATACCAATTTTACTTATTTTTACTTTTTGGAGCTATAAACTACTGGTCAGCATGATTGAACTATGCCTAGTGTTTCCAGAGTAATGTCAATGCTAACCTCTTAACATCTACTATCTATAATAATAAAAGCATAATATGCTAATTAGTCTGGACATCCTTTCGGACATCCTTCCTTCCAGACAAAGCCACAGCGTGCGGGGTGGGGGTGGGGGCGGGGGCTGAGGAGGCAGGCAGGGGACGGGGCCAAGTCTCTTGCATGAATTTCATGCATTGGGCCTCCAGTATATAATATTAGCAGATAATATCAGCAAGAATTGATTAACAAGCTGTTTTTGAATCGATCTTCCTAATTAATTGCAGGACTAGAAATGGAGTTGGAAGAGAATCATTGGAGGCTCTGGGAGCTTTCTGAATGTCATTCTGAATTAGCAGGTTTTTTCTTTGTTAGCACATTTATAATTGAATAATAACCAACTGAATAATAACCAACCCCAAATGAAGATCACTTATGTAAACTACACATTGTTTCTTTCTCTCTCTCTCCCTCTCTCTCTCTCTCTCTCTCTCTCTCTCCCTCTGTCCTTGCTAAAGCACATCCTTTAGTAATTCTTTCAGAGAAATCTATGAGTGGTAATCAACATAGTCTTTTTCTAAAAAAGTGACTTATTTTACCTTTTATTTTGAATGATACCTCAGGTCCAGCAATTCAAAGTATTGCTCACATTTGTCTTCAGCATGTGTTACTGACAGAAGTCTAAAATCAGCTTAGTTATCATGTCTTCGGAGTATAGTCTTTTCTCCCCATTTAGGTTTCAACATTGTCTATTTATAAATTGTCATTTTCCCTTTTACTCTACTATTTCTAGGAATAATTGGGTTATCAATCCCACTCATTTCACATGTATACCTTTAATTTCTTATGTTCTTTTCATCTGTTTCCTGTCTGGCTAAATTTATCACCCTCAGTTTTAATGGTATCATAGGTTAAGCCCCAATAGTTTTCTACATTTCTAGAAAATTATCAACAATTACTTTTTCAAGTCTCTGGGTTTTTTTTTTTTTTACTTTTTCTAGGTAGCTATTACACATAAGTTAGAACTTATCCATTTGGTCTCCTTTACTCTTCACTATACATTCATACTATCAAATCTTTGTTTCCTTATGGTGTTGTGGGTAAATTCAGCTGTACAATACTCCAAGTTATTAATTCCCTACTCGAGCTGTGTTGGGCTCAGAGTCTTTATGTGTTTTGTGATTTTTGTTTGCAGGCTCATTTATAAAGGCAGATCTGTGGGTCTAGCCACACAGAGTTCTGGGGAAACCAGCTCAGGAACTTGGATGATAAGCTTAGAGCTCCTGTGACAATAACAAATGCACCGGGCTGCTCAGATCCTTCCTTAAGGCTCATCTGGTCCTACTGCCTCCCCAAGCACCCAGCTGTTATTTACCACTCTTTCTGGCCTCGTTTATAAGAAAGAACTATCAGGCCACTCGATTCCAGTAATACCGCTGGCTCTGGTCCTGCATCGTCAAGGTAGTCTCATTCATGCTTCCTGTAACCAAAAGACACAAGCTCCTGGCACTTCTGTAGCTTTAGCACCTCTCGGCAGTTTGCAGCTCTGTCTGTTCCTGGTCCATGAACACGTGTGTCCGGTCTCGCCTATTTTATTTTTATTTTTAATGTTATCTGTCATCTCTCCATGGGTGTAGCTGGAACTGGAATAAATGATACCAAATGCTATTCTGTCCCACTCTCATCTACTTTCTAGTCATTCTTGAAGCAATTCTGCACCTCTCACCAGAAGCTTTCCCTCTCCCTTTTCCCAGTCTAAGTTGTGAGTGTTAGCTTACGAGATACAAGTTCCTCCAAATGAGCCCACGTACGTTCCTCATGAGTATGTTCCTCAGGTGGGAGCAATCACTCTGGCTTGTGTCCATAGACTCTTTAATTCCAGTTAAATTCTTGTGAAATGTGTGTACTCTGTTCACTACTGATAAAGGGCAGCAGCAGCCTTTCACACAACTAATTGGGGCTACGTGTCTATTTCAGTCTGGTGAGACAACAAAAGAGGGGTGCATGACCTCTACATCAAAAGACTCTCACATGGCCCAAGATCAAAGCAACATCGCTTAGAACAGGGGTGGGCAAACTTTTTGACTAGAGGGCCACAATGGGTTCTTAAACTGGACCAGAGGGCCGGAACAAAAGCAACCTGACCATGCTGGCACTCTCATCTTGGGCTGCTGGTGAAGGAGCGGAGGGGAGAGCAAGAGAACCCTCCGCTCTTTCGGCTCCGCGGGCCGGATAGAACAGCCGAATGGGCCAGATCTGGCCCGTGGGCTATTGTTTGCCCTCGGCTGGCTTAGAACCTGACACTGAGTCCGAGTAGACACCTGGATGAGAAGGGTTCTCCTTTATGTTTCATCGGGTGAGCTGACCATTCCTAGTACATAAGCGACCTACCTCCTTCGTGGAGACTGCAGAATCTCAGTAGGTAGATGATAGATTAATAGACAGATAGACAGGTGATAGATGAATCCACACAAGGATCCTTAAAAAGAATGAGGATATGACTGCAACCTGTATCTCTGTTATAGAAATACTGTTTTTACTCAGATTATACATTTAGGTGGTAGAGTTTTAAGCAGCCCAGCAAAGCATGGCTGCAAGATGCAACATGGATTATTAAAAAAAAAGTCAGTAATTGGCTGATAACAGTTAAACTGGTAATCTGTGTAGCAATAATCACCACCCTACCATGGCGTTTTCAAAAATAAGTAAGAATTTAACTACTACTTTTTCAAAATTATTTCTCTAAAATACTTGAATGGATTTATTGGTACAGAAAAGATGAAAAAGAAAGGTGTGATTGGAAAATGGAGAGGCAGTATTAATAAAAGCTCTGATCCAGAATCGCCCACTGTTGACCTTCAGCATCCCCTCAAGCACATCCCATGATTCTCTGCCAACAAAGTAGAAACGCTAATATTTGCCACATATTCAACTGATAAACACTCTTTGAACAACTAGGATTCAGGCCCAGTGCAAATACTGCAGAGTGCTCTTTTTCACTAGCATTTTCCAAAGCCTTCTAAAAATTGTAATCCCCTGGAAAATAAAGGCTTAATTACCTGAAAAAACATCAACGCCTGACTAAATTAAGATTTCGCACCCTGTGGGAGAATTCACATAGAGCTGTCCCGAGAATTTACGGAAGGAATAAATTGGACCTATAAACTTGGAGCCTGAGGTCGGTCTGAAGCTTTACTGGTGTCAACGGCTTTTTCCAGCTGTACAGAGAAATTCAGCTTTGTTTTATGCGTTGAAGAAGCCGTAAAACATTACTGCTCTTTCACAACCGAGTGATTCTAAGTGCTGTTTCTCCCTGCGATTATCATATGAACTACAGGAGTCAAAGAATTCTGGGGGCACTATGGGCCACTGAGAAATGCCAGCGCCGGTGTTTAAATGAAATAGCTTGAACCTTATCAAATGAAGAGCCGTGTTACTGACGGTGCTAGCTTTTTAAAAAGAGCCGTGCCTACCTAGTCACTCACATCTGTGTGTGCTGGGAGGGGGAGAAAGATGAGTTTAGAGTGGTCCTCGTTTGCTTTCTTCATTTTTTACCACGTTTATTTTTATAACAGCTCTTCAAATATCACTGATGACTGCTGATCTGCCAAACTCAGTGCCTTTCCTGAAATCACCTCTACTGTGAATGTCCCTTTTCTAAAACATCTTACATATGTGCCCAAGCAGAACACAGCACTTCCTAGTTTCTCTGGTAAACGAGGATGAATCTTCTTATCAGGATTACGTACCCTGACATTTCTGTATTCACTCTTGTTTTACCCATACTTTGTTTCTACTATAATTTCTTTGTTGAAAACTCCCGAAATTAGCCTGGCTAGTGTGGCTCAGTGGTTGAGTATTGACCTATGAACCACGAGGTCATGGTTTGATTCCTAGTCAGGGCGTATGCCCGAGTTACAGGCTCAGTCGCCAGTGTGGGGCAAGCAAGAGGCAGCTGATCAATGACTCTCATCATTGATGTTTCTATCTCTCTCCCTATTTCCTCTCTGAAATCAATAAAAATCTTTTAAAATCCTATATAATAAAAGGCTAATATGCAAATAGATCAAACAGCAGAACAATCAGAACAACAGAACAAGTAGTCGCTATGACATGCGCTGACCACCAGGTGGCATGCTCGGACCATGGTGGAGCAGGTGAGTGGAGGCACCTGACCAAGGCAGGGTTCCAGTCACTGTCATCAGGGTGAGCCTCTGGTGGTTACTGAGCATTCTTTGCTCCTGCACACCGAGGTCCCACCAAGCACTTGCACCTGCTGCCCGTGCCAGCCCTGCTTGCACCTGCTACTTGCGCCAGAGCCGTGCTCACACCCATTGTTAGTGCCCAATGCCAGCCCTGATCACTCAGCACTGTCAGCAGGTGCAAGCGGCGGCTGCTGACTCCAATCTCCCCTCAAGGCTTCTCCACCTGCCCCTGCTCCTGAGGGGAGATCGGGCCGGCAACCACCGCTCACACCCACAGCCCGTGCTGGAGCCGCCATTCGCACCCACTGATGGTGCTGGCCCAGCTCATACCTGCTGCTAGCACTGGCACCAATCACTCTGTGGGGCTGCTGGCAGACAGGGAACTGGGGTCTGTGGTGGAGGGGCCAGGCAGGAGTCTGGAGGATGGGCCAAGACCTTCCCCTGTACCTACCACAGCCTCGCAGCCCACAGTTCCTTTCAAGGTGCACGAATTCATGCACTGGGCCCCGAGTAAATAAATGACTGTCGCCTGTTATGGACTAAATTATGTCTCCTCAAAATTTACATTTTGAAGCCCTAACCCCCAGGTGACTGTATTTGAAAACAGAGCCTTTAAAGAGGTTATTAGGATACATACAAGTTTGATCCTTAGAAGACATCAGAGATGCAGGTACACAGAGAAAGGCCCTGAGAGGACATGGTAAGGTCACCATCTGCAAGACAAAGGGAGGCCTCGGGAAAAACCAACCCTGCCAGCGCTTTGACTGTGGACTTCCAGCCTCTATGCTTGTGAGAAATAAAAGTCTGTGGTTTCAGACACCAGCCTGTGGTAATTTGTCCGGGCAGCCCTGGAACACAAATCCACTCCTGGTTTGAAACCTTTCCAAATGGGTTCTCTCATGCTTTAAAGCACTCCTATATCGGTGTAATTTTAGATTTACAGAGAAGCTGCAGAAATAGTACAGTGCGTTCTCAGCTGGCCTTCACTCAGCTTCCCCTGCTGTTAACATCTTATATAATCAGGAAAGCAATGTTGGCATATTACTAAAGTGCAGGCTTCATTCAAAGGTTACCTATTTCTCTCAGGTGTTTTTCCTGGGCCAGGACCCCCCAGAATCCCACATGGCAGGCAATTGCAGGGCTTCCTTAGACGCCTCCAATCTCTGACATTGCCTCAGTCTTTCCTTGTTTTCCCTGACCTTTGCACTTTTGAAAAGTCCTGGACAATTATTTTGTGGAGCATTTCTCATTTTGGATTTGTCTGATGTTTGCTCATGACTCAGTGGAGCACATGCATCCCTGACAAGACTGCCGCGGAAGGGGGGTTGTACCATTCTCAGGGTGTCATATCAGATGGAACACGATGCCAAGGTTGTCCTTTTGGGTGGCGTTAACCTGGATGTTTGGTTAAGGTGTTGTCTACCATGTTTCTTCACGGTACAGTTAGTATTCTCCCCTTAATAATTAACAAATACCTTGGGGAAGATAGTGTAAAGCTTGTGCAAATATTATGTTTCTCATAAAAACTTTGCCCATGAGTTTTAGCACCCATCGGAAGCTCTTGCCCGCAATAACGTATTCCTGTTGTGTGCCTCAGTGGTGATTATTCTATTTCTCTAATTTCTTCTATATCCATTCATTGAATTTCTTCTATAAGAAGAAATAGTTCTATAAGGAAGTAGTTCTTTTCCCCTCATTTAACTTATTCAAGTACTTAAATTAGGAGGGACTCCTGAATACTTTATTTTATGAGTCACAATCCATCACTATCATTGTTTATTTTGTCGCTCAAATTATTTGAACGGTGGCCTTTGATCCTAGAGCTCCTTCAATCTGGGGCAGAGTCTCCTTCTATCTTCAAAGCCAGCAATGGCTGGCTAAGTCTCTCACATTGCATGACCCTGACTCTGACCCTCCTCCTTCCCTCTCACTTACAATGACTCTTACGATTACATTGGACCCACACCCAGAATCCAGGAAAATCTCCCTCTTTGAAGGTCAGCTGTTTAGCAACAACTTTCATCTGCAACTTTAAGGCCTCCTGCCACGTAGCGTAACACGTCCTCAGGTTCTGTAGGCCATTATCCTGGCTCTAATTCTGATCCAACATCTCCCAGCTTATTCTAGTTTCCCCCCTTTTCCTGATTTGAAACTTCCTTCTCTGACGATGAGAAACCTGACTCTCATTATCTATGACGTCTATACACATAAAGAGTTTTAGACTTGCTGAGCCACACTCTGTGGAAACAAAGGGAGTGACTACACTATGATATTTGTGCACAATTCTTTTGCCCAGTCTGACAGTCTACAGCCAAAATCCTGTTTTCAAAGGTTAGTCAGGTTCGTTTTCATCTTCCCCATCCCCTTCACGGTGGTTGATATTCACGTGTGACACAGTTAGGTTGATTGGTTATTGTTTGTATTCCACTTTGGATTCCTCCTACATTATGACGCATTTTAATTAATCACTGGAGGAAAGAGTATAAGAAATGTTTCTAGGATTCTAGGAGTCAAAACCACGCAAAAAAAATTTTACTTTGAGAATTATCACTTTCTCCTGAGCCCACTGCTCAAGTCCCATTTCTCCCTTCTTCCTACCCCTTTTTAACTCCTTGGTGATAGATTCGGGAGATGGGACAAAGCAAAGTGGGGAAACCTCTGGGACTGTAGAAAAAGTAAAATGATAGACACGTGCTTCTTTTCCATGAGTGGGTGCAGGATAGATAACAGTCAGGCGTTAACACAACAACAATCAAAGGATTGGGCCGAAACCTGTTTGGCTCAGTGGTAGAGCGTCGGCCTGCGGACTGAAAGGTCCCAGGTTCGATTCCGGTCAAGGACATGTACATTGGTTACGGGCACATCCCCGGTAGGGGGTGTGCAGGAGGCAGCTGATCGATGATTCTCTCTCATCGACGTTTCTAGCTCTCTAGCTCTCTCCGTTCCTCTCTGTAGAAAATCAATAAAAATATTTTTTTAAAAACAATCAAAGGATTGGGGTCTCTGCTCTGGTGTTGTGGCTGTGCACTGAGGGGGGGGGTGATGCTCCAAAGGTTTATTGTCGCAGATGCAAAGAGATAATAGACAGGCTCAGTGAAGGTAAAGCTTGACCTTGGTCAGGGAAGATACTGGCCACGACATGGCCATCTGCCAGGACCTGCAGGCTCTCATTTCAGACCCTCCTATGTGGTCACCTCAGTCTCGGAGTTTGTAAGGCCCACGCAGGCCTCCCAGGAGCTTGCCAGGTGTGGTGTGCGCCCTGTTCTGGTCCACAGTCTCTGCCGCCACCACCACCAACTTCCCTCTTCCTCACTAAGCATCAAGCTCTCTGAAGAAAACCTTTGTTATGATCCCTTGAGTAAATAGCTTATCACATCTTTTAAATTAGCTCTTCAATTAAAAAACTGAGAGGGAACTAAAATGAACTGAATTTATAGGAAGACATTATCTTTATTCTAATAAAGTTAGGGGAGGTTTAAACAAATCAGTTATCAGTTTCTGCAAAATTAAGTACACTGGTTTATAAAATTAAGTACAAAATAATGACTCTATATAAAGAAATTTAAAGTTAACTTTACTAAGCCCCTTTGTTTTTCAAATAGGAAAACTAATACCCATGTAAATTAAATGACTTGCCCAATATCTTATGGCCAGGAGACAGACGTATTAGTACATTTACATATGAAATCTAATCAAATTCTCAAATTATTAAACCATCCTGCTACCCCAAACTCTTTCAACTTTTCTTTCTAATTAAGAAAGGCTGGTGTTCAAAACTATCTACTAGCTTCTAATATAATCCAGACAGGACAGTTGATGGAGAATAAAAGATTTCTCTCGGAGGGTTAAGCATCAAACCTTTGAAATGCTTGGCTGTGGTTAAAGTTGTACTCTTAGTGAAGGAAACCCCATGGATTTTGATTCCAGAAAGGATTGTCTTCCAGATAGACTTTTACTAGGAAGTGGGCTCCATCATGTGTGAAAGACAGGATTTCCTGCGAATAAATAAGGAACCAACTGCTCAAACACAGCTCCGTGAAGCCCATCCTGCCAGGGGCCACACTGGCGGGCAGAGGCCACAGAGAACACCAGATTTTTTCTTTGAAGTGCAAAGCTGAGCAACGTTATTTTTACACCAAGACATTATTTATATAAAATATCCAGTTTCCGCTATTTCCTGAACAACTAAAAGCACTGGCAGATCTGAGCTCACATTGCCACATGATATTAGTTGGCCAGAGTTGAGAGCAGTTGATTGTTTTGGACGGATTAGGAGCACTTCAATTTACCACTGTCTCTGCCACTTCCTTACGCAACCTCCTTCACTCATTTCTTTCTTTTTTTTAATAATATTTTTATTGATTTTTCACAGAGAGGAAAGGAGAGAAATAGAGAGCTAGAAACATCGATGAGAGAGATACATCGACCAGCTGCCTCCTGCACACCCCCAACCGGGGATGTGCTCGCAACCAATGTACATGCCCTTGACTGGAATCGAACCTGGGACCTTTTGGTCCGCAGGCCAACAACACTCTATCCATTGAGCCAAACCGGTTTCGGCATCCTTCACTCATTTCTGTTCCACCTTGGCCCAGTAGGTATTTGAGTTTGTAACTACTGATAAATTCAGTGTAGGTGCTAATGGGTAACAAACTCTGTTTGGATTAACATTATTCAAATAACAGGTACCATGTATTGGTCATTTTAGATGGCAGGGATTTTTAACTACTTTATAGACAGTGCGTTATTGAAATCTTATGCAAAGCTTTGTGAAGAAGGTACAAATCCTCTCATTTTACAAGAGAAAAATGAAGCTCCGAGAAATTAAGGATGCACTGCTACAAAGTGCCTCTTGGAGCAGGGAGTCAAGTACTTAAAGACAGCAGATGGTGAAAACAGGTGGAGTGACAACATCGAGGAGATCCAAGAAGTTTGTGAACAGGAAGAATCACAAAAACACTAGAAAATATCGTGGGAAACATATAGAAGAGTAGAATAGTGTAGAACAAAAGAGAAGAGAAAAGTAGATGAGACACAAGAACACTCAGCAAGATGAGCAAAGCCCAGCAGCAGAATATTCAGATCCAAAGCAGGAAGGGGAGCAAGGGTGTTGAGAAGGCAGTGAGCCCAGGGCAGCACAGAGAGCAGGAAGTCTTAGAGGCTGGGCCCACAGGCGTCCTCAGCCTATGTGGCCATTGGATACAGAGCGCAGCCATTCTCTACTTCCTTCCCATTACATTAACCAGTCAGGACCTGCTAAGTAAATCTGTGTCTAGCTTCATCCATACCAATCCTGGGTTTCCTGAAATACTTTGGAATGCAGGTGAGTGTCAACTGGCCCTTTTTAGCTGACCTATCTGCCTTAGCAAAACCCACTCAGAACCACCTAGAACAGTGGTCAGCAAACTCATTAATCAACAGAGCCAAATATCAACAATACAACGATTGAAATTTCTTTTGAGAGCCACATTTTGTAAACTTAAACTTCTTCTAACACCACTTCTTCAAAACAGACTCGCCCAGGCATGGTATTTTGTGGAAGAGACACACTCAAGGGGCCAAAGAGTAGCATGTGGCTCGCGAGCCGCAGTTTTCCGACCATGGACCTAGAAGATATATTCACAACTTTAGTGCTAAATCTACTCCTCAACCAGTTTCATGAACCTCTTTCCTTCCTATTTCTGACCCTCTCACTTCCAGTTTGAAGTTACTTTTCTTTTGTCATTCTTATTCTAAATGTTTACAGAAAGAAAGAGGGGGTGTACGGAAATAGAAAAAGCAGGGAAGGAAGAGAGGAAAAGAGAAAAAAAGAAAATATTGATGTAAGAAATGCCCAATGTAGAGAATTTTTATAAATTTGAGGCAAAGAGGCAAACTGATGACATATGCCAGGAGCAAGATCTCAAATGCTTTGTAAAATGACAATTTTGCTGCATCTTTTATGCAATGGAAATTAAAGAGGGGATGTAAGGAAGATTGGAGAAAGCAAGGTGGAAATTGATTATGAGATAATTAATAAGATTATGTACTCTGGAGAGTTAATGGCCCCTTCAAAGAATATTACTTCTGGTATTTCAAAGGTGTTTTAACCTAACTGCACAAGAAAAATAGACAGGTCTGGCACTAAAAGGGCTATAAACTCGGCCAAGACTACCCACCGTGACCTACTCTGTTATGAATTTACAATCAGATCGTCCTGTGAGGTTATTTTCCATAGAACTGCCCCCTTTCTTTTTTCATCCACAGAAAGAAAGAAGGAAAAAAAGAAAGAAAATGTCTGATTTGTAGCATTTACTGACTTTCATGGTGTAAATTGTTCAGCTATTGCTAATTTCAAGCTACCTTGTCAATGAAAACCATCTTGGGTAGAGATTAAACACCATTTTATAGTATTTTCATCATACCATACACTCAAAATAAATATATCAGGAATATAATGTGGTGAAATAGTAAAATGTAGTGAAATAAGTAGGAACAATTTAGTTTGAAGCAATTTATTACTTTGTGTTAACATAATGTATTTAATTATAAGTTGATGTCATTTAATATTCTGTGGGCCAAAAAAAGGGGGGTTCTATAGAAAGTAACCTCACAGGGTGATCTGATAATAAATTCCTAACTGGGCAGGTCATGGTGCGTAGTCTGCCTGGGGCTTATGACTTCCATGGTAAAAGGTTGACTTTGGCCTTAAGCAAGCCCTGTTCCTGGTGTCTGTGCCTTTGAAACGCCTCTTTTACGACCTCTCAACAGGGTCACTGTTACTCCACCGCAGGCTTAGGTAACCTGGCTGAGCCCTGGCCCACCCTAACTCTTTCTATCTTTGAGAACAGTTCTTTCTCAAGAAGCTGGCTGGATTTAAGATGGCTGCCAAGGTGACCTTCAGAAGCCTCAGACCTCCTTCTAATCTCATCGCCAGGCTAAATGGCACTCCCTAGGTGCCGAGGCAGCCAAGAATAAGAATCACCTTGGCATCACGGGGAAGGAGCCAGGAAGGGACAGATGAAGACAGCAGCTTCATTAGGAGGCCCACCTCTCCTTCCACTCCCGTTGATCAGTAGCTTCTTCACCTTTAAGGGGAATAAGGTGAGCTGCAAGCTCGGCTCTCCCTTGGCCGGTCGTTGACCATGAAATAAAGCTTCAATTTTACTGCTCACTTTTGGTCTCCTAATTACCTTTGCCACACCCAACATCAAAAGAACCCCACTTGGGGTCCTAGAAAAGGACGTCAGCCCCTAAGGTAACAATGATGACCAGGTAGCGTGTGCACCCACCACTCCATCCAGGGAAGCCACACCACCCTCCCTTACCTGGCCACTCGGGGGAGAGGAACCAGAAACAACAAACTGAGCTTTGCTAACAGTCAAGCACAGCTAGACTGTAAGTACCAGTAAGGAGTGGTAGGTTCCAGGATAGGACTCCCTGGACTAACAGGGCCAGGGATACTTTGCCTACACTATTTCCACCACTTGAAAACCTCTCCCTCATTAACTCCCTCGCACACACGTATAAGAAGCTGATCAATTCTCACTCCTTAGTCAGGACTTACTGCTCCTCTGGGCTCCAGTGCATGTTGCTCTGATCGGCCTTACCACATCTGACTACCATTGTCTGTATTCCAGTTCGTCTTCCCTATTGAACTCAGCTCCTGGAGAGGCAGGTTCCATGTTCTGCCCATCCTTCTCACAATGCCTCCCATGCAGTAATACCCGGTAAGTAAGTGCTTATACTACAATGATCATTAAAATGGGTTACTCTCAGTAACTTTTTAAAAAGGATTATTTGTTGTACAGAGAACCTGCTGACTAAAAATTAAACCAATGGTCTAGTCAAGGAAGATGTTGGCTGGATTTGTCACAGGCCGCCAGTAACACTGAAAGAAAACCCAAAGAAGCACCCCTCAACGAGACTATCCAGGGGGAACTGCACAGAACCTCCACTTCTTTAACATGGCCCTTTCTCCTTCCTGCCCATCCACTTCCTTTCTTAGTCATTAAGCACTTAGCACATCAGATTCTGGTCGGCATCTAAGTGTCTTAAGAGCAAAGCCTCAGGCCTGTTGCCCACAGAATCCTAGTTTCAGTCAAGCTGAAGATAACATCTTCACTTCAGTTATGATTCAGCCCCAAGCCCATGAAAACAGAATGGCCCTACCAAACCACGCTTTCATGAAACCAGACAGAACAACGCCATGGCTGACCTCAGGACCTGACACAATGATCATCCGATCCGTACTCTGGCCCCAACCAATCAGTAGAGCCCAGACCCCCAATCTGTTAGCCACCATGATGAATGATTGTTTTCCCCTATACAGCCCATCCCCCGGAAGCCATCAGGGAGCCGGGCCTTTGAGCTCTGCATACCTGTGACTCTAGGCTGGGTACCACTTCCTCAACTAATAAGCCCTTCCTTTCTTGGCTGCCAACTCCTGGGAAGTCTGATTGGCTCTGATGAGTGCAGGCAATTAGCCCTCCCCCCCAACCCCTTGGTCTGGTAGTACAGCTGCACCCAGCCAGGGAACACTGTGAGCGGGACATTCTCTGTCTCCTCCTCCCAGCAGCTGCAGCCGCTTCCTCTGAGTTGTCATCAGAGCTCCTTTTCATTGCTTACCATCAACAGAAATATGAAAGCACCAGCCACAGACAGGCTTTCTGCTTTCATCACCACGGAAACCTCATTTTGATCATTCTCATGACAGTTACGAGTGTGAAAGGACAGAATTCAACTGAGTGAATGTGAAGATCCCATGGGCTTTATCGAGTGGCTAATGAGTCAGGCAGCATCCCATCTAAGCTACTGGAAGGTGCAGATGAGCTGTATGAAATGGATATGTTTTACAGGCAGAAAAGCGTAGAGGTCAAAAGCTAAAAGGGTAGATATTTCAGGTGAGGACACCTTCCTTTAGGGAAAGACAGGGGGGTCTGAGGAGGCAGATGGCCTCCCTAGTGTTGATCAGGAATTCCCAGGCTGCTTGGTTTTAAGGTCCACTCCTGCCCTAGGTGGTTCGGCTCAGTGGATAGAGCGTTGACCTGCAGACCACAGGGACCTGGGTTTGATGCCTGTCAAGGACACGTGCCTTGGTGGCAAGCTCCTCCCTGGCCCAGGCCCTGGTCAGGGAACATGCAGGAGGCAACCAATCGATATGTTTCTCTCTTCTCTAATATCAATGTTTCTCTGTTGTTCCCTCTGTCTTCTACTCTCTCTAAAATTCAATGGAAAAATACCCTCCGGTGAGGACTAACAAAACAGAAAAAGGAGAAGAAAGTAGAGGTCCACTGCAATTAGGTTCTTACTAAGCTTCGGTTTGGTGACGGGCTTAGATACATGGCACATCACATGACTCCCAGTGTGGTGATTGCTTCTTGCTGAAAACACAAAAGAAAATAACACTATCTATTTCCATTCCACGGTGACTGCCAAGTAATTACAAGAACAGCATCAAACGTCCGTAGTGCAGAAGTCAAGAAAGATGAGAAGCATGTCTAATTGTTAAGGAGCAAGTCCAAGGGCCACAGAGAGAAAACTCATCGCCTAGATTCACAGGAAACTGCACGTTGGAAAACACCTTGCTTCTCTCCTGTCCCGAACAAAAATATATGTATATTCTTCCTTTTAAACATTTCCTTGCCTCTTGTTATGCATTGAACTGTGTTCCCCCAAAATGCACGTATTGGAGTTCTAATCCCCAGTACCTCAGAATGCAGCCTTATTTCGTGATCAGGTTAAAAGGAAGTCATGAGGGTGGGCCTTCCTCCCATAGGCTTATCCTTGCACAAAGGGAAACTTGGAGACAGACAGACACACTCGGAGAAGGCCACGGGAGGACACGGTGAGTAGATGGGCATCTGTGAGCCACGGAGGGAGGACAGAACGCAGTCCTCTGTCACAGCCTGCAGCCCACTGCGCTGGCCCCTTCCTTTCCACTGCATGTCCTCCAGAACGACATGGTATGGCCTTCCTGTTGTCTGAGCCACTCTGCTGGCAGCACTTGGTTCAGACAGCCCCCCAAATCAGTATACTCCCCCTAGACATTGTCTCCCAGATATCCTTCATCTCGTTTTTGCATCCTTTCTCAAGAATTAAAAAAAAATCACTTCCCATATGTATGTTATGTATCTTACTATTTCATTGGCTTTCCTTTAACATCAGTGTGTGATCTTACCTCACAAAGTTCAATGCAAGATAGGAAAAAGCTCTACAGTTTTCAAAACCAGTAATCGGCTTCCACAATCACCAGAAGAGAGAGAACGAGAGGAAGCCAATGCTTCCAACTCTCATAAAACCGGCCATCTTGGCTGTGCGCTGTCACTGACGGAGGCCCTCCTCCTCCCTGTGTCATCGGGAGCTGCGACTCCGTGGTCTTCTCACTTGCAATAATGAACTGAGCTTTTGGTAAAAGAAAATGTGTGATCTCCTCTTAGCCAAAACATCTCCCCTTTATCAGTCCATTTAATATTCTAGAAGCGTTTTTCTTTCCTTTGAAGAAATGCAAGTTCGACGTTCTAAAAGCATTTGTATTTTAAAGCCTATGAAAGAGTTTTGGAAGATGCCTGAGGAAGCACTGGCTGTCTCTGTTGCTCAAAAGTTCAATTATTATAGGCATTTTACTGCAAATAGCATGTCTACCTTTCCACCCTTTCACCTTCATCTAAATAATGTTCATTTCTCTTTCACTCCGACAGAGGTCAAGCCCTTGTAAAAGATGTAGGAGATACATAATTGTCCTCTTTTTCTTCCTTCCTGGATTTTAAACATCTTTCTATATCCCAAAATAAAATGAAACTTCATCATTTCCGTGGATACAAGTTTCCCAAAATGAAATCGGTAGGGATAGATTGCAATCCTCAGAGAAGAAAAACACATCAGGAAAACAAATCTCTTGTATTGTGTTTTTCTCCAGAAACACAAGAAATAGATTTCCTAATTTTGGAAAGTTGATTCCCATCAAAGCATTTCTAAAGTGTGAGAAAATTATCTCAGCAATGAGGAATGAAACTTCTCTTTCCAAAAATATGTACATGATTTGCAAAGGGATGGCAAAACACATTTTAATGGGCAGCTTATAACGGTTAGAAGTGAAAATGGTGACAGAAGAGTGATGGAACATGACAGGACTCGGCTTCTGAAAACTGACTTCATTTGGTAACTAATAAAATGAAGAATTGTGCTTACTTGATTCATGGCATTTTTCCCATCTGAGAAGCAGTAAAATCCAAATGAAACAGAGAGAATAAACTTGGCTAAGATGTAATTGCAATACATGGCTGAACACGTCAAAAGTAAAATCACCTTGACCGCTGTGTGGGTCAGGGTTCTCGATTGGTAAGAAATGGAAACTGATTCTAAATCAAGCAAGAAGAAATCTTACAGGAAGTACACGGGCAGCTCCAAAGCGAACCAGCCCAAGAGAATAGGGCCCAGCTCCCTCAAGTCTCAATATATATTCAGAACTGAAAGGGGTTGACTTCTTTTAGACTTTCAGAGTCAAATAAAAATTAAAAATTATTCTGAATTACTGACGCATATATTTCTCTGCATTTCAAACAACATACTATCACTGAAGGGTCATAAATAACTTGATCCCCTATTTTCTCAGTTGTGCATTTATATTCTATTTTACATATACCATTGTGTTCACTATTGGTGTGAGTTTGATATCTAAATCTCAAATATAAATGGTCAATCAAAAAAATTATTTAAGCCGAGACCGGTTTGGCTCAGTGGATAGAGAGTCGGCCTGCGGACTAAAAGGTCCCGGGTTCGATTCCGGTCAAGGGCAAGTACCTTGGTTGCGGGCACATCCCCAGTAGGGGACATGCAGGAGGCAGCTGGTTGATGTTTCTCTCTCATCGATGTTTCTAACTCTCTATCTCTCCCTTCCTCTTTGTAAAAAATCAATAAAATATATATATATTTTTTAATTATTTAAATTTTTTGAAAAAGGTTTTTTTGATTAGCTATAAGGAAAACCATGACTGGGATCCTTTGGAAATGTATCCAAAATTTTAAGTTCTCATAAATACAATAAGCTTTGTAATTACTGTTCAAGAAACCATAATTTTAATGTTGAAGTATCTTCACTTGTGTCTTAAATGCCCTTCAGCTTAGGGTTTGCATTGCTTAGGAGAGATGTATAAAAATTGACATTGATGATAAATTTCTGACCTGAAAACGCCACGCCTCACAAGCTTTGTTCCTCTACCTAATAATTTGTTGTGTGATCTTACCCAGAAACACCCTCATGACTTTCTCGCCAAACCATAAAAACAAAGTGTTCAATTATCCTCAGGATTTGTCAAGATCAAAAAATTGGAAAGAGAGACAGCTTGGAAAAGGAAAATACATCAAATTTGGTTTTGTTTCCAGGAATAAGATTCTATCATAATTTTAAAAAAAAAAAAAAACACTCTTCAAATTTAATTTGGACATTTTTAAACCTAAGTTGATGGAGACAGAAACATTTTCACTTGTTTTATCTTGGTATAATGGAGACAAATGCAAAAATGCCGAGTGCGTCTTTTATTTAAAATGAAAAATCAGTTCTGTAGAGTAAAGCTCTAGGCATAAAGTTTTTCATCTCAGAGCAATATTTTGACTAGCTTTCTGCTGGAATCCTCATTTTCTGACAGTCTCGCAGCTGTGAAAGTTTGCAGCTTCCTAAGCTAAACTCAAGAGGCCCTGAGTCCGTTGCGAGCTGTCTTTCAATTTCACATCAACTCTCTCGATATTTTGTCAGTTGAAAGCTTTTGCGAAGTTTGCGAGGCCTGAATTCATTAGATAAGGGAAATGGGTCATCCAAATCTCAGGCAGCCTCAGCTGCCACAGAGCTTCCCTATTGTCAATTTCCTTCAAGACCGAATTGGAAAATGGACCCCAGGGGTCTCTGTCAGTTTGGGTTTTTGAGGATTCCGTTGTAACAGCAGCCGCTGAGGCTGCTTGGGCCTCAATAAAAAAAAATTCTGGTTTAAATTCCCTTCCCTTTATATTTTCTGGATAAAACGGGATGCTGACAGCTGCCATGATAAGGGCTAAGGGGTCATCTACAGTTCGGTGGGCGAGGTAGGTGAGAGGCAACACCTTCAGCACAAAGGCGCTTTTTAAAAATCACGGCGGTGCCCGGCCAGTGGGGCTGAGTGGTCGAGCATCAACCTATGAACCAGGGGATCACAGTGTCCAGGTTATAGACTCGATCCCCAGTGTGGGGCATGTAGGAAGCAGCCGATCCATGGTTCTCTCTCGTCACTGATGGTTTTATCTCTCTATCCCTCTTCCTTCCTCTGGGAAATCAATAAACATATATTTTAAAAAATAAATAAAATAAATTATGGTGGTTCTCACAAGAAAAATCCACCTTGTTTTTAAAGAATTCTGCAGCATCCTAAAAAAAAAAAAATCCGATTGTCAAGGGTAGTCAAGGAGGTTGAAATACAAAGCTTCAAAGCAACAAAAGGATTTGACGACCCCTCTGAGCAGCCTTATGTCACGATCACCGTGTTGTCTGTATTTTAGTGCAACAGGCCTCTCAGGTCTGCAGAGACCCAGCACTTACCGCCTCTTGTTATTAGAAAGAAACACTTACCTGCGTGTCTGTATTGTCAGTCGAAGGTAAAAGAGCTACGTGGTATGGGGAACAGGAGAAATACTGGCGCTATTATGAGCCCTGTAATGGCACAGTGTGATGGCACAGGGATGAACGAGGGCTTCATCCCACAAAGATTACATCTGGCTACATTTCACATTCTGAAAGTAATTCCTTGTCCTGGCCATCAGTGATTAGATCATTGGCCTGAAGACGTTCTGGGTTCAGGGATTGTGATATTGTGTTGGGTTGGCTGTTATAGCGTCCTGGTTTCTGTTACTCCTTCTCCACAGTACTCAGTGGGCCAGACATGGCTTCTGACCCATGATCATCACCATCATTTTATACACCTTGCTTCTGCTAGCTAAGTACACCACCTACCCTCTAATATTTCAGAGACTTTCAATCTCTTTGCTATCAGTGGTCCCTGGTCTCTAACCGCATCTTCTCCTACGAGTCCTCGGCTTCAGAGGAGAGCCACCACTGAGCTCCACGTGCTCTTGCCCCTCTCAGTGCAATCCATGTCCCTCTGGTGGGCAGAATGTTTTCTTCCAGCATGTTAAAGATGCCACGCCATATATTCTGGTTTGCATAGTTTCTAGACCAAAAAAAAGGTTTATTATATTTGTTCCTCTCTATGTAATACATCTTCTTCTCTCTCTCTCTCTCTCTCTCTCTCTCTCTCTCTCTCTCTCTCTCCCTCAGTATGTGTGTTGTTGTTGTTGTTGTTGTTGTTTTTTAATCAAGTTGGTATTCTTTGGTAAGGACATCTAACTAATGTTAATTAATTTATTGATTTGGGGAAAGTATCAGACATTCTTTCTTCAAATGTTTCTTTTGTTTCACACCCCTCATTCATTGTGGGATTGCAATTGCATTTATATTTGACATCATCTCATATTTCTTACTCTGTTCTGAGATAGGTTCTGTTTTTTATCTTTCATTCTCTTTTATCTCTGTTTTAATTTTTATAATTTCTAGTGCACTATCATTACATTCACTGATTCTTTCCTCAACTATATCAAAGAACCAATCAAAAGTATTAATCATCTATATTACTGTTTTTTTTATTTCTATAATTTTCATTGTTTTTTCACAATTTTCATCTCTCTGATAAAATTACGCATTTGATCATGTATGCTGTCCACCTTTTATACTTGAGCCCTCAACATAGTGATCATAATTATTTTAATTTCCTGTTTGATTGCTCCACCATCTGTGTCATAATTAGAGTTAGACTGTATTGATTGCTATGTCTCTTGATAGTGTATTGATACCGTACTTCTAACTTCTTTGTGTCCCTTGTACTTTTTTGTTAAAAGATAGAGGTAAATGATTTGTGGACTGGGAAATGGGAGTGCCTTTCTTTCTGCTAGGCCTCGATTATGCAAGAATGAATAAATTTCACATGTATTGAGCTGAGTTTGGGACTGTTGCTATTACATCACAGGCACAGAATTCCTCGGTGTTACCCTGTGTTTAGAGTAGGGGCTGGTAGCTGAAACTGGCTTGGCTCAGTAGATAGAGCGTCAGCCTGCGGACTGAAAGGTCCCAGGTTCAATAGAGGTCAAGGGCATGTACCGTGGTTGCGAGCACATCCCCAGTAGGGGGTGTGCAGGAAGCAGCTGATTCATGTTTCTCTCTCATCGATGTTTCTAACTATCTCTCTCTCTCTTCCTCTCTGTAAAATAATCAATAAAATATATTTTAATAAATAAATAAATAATAGAATATGGGCTGGTTTAGGGTAACCACTGGTTTGTCTACATCTTGGCTCCACTGTCAGCGTTAGGACTTCCTTTGTGCTGTGCTTCTGAGAGGCTCTCTCCTCAGGCTCTGTCCCTCTCCTGGTGGTGGAATGCTATTCCCTGTTGCTCCTGGTTGTTAATTGGAGTCCAGTGGTGTCTGTCCTGAGTAAGCAAGTCTTTGATTCCTATCTCTCCTAGAAGAGACTTCAAGTAATCTGTTCAATTCCACGCTGTTGGTACGTAACAGATTAAGGATTCTAGGTTGACATGGTTTGTCCTGAAAATTCTGCTCCTAAACACTATGCCTTGGAGGCTCGTTAGAGTAAAAGAAACTACATGATTCTAAGCCATGTAGCATATTTTCTCTGCAATCATTAGATGTGCAATCAAAATACTTCTAGCCTGAAGTCATAGCGTTCCTTTTAATGAAGCGTTAGCCTTGACTTCTTCCTGACTCTTCATGTGCCCAGGATAGATGCCAAGGTGTACCAGTACCAACACATTAATACAGTATTGGTGTGTTCAGCCAGATCCAGAATGAATCCCATACTTTAAAGCATCACGTACTGTATCTGATAGCACTAGGAAAAGAGCATATTTAGATTGGATTGGAGCACCGAATCTGTGTTTTAGCATCAGCTCTTCCCAAACCGCAATTGAGGAAGGACGAGGACCACACCAGCACGCGGCCCAGGAGGTGAATGAATCTCCACGCAAGCATCTCAGGGAGAAGTTGCAAAATCACGTCTCAGCCGAAAGCAAGAATGCCTTTCTCGTGATGAAATAAGTTGCAAGAGTCTGGAAAACTTGACTGGAGGCCTCAAGCAGGCTACCAAGCATTTGGGCAGATGCTGCCCAAGTAGAAATAAGCAGAAGAAGAAACACACACTGTATAGGCTGCCATACTTCCAGAAGATAGAACTGGCGAAGTCAAGTGGAAGTGATCTTTGTCCCAACTGGGGCTAGCCCTGGGATGAGACCCTCTCTCCTCTGAGAGGGGCGGGCACGTGGAGCCCACGATTGGAAGCGGGGTGTGGTGGGGCACAGGACGACTTCCACATCTGGGTATTCTGCTGGTCACAGTCCAGCCTCGCTCTTACAAAAAAAAAAGCAAATACGCAGGGATAATAGATTTCCTGACCAGATCAAACAATCCTTCCCTAGTGAACATTCTGGGAAATTAAGAAAAAGAGTTCCTCAAACATGGAAATGGTATGCCTGTCCTCTTTCAAGGTCAGAGACTCAATATCAGTATTCTTTCCTCTAACGGTAGGCGACTTCAGCCCACCCTCATGGGGTCCTTTTTTTAATTCATGAATTTCTGCAGTCAAGACCCACAATTTCCTGTTAGAAAAAGAAGAACTGAAGAGAAAGGGGTGATTTATGAACTTGTAGACACAGACATGCTGCCTCCTGGATGACAGGTTAGAATTCTGCTCATTTATTTTCCCTTCACCTGTCATTTCTCCTTTCCAATAATCAAGTGAATAAACATTTCATTCGATTCCAGTGTAACTCAAATGTTTACGCGTTTTAAAAAATGAATCTTGATTTTTGACGTCGCCCTTACTGGTTTTGAGAAAGCAAGCGGAATATCTCCAGGGGACTGAGCAGGCTGCTGTACTTCTGACTGTTGGGGAGGTGCCGATAGACTCTGTCTGGTGTTACCCAAATAAGAACTACAGGGCTGACCAAGCTACCACAGACGGAACTAGAAATCATATCATGGGATTTCCCCCCCCCCCCCCAATCAGAGTGATAAGCCTTAAGCAATGCAAAGAATTTAGTAAATTTTTTACTCAATCCTACATCACAGTCTCATGAGCCATTTTGAAAGATTTTGTCCAGAAAACAAGGATAAAGGAGACTTCATCTGTAACGTAACAACAGTCAAAGAAGAAATTGCCACTGAATTGTTGCCCCAAACAAAGCACGTGTAGCTACTATTCATTACCTTTGTTATTACATGTATAGTACTACAAAACATAACCACCCCTAGATTGGCATCTTAACGTCTGAGAAACAGAATAGAATGGCTAAAACCCATTGCACACTGGAGAACATATGTCTCCCCTCATACACTCACCATAGAATGATGTTCAGTTCTGAACAAGCGTCATTCCAGACAATATTCATTTATTCATACTAGTCCGAAGGTAGCAGAGATAGCACAAAAGAGATTAACTAAAGCCTTTATGCTGAATTGTAATGTTGGCATAAGAATTTTGCCCCTGGATTTATTTTACTTGAAACATTTTGTTTGGTGCAGGAGATGGGAGGGTTTCAGATATCAATTTGATTTTGCTTGAGTTTTTAGTATAGCTTTCTATTGTTAAAAAAAAAGTCCTTGATTAACTTCTTTTTTATGCCTATGTTGTTTCTTGGGTGTTATTATTAGCTAATGTATTAGTAGCTTTCCTTAGAAAAATGTCCCCAACTCTGGGTTAGAGGGGAAGAATTGGTCTCCAACTTAGAAATGGATTCTTAGTGTATAAAGCATTCTCAAGTCAGTTGATTCAAACTTGGAAATAATGTCCCCAGAGAAACAATCTTGTAAGTGGTGACTTCACCCTAGGTCACTTAATACAACTTACAATATGATAAAATTTATCACAGCATCTTTCCACCAAGCATGGTGGAAGGAAAAGGTGAGGGAGGGAGGGAGAGAGAGAGGGAGGGAGAAAAGGAGAGAGAGAGAGAGAGAGAGAGAGAGAGAGAGAGAGAGAGAGAAGAGATAGAAACATCAGTGATGAGAATCCCTGATCTCATTTCCTGCCACCCCCTTTCTGCACTCCCCACACTGGAGATCGAGCCCATAACCCCGGGCATGTGCCCTGACCAGGAATCCAACCACGACCTCCTCATTCAGAGGTTGATGCTAACCAATGAGCAACACCGGCTATGCAGAAATTCCAAGTCTTTACCCTGACCTGCACAGTCTGGCCTCCACCCTACTTGTCTGATCTCATTTTCTACCACACTCCACCCCCTTCCTCTGCTCCAGGCACCTTAGCCTCCCCGCAATTCCTTAAGCATGTCAAGCTGGTTCCCATGTGAAGACCTCTGCACTGGCTGATCTCCCCACCCCCACACCCAATGCCTTTCCCCCAGAGGAGACGTGCTGTGCTTCCTCCTTCAGTTTCTGTCTCTGCTCTAATGTCACCTTCTTAGCAAGGTCTCCTCTGACGACCATGAAATACCACTGCAGTCATTCTCACGCAATTGCTCCCCTTCAGCTGTTATCACAGCACTTACTACTGTCTGACTGTACACATATTTGTTTATCCTCCTTAATCCTGAAGTGGAACAGAATTTTGCCACCACAAAAGATGCCTCTTTGGGATACTGATTATTTTAAGCTGTGTTTTTAAAAATATATATTTTTTATTAATGTCAGAGAGGAAGGGAGAGGTAGACAGATAGAAACATCAGTGATGAGCGAGAAGCACTGATTGGATGCCTCCTGCAACCCTCCGCTCCCCTCCCCTCTCTCCCCTCTGGGGACGGAGCCCACAACCGGGCATGTGCCCTGACCAGGAATCAGACTTTGTCCTCCCGATTCATAGGCCGATACTCAACCACTGAGCCACGCTGGCCCGGTTAAGCTGGTTATTTTTAAGGGCCAGAAGGCTCAGGAAGGACCTTTGACCTTCCCCCTAACTGCCTAAAAGAATGTAAGTGAGGAGGCCCATTCCCAGAAGGACTATCAGCTGGACAATCGGTATAATTGGAGCTGGGTGTGACGGACGGGAAGGAACCCCTGCATCAGAGTCCTCTGTGCCCCTAGGTGTCTGGAGAGCCCAGCAATTTTCTGTTTACAAAGCGAGAACTTCCGCCTCCCTGTGCGGTGCCTTTCTAGCCTTTGAAGTGGCCAGACCCCTGCCTTCTCCTGGGTCCAGAATAACACGTATACCTGTTATTCCCCACGTGTACATATCAAATCCTGACTGATCTCCCATTAATCTGCTGACGTCATTTTAATTGTTCGGCCAGCCGTAAGAACCCAGAGAGGAATGGGGGAATGTTTCCTCTTCCACAGTAAGCTCCATCAGGGTAGGGAATTCGTTCTGTTTACCACGGTTTTTCTAAAGCAGTGCATGGCACATTCCATCCATCTGTGTTAAATGAATGAAAAATGCGACTCTAAAACTGTTCTCGAGTCAAAACCTGCCTACATTTAAAATTGGCTTCTGATATCTCAGAACTATATACCAGCCAGTACAAAGGGAAGATAAGTTAGCCAACTAGGAATAGTCTGCATTACAATAACTGACACATTCCTCAGGACAAAGTATGTTCTAGAAAATTAACAACCAAACGTTTTTTTGTAAATCAAGGTATAGAAACTGTGGACAAAAGAAGGGGTTCGATGGGAAGTAATCTCATAGGGTGATCTGATCATAAATTCCTAACTGGACAGGGCACGGTGGGTAAGCGTGCCCCAAGCAGATGAATTTTTAGTAAAATGTTTATCTTTGCCTTACGTAAGCCTTGTCCATCGTTCCTGTGCTTCTAAGTCATCCACCCTCAAGACAGCACACAATCTTGCAAACTGCCCTATAATCCAATCCCCGTCTTGCTTATTCTAACCTACTTGTAGTCTTCCCTAGTTTTCTCCTTAATCTACAAAATAAATCGCAAGACTGTTATTCTCTGGAACATTTGAGATCTTGCCCCCCAGCATTTGTTATCAGTTTGGCTCAAATAACCTCATAAAAATTCTCAACTGGTTCGGCTATTTCTTATGTCAACAAACCTTTCATTTTGTCACCTTAGGCCAGCCATGGGCAAACTACGGCCCCGCGGGCCGGAATCCGGCCCGTTTGGCTGTTCTATCTGGCCCGCGGAGCTGAAAGAGCAGAGGGTTCTCTTGCTCTCCCCTCCGCTCTTTCACCAGCAGCCCAAGATGAGAGTGCCAGCATGGTCAGGTTGCTTTTGTTCCGGGCCTCCGGGCCAGTTTAAGAACCCATTGTGGCCCTCGAGTCAAAAAGTTTGCCCACCCCTGCCTTAAGCCCAGAATACAGCCTGAGGTCCTAACCTAAAGCTATCTACCACTGCGTCTGTCCCCAAAGCACTGGCTCCAATGACAAGTTCCTACAGCGACTAACTGTGTTCACAGATGCCACATCTTACCTTCCACTCACGTCACTTAGCCTGTAAGGCTCTGAGACATGGTGTACTCAGCAGTGGTGATGATCGCTGATTCCTAAGTGACAGAAGTTACAGCTGAGACACCTAAGAAATGATTTCATGAACCCCCTAACGGGCTGTTTGAGCAAATCAGGGCCCAGAAAGAAATTGCTGAAGGTCACCAGGACAGGATGCGCCCAAGAAAATCTGTTTGACAGATGTACTGTTTTGTACTAAAGGCCACTGAGAACCATCAGAAACAGATAAAGCTCCAAAAAAAAATAAAAATTAAAAATAAAAAGACTCAGGTATTCCTTTTGTAGGAGAAATGGAACCTGGCATAGTGACCAGCAGTTGCCCTTCGCCAGCCCAGTCACCCTCCATCCCTCCCCAGGCGCACCTAGAAGCCAAGAAGCTAAGACCCCTCAGAAATAACTTTAATTAAAAAAAAATTAAATAGGTTTGCATGCTAATTTGGACTAGAAGAAAGCCGGTAGCACCTGGTTAACCATTCTAGAACTTGCTTAGCTTAGGACCTGCTAGACTGCTGGGTTAGGGGTCAGAAGGACACAGCACCAGGACAGCACAAACCATAACAGCACACCATGGGTAAGAGTCACAGACGTACATGCCCTGGCGGGCTTGGCTCAGTGGATAGAGCGTCAACCCTTAGGACTGAGGGGGTCCCAGGTTTGATTCCAGCCAAGGGCACATGCCTGGGTTGCAGGCTTGATCCCCAGTAGGGGATGTGCAGGAGGTCGCCGGTCAATGATTCTCATCATTTATGTTTCTATATCTCTCTCCTTCTTCCTTCCTCGCTGAAACAGATGTACAGCTTCCGCCTCCTCACATCAAGATGACCCAGGAAGGTGCATTGTCAAGATGTCTTTCAGCCACAAAGTGAAGGGCCGACGGGAGCCCAGGGCCCAGATTTCCTGTACGGTTTTGACTCAATATGTAGCCCCAGCATCCTAGGCAGTTTCCTAAGGTCCCGGAAACCTTAGCCTTCCCCTCACTAGCCACTGACCCCCTGAGGCAGCCAGAAACAAAGCCAGCCCTTGACTAAGGGTCAAAGGTATGGGTTTCGATTGAGCTCAAGATAACGTTATGTCCTAAGCTGCATTTCAGGTCTGAGCCCTAAAGTGGAACAGTCCCTGGTCACATCCCCAGGAAACCAGCCCAAAAGGGTGATGTACCACCCTTACCTCAATCGGTGAGACCCACGACCCCTATCCCCTTCCTCATGATGACTTGTGCTTTTGCTCTATACACCCTCTCTGTCCATCATCCGGCTCGGGCTCAAAAGCTTCTCATCTCATGGTGGTGCCGAATGTAATAAAATAGCCAGCCTTTCTCTACCACCATCCTCCATGTCCAGGGTTTGGCTCTGCGAGCACCCGGTGCTCAAACCCTTTCTGTTCCAATGCAACCTCTGAGTCATTTGCCGTTTCCCCATCCCGAGCCCCGGTCCTCAGCGGGCATGGAACCTTCTTGGCTACAGAGTCTGCCTCTGACCTCAGCCTCGTTTCGCTGGAGCACAGACTTCCCCTGTCCCAGCAGCTGGTTCATGTTGCATGTGTGACCCAGTAGATCTATGACAGGACTTGGAAGCTTTAGTTCCAAGAGGAAATGGGAGATGAAAAGTCAAGGATATAAGGTGACTAATCCCAGTCACCTGCAGAAGGAAACCTGCCTGAAAGGGGAGCCAGCGGGTTTGAAAGCAGAGGCAAGGGAAGGCCCGTCCCACCTTCATCAGAGAAAGGTAGACACTGGATGGCACCACCTTTCATTCTACTACGTTTGATCTCCCACTGCGTCCAGCTGAGATATCCAGGTCTGGCCGTTTCATAAATGAGGACAGACTCAGATACCAAAGAAACCCGCATACATTCGGACACGCTATATTTATGCCACATACGATCTTTTGTGAGCCTCCACAGGAAAGCCAGTCCCGCCTTCTCCCCTCTACCTCAACGGAGAGGGCAAAGGTCAGTGTTTGCGGACATCTCTGCCTCAGTTTCTCAGGTGGTGATAGAGCCAAGCATCTCAGCCATTTTTCAATGGATTAAAATCCAAATCAGATCAGTGAAGTCATTGCCTTTACCTTTGAGAAAAGTGACCTTTGGGTCTTTCCCTTCTAGGGGAACAGACCGGATGTCAAAGGGACATGTGTTTCTAGGGGACTCTGTGGACATTTGTGTATTCCCATCCTACCTCTGTAAAGCCATTCTGAATAAAATGAGCACACCTAAACTAAGACAGTGGTGTATGTCCATTACATCTCAAGTTTCAAAAAGCCACCGTAGGGCTAAGCTGTGGTAGATGCCTGGTGGACAGTCTTCAGCCTTAGCAACCGAAAGGAGGAGGGTCATGTCTACGTGGTGCTTCCTGTCAAGATCCACTGTTCTTTGGGGAGATTATGGAGGTGAGGCCAAAGTGAAGGCCAGTCCAAGGTCAACCAGAGAGGGACAACTTACCCAGTGCAGAGGGTAAGTCCTCAGCCTGTGGCTAGAACACCCTTCAGGAGGGAGACAGTTGTCCACATCTCCTAAGAAATCTGTGAAACCATAAATGCACCTAACATCGTGTGTGTGCCTCCCACTGACACACTATTTCCAAGAGCACAAAAATCCTGTTGGAATTAATAAAGAGAAAACTCATTTTAAAAGATCAACATAGGGACTGAGGATTCGTCTATTACAGTGGTCGGCAAACTGTGGCTCTCAAGCCACATGCGGTTCTTTGGCCCCTTAAGTGTGGCTCTTTCACAAAATACCACGGCCTGGGTGAGTCTATTTTAAAGAAGTGATATTAGAAAAAGTTTAAGTTCAAAAAATTTGGCTCTCAAAAGAAATTTCAATCGTTCTCCAGTTGATATTTGGCTCTGTTGACTAATGAGTTTGCCGACCAGGTGGTCTATTAAAAAGAATTTAGGAGTGTGTTTTATAGCAGGGTTTTAATCCTCCAAGTCTACCTGTCTTAAGGCTTCTGTGCTGCTTTATAGACCTGAATTTTCAAGTTCTTACCTGAGCCAATAATAAAACGGATGCCTTTTTCTGAGTTCCTGGGCCAGGATTATATTCCTTTATTTATGTGAGTTCCGATAACCTGATATAAGTTTATGTGTCTTCTGCTTTAACAAGCTCCTTTCGTATGCCGAACCTGCTGAAATAATAACTTTGTCTCCCAAAAGGGGTTCGCCCTCCATAATATCGGCTTTCCTGGACTTTATTGGGTCACCACAACTTCCCAGGGATTTGTAATAAAAAATTTGACATGTACAGCACTTTAAATCTTTCAAAGCACATGAACCCATATAATTTTACTTCGTGACTCTTTATAGATGGTAGTTTCTTGTGCTGTTGAAAGCTAAGGGGGAAAGCGGGAAAAGAGACTGTGACCTCAGAGTGGAGCCTCTGCCCACCCCCACCCCCCAGCTCCTCCCGACTGGGGACCACACTCAGCCCGCCTGCCCACGTGGTACAGTCCCATGAGACGGTTCCACCTGTACAGCCACCGAGGGGAAACGCTGGGCCCCGGGGATCGTGTGCTCCAGGCCGCCGGGGCTTCATGATCCAACCGACACTGAGGCCCCTAGAGCAGCCGTGGGCAAACTACGGCCTTGTGGGCCGTATTCGGCCCATTGGGCTGTTCTATCCGGCCCGTGGAGCCGAAAGAGCGGAGGGTTCTCTTGCTCTTCCCTCCGCTCCTTCACCAGCAGCCCAAGATGAGAGTGCCAGCATGGTCAGGTTGCTTTTGTTCCGGCCCTCCGGTCCAGTTTAAGAACCCATTATGGCCCTGGAGTCAAAAAGTTTGCCCACCCCTGGTCTAGAGTGACCCAACCTCTGGAAGCTCAGAGACAAGGGGGTCTGGAAGGTCATGTCTAACTGGGATTCTGAGATTACAACAAAACACTTCCTTCAGTTTGATCTACAACCTCTCCTTAGTCTATTACATTCTCTTTTTTATTGTTCCTACAAACTGTGGCTATGAAAAAGAGAAAAATGCTAAAGGAGTTGCATAACAAAAGCATTATGGGACATGAAAGTTTGCCTCATTTTTAGTCAATATTTTATTGTCCAGTGGTCGGCAAACTCACTAGTCTACAGAGCCAAATATCAGCTGGACAACGATTGAGATTTCTTTTGAGAGCCACATTTTTTAAACTTAAACTTCTCCTAACGCCACTTCTATAAAATAGACTCTCCCAGGCCGTGGTATTTTGTGGAAGAGCCACACTCAAGGGGCCAAAGAGCCACATGTGGCTCGTGAGCCGCAGTTTGCCGACCATGGGTTTAATCAATTAGGACCTGTTTTCCTGCTACCAGTGTTTCTTGCCTGCATCCATCCTCCACACCCGCACCATCCAACAGAAGGCCCCGCAGTCAGGGGATGTGCGGGCTGGTGCCGTCGAATAATGTAGTGGCCACGTGAAGCTATTACGTTATATAAGCACATCCAGTATGACTATAGCAAGCGAGTAAATTAACTTTTAAAATATATATATTTTATTAATTTTTTTTTTACAGAGAGGAAGAGAGAGGGATAGAAAGTTAGAAACATCAATGAGAGAGAAACATCGATCAGCTGCTTCCTGCACACCCTCCACTGGGGATGTGCCCGCAACCAAGGTACATGCCCTTGACCAGATTCGAACCTGGGACCCTTCAGTCCGAAGGCTGATACTCTATCCACTGAGCCAAACCGGTTTCAGCACTTAACTTTTTATTATATTTAATTTTAGCTCTCTTTAATTTAAAGAGACATGGGTGACTGGTGCTGACCATATTTGATGACACAGTTTTAAAAAATAACTCTGCTCCCCTATTTAAAACCCATGAGTTCATCCAAACCCATAGACTGTGTAACCCCAAGAGTGGACCCCAGTGTAAGCTACGGACATTGGTGATAATGATGTGTTCATATAGGTGCATCAATTGTCACAATATTCCACCCTAGGCGGGTGGGGCGGGGCGGGGGGATGCTGACTGTGGGCGAAGCTACGCCTGTGGGTGGACAGGGAACCATGGGCCTCTCAGTACCTTCTGTTCAGTTTTGCTTGAACCTAAAAGTGATCTGAAAATAAAGTCTATTAAGATGCCCTGCTTCTCACTTGCCCAAATCAATGTTTCTCAGACTTCCCTACCAAAATACCACTAACAGTAGAAGCTGGAGAGCTATTCCTAAGAGGTCTGGCGGCTTAAATTAAAACTAGACAAGCTGGAAAGTCATTTGGAGGGTCCTTTTTATTTTTAAATGGCTACAAATTTCACATGGCTGAGCATTCGTCCCGTGAACCAAACGGCTGCTGGATGGATTCCTGGCCAGAGCACATGCCCAGGTTGGATGCTCAGTCCTCAGAGGGCATGAAGGAAGGAGGCAGCCAATCGATGTTTCTCTCTCACATCATTGTTTCTCTCTCTCTCTCTCTCTCTCTCTCTCTCTCTCTCTCTCTCTCTCTTTCTCTCTCTCTCTCAATAAAAGCATACTAAATATATTTATTTTTTAATTTCTTGCCATCAACTAAAACAACAAAAGTTTCTTCCCTCCATCGATTACTGGGTAAGAAGCTACTATAGTAATTAAATCACTCGTGAAATTAACTATTAACACTAGGAGAGAATCACATTGTTATGAAAGACCAAGGCTGACTTTGCTGCTGCTGCATGTATCACCTGTGCCACCCTAGTCATCTCCCTTCTGGGCATGCGTGTCACAATATGTTGAGAACTGAGATGCACATAGGAATGTGGATACACATAGCAATAGCTTTCTTTTCATTACTTCTTAAGCTGTGTCAGAATAATCATTGCAGGAAAGTTGCCAAATGTGGCGGCGGGTGAGAAATCACTTTAGGGGTGGAAATGCTATATTTTATAACTGTACTTGTTTGCTGAGAAGTCCAATCTCTGGTATCACATGGTCAGTGATATTATGTCTTTTATTTTCAAGGGAAAGACTTATTCAATCACTTCTCCCTTGTATAAATATGGTGAATGTCATCCTTTATTTTTATCAGATGCATTTTAAATTTCATCACATAAAATATGCTAAATACCCCACAACCTAGGTAAGTGCTCTGCCCTGACCAGGAATCTAAGCCACAACCTTTTAGTGTACGGGAACGAAGCTCCAACCCCCGGAGCCACACTGCCCAGGGCTTGCTAAAATCTTCCAATTTATTCTTAACTATTCTCTCTGGATTCCATCCCTCAGATTCTGCTGGCTTTGCCTTTAAAGTATAACCAGACCAGGCCACTCTTCATTACCATCCTGTTGCTGCCCTTCCTAAGCAACATCATCTCTCAAAGTAAACCCCAGTGCCCTTAGGCTCAGCTCTCCTGGTCCCGGGTTCAGCTTCTAAGAGCCCCCATGAAATTCAGGGTGCCGCTGCATCATCTCCCACTAGGCTAGCAGCCGGCTCCTCGGGTCCCGTCAGCCTTACTCAACATGCAATGACTGAGCACCGACTTAAGGTCTCAGTAAACGGTAAGTGGGTGAACAATGAGTGAGTGACCCAGCAGTGTTATAAAGCTGACGGTAATGGACAAAGAGACCCATTGATCTGCTTGACGGAAAATCCAAGCCGTTATTACTAGCTGCGTCTGCCGTGCATGCCAACTGGAAAGAATGTCACACCTGCTCCGATGTATTCATTTTTCTCTTTGATGCAGTAGGTAGAATTGAATTGTCTCTCTTCTGCTTCAGAGGCTGATGAATTCAAACGAGAAAGCATTTGCGATGACCCTCGCAGCCCACTGACCGAGTTCGTTGACTCCAATAATTCAAGATGCTCAAAGAAAGCCTGTTAGAAGGAACCAAGAACTCAGCCAAGGAATCGGTCCTAAAAGTTGAGAAGGCCCCCTAATCTTTAAGTTACCTCCGGGTTGTGTGCAGAGAGATTAGGTCGCCGTTACGATTCCGGAAGAACTCAAGTTGGCAAAATGCGGTCTATTGCACATTTTGAGCATTTTTATTTTTAACTTAGGTCTAATTAATATTAGTTCCAAGAGGCCTGCACCTGGTCCAAAATTAAAAATGTGGGTGTCCCTAATGAGGGTGACTTCATGATTTGCACTCACATTCATTCTCAGTAGGCTTGCTTAAAATGGTTTTGAGTTAGAGTTTCATAATTAGGTTTTCACATTTAAATCATGTTCAAGAGGCTGTGCATGTGGTTAAACAGACTGCCAGAATAAATTATGAGCTAACAAAATAGTAATCTATTATTTTAAGGCCTTTGGTGAGTCACACTGTAGTTATCCTTTGACATTTTCCTGCAAAATGTTCTCTTAGATGTCTTAGCCACAGTTCGGCCCCCTCTTTTGACCCACAGCACTCGCACACAGTGAGGTCTCCTTCACTGTACTACCCAGGCCTTTATTTATTTATTTTTAAATATATTTTATTGATATTTTACAGAAAGGAAGGGAGAAAGATAGAGAGCTAGAAACGTCGATGAGAGAGAAACATCGACCAGCCGCCTCTTGCACACACCCCCACCAGGGATGTGCCCACAACCAATGTCCATGCCCTTGACCAGAATCGAACCCTGGACCTTTCAGTCCACAGACCAACGCTCTACCACTGAGCCAAACCGGTTTCGGCACTACCCAGGCCTTTAAACTTTCGGTGTCCTATGGCCAATGACATGGAAGAAGAAATTCAATAAAAAAAACTAATGTGTTTGCTTATATTCTTCCTAGTCCGATGTCCCCTCTCCTTTCCCCAGGATAGTTTAGCCTCTACTAATTCATTTTTCAACTTATAGCAGTCCTTCCTGATATTCTATTTAGAAAATATTTTTATTGACTTCAGAGAGATCGGGTGAGAGTGAGTGAGAGAGAAACATCAATGTGAGAGAATCATTGATTGGCTGCCTTCTGCACATTCTACAGGGGATTGAGCCTGCAGCCTGGCCATGTGGCCTGATCTGGAATCGAACTGTGACCTCCTGGACCATAAGTCAGTGCTCAACCACCAAGCCACTCCGGCTGGGCCCAATATTCTGTTTAGAAATTGGCAAATAACACAAGATCCAACTGTTCACACCTTTGTTTTTGAAATGGGAGCATCATTTTACTGGTTATCTTGCTTTCTAGCCTTTCCACCCTCCAGTCTTCCCTATCTTCATGATGTCCTAGCTCCGCAACCTCTAGCCAAAGGTTGCACAACCTCAGCACTGCTGACGTTTGGGGCCAGATGCGTCTGTTGCTGGGGGGCTGGCCTGTGCCCTGTGGGATGACGAGCGGCATTCCTGACCTCGCAAGCAGGTCGCTGGTCCTCCTACCCCACCATCCTGCTGCAACAGTCCAGATTGTTCCCAGACTTTATCCAATGTCTCCGGGGGAGGCAGAGGGGCAGGCAAATTGGCCCAAGTTGAAAAACACTGATAACTGAGGCTAAAGGGCTTTCCAAATGACACAGCTGCTGAGGCACACCGGGACTCAGATTCCCATCATCCTGATCTGCCAGGCACTGTTTTCCCTGAAATGAGGAAGCACGTCTTAGTGGGGCATAGCCAGACCCCAATTTAGCCCCCGTGTACCTCTGGAGATCATGAGTGTACAGACATGTGACGGTTAATTTTATGTTAGAGATCATTTACCACTTTCAAAGCCCATCTTGGGAATACCCCGACTTGAAATATAGGATGGTCTACCCAAGACAGGAAATTCCACTCATCACTCGGTCCGCAGGGGAAATGAGTCCAGGTGCCATCAAAGACACGCACAAGCAGGTTCCTGGCACTTTATTCCCAACAGCTGGAACCTGGGAGCACCCAAGTTCTGCAAGGAGACCCCGACTCATTCATAATCAAGTGTGAATGACTGCAGCCCTGACCGGTTTGGCTCAGTGGATAGAGCGTCGGCCTGAGGACTGAAGGGTCCCAGGTTCAATTCTGGTCAAGGGTATATACAGTGGTTGTAGGCACATCCCCAACAGGGTGTGTACAAGAAACAGCTGATCAATGATTCTCTCTCATTGATGTTTCTCTCTATTCCTCTCCCTTCCTCTCTGTAAAAATCAATAAAATGTATTTTTTAAATTAAAAAAATTTTTTAAAGTAAAGACTGCATTTCCCTGCACTGTCCCTACTTCAATATCAAAGGAAACAAATTCAAAGGGAAAATGTCAGGCATGAGCAATCACATCAGAGAGAAACGGGTTGGGATGGGAGGAAGTATGGGAGGAATCAGGGCTTCTCCCCATAGTGACAACAGGAAGGTCCTTCCAAATGCACTTCAGTGTTAAGCTCAGTGACAAAAACAAAGTCAACACCCAGGAGGGAAAGTTGGGATTTGAAAAGGGATGAGAGCACGGCTTGCCTGAGGAAGGAAGGCAGGTGCCAGAGAGGAAAATCCTAGAGACAAACAAAATTCTCGGGTTGTTAGGGGAAATCACACAGACAGGGGTGGGCAAAAGTAGGCTTACCTCGGAGAATCTGTAAACAGAGACCTTCTAGTTGAAGTATCTTTCTAGAACAACTGTAAACCTGTTGTTGCCCACCCCCATAGGATATGCTGCCAGGTAATGGAGAGATGGAAAATGCGCCTTTCTCTCCATTACAGTTGCATAGAAGCCATTTGTATGCTTTGCTCCTTGTTCATTGGCATAAACTGCCCTAGACTAAGCCTAGAAGCACCGCAGAGGCTCCTGTTTAGAGAAACTCATCACCTTTGCACCTCCTGATGATGAGGAACCAGGCCCTGCCCCTGTCTGTCCCCCACAGTGTTTTCCCATTTACTTTCTGGCCTCCTGCTGCCCCTGGGCCTGCTCCGTGCTCTCCACTCCTCCTGTGTCTTCTCCTCACACACAGGAGATGGTCCACTGGACACTTCCCTTCGGGGGACCTCCGGCTCCCGAAGATGAAAGGAACCGGGTCTGATAAAATCGGGCTAAAACCCTTTAAGCAGGGCAGGGGGCTGGAGGGCTGGCTGGCTTGTTTAAAATCAGAACGCAGCAGCGTCTTTTTTATGTCGTGAGAAAGGTGAGAGGGACCTTGACAAGTAATTTAGTGCATCGCACGCATCCAGGGGATTCTGCATTCACACCATCAATCAAACCGCAGCGCCTGCCCCTCTTCTTCCTTCCTTATTATTCATGTGTTGATTTATCTTCAATCTTTTGTGAAGATAACCTCATAGAACATTTGTTCTCTTTACAAATGAAAAAAAATAATAATAATGGTGACCATGTGTAAGATAGATGGGTGGGTATCTAGTATGAAATGTGGGTTTTATGTCTCTTTAGATATATATGGGGTGTCTGGTTTCCTGTGTGAAGCATGTCTACCCATAAATTATGGCTATGTATTGCTTTGTTTGTTGAAGAGGAAATAATAGATATAGGGAATCAAAAGTAAACTTTTAAAAATAATAGATATGCCCTAGCCGGTTTGGCTCAGTGGATAGAGCATTGGCCTGTGGACCAAAGGGTCCTGGGTTTGATTCCGGTCAAGGGCATGTACCTCAGCTGCAGGCTTCTCCTCGACCTGGGCCCTGGTTGGGGCTCATACAGGAGGCAAGCAATCAGTGTGTTTCTCTCACACCAATATTTGTCTTGCCCTGTCTCTCCCACTTTCTCTAAAAATCAATGGAAAAATATCCTCGGGTAAGGATTAAAATAATATAACAATAATAATAATAATAAACAGGAACTATGTCACGTACTGAAAGAACCATTCAGCATCTGTGATCACACCCAGTAACCACATAGAAAGGAGTTCAAGGTTAAGGGGTTAGATTTCCCAAGGGAAGAGCTGACTGAGTAGACTCACTCCTCTTCCTAAGGAGATGAACTTGCTGAAAGTCCTGATCAGAGATGCCAGGAGGGTCATAGGGCTCAAGGAAGGAAGACAGGACACGGGGGTGAGACAGCCTCCTTCCGATCTTCTAGGCATGAGGAGGCATGGGATGTGCTAGAAGACAAGGCCAGGAAGAGAGGAGGAAACAGAGCAGGAAGATCCTCCCTGTATTCTAAGTACGCCTCGCTCCCTGTTGTCCTTGAGTCTTAGCCAGAGCCTCAAGCTCTCAAGCAGGAATGAAATGGAAGTTGGGCATGATCTTCCTCCTGTTACCAGGATGACAGCGGGTGGCATGGGGATATGGGCAGAATTTTATTTGGAGCCAGTGATATGTCTCTCTTGGCTTAATATTGATGGCAGGGATCAAGCAAGGGTACCACCTTATCAGAAAGCATAAGAATTCTCATTCACCTCTCTGTTTGTAATGAGAGAACCTAAATCTATCAGCCTCTTTTTTAATAATTTAAGTATGCCTCCCTAGGAGAGAGGGTAGTTATGTTACCAGTGTGTTGTCCCCTATTCACACAGTCTGGATATGTTTTTAAATATCTACACTAATAAAAGAGAAACATGTAAATTGACCATCACTCCGACCACCAGTCAATCAGGAGGGAATATGTAAATTAGAAGGCCAAAGATGGTGGCCACCCAGCTGCTCCAGGCGTGGAGTGGCTGGGAGGGGCAGGATATCTGCTATGAGAGAGGGAGGGGAGGGGGAGCGAAGGGATCTACAGGAGAAGCACTCTGGCTGCAGCAAAGACAAAGATGGCAGACTATGGCTAGCAGACTCCAGGGAAGGCCTGGGAGTCCCAGGTGCCAGAGGAAAAGCGGTGCTGGAAGCCAAGGGAAGGAAGGCCTATTGCACTAATCTCTTCATGCAATGGGCCTCTAGTCCTTAAATAATCATGTGCTAAACATTTTCAAATACCAGGTAGACAATAACTGTGGTTGAAATTGAAATTAATCTTCCAACTCCAGAATCCCCTGGTCCTTGCATTTCCAATTGCAAATCTATTACTCATAAAATCCCAACAGTTATGACAAACTAGAAATAAACTTTATGATTTATTATCACGTGAAAAGCATAGTAATAGATTTTATTAACATATCAAATAGTGGCCTATCGCCAGTCTCCAGGCTCTGCTAGAAATTTCCCACCTTCTCTGCATTTGGTAGGAAGAAATTCTCACATAGCTTCGTCCCCTTCCCTCAAGGGGCTGAGTTTGTATATTGAAGAAGCATAAACAAAGTTCCAAGTGACTCAGATTAAGAAATGGTCAGAAGCACTTTTATTCTGTTTGTTTTTCATCTTGAGCGAAGGGGAGACAGTGAAATAAAGGAGACAGAGCATCTAAAAAAAAAACAAAAAAAAACCCACTACTCTATGCTCAGCCAGTGTGGCTCAGTGGTTGAGCATCCACCCATGAACCAGGAGGTCAGGGTTTGATTCCTGGTCAGGGCACATGTTGGGATTTAGAGTTCAATTCTCTGTGCAGGGGCAGTTGCAGGAGGCAGCTGATCGATGATTCTCTCTCATCATTAATGTTTCTATCTCCACCTCCTTTCCTCTCACTAAGATAAATAATAATAATTTTTAAAAACTATTCTTAATTTGCATAGATGGTAAAACCGAAATTTTAGCTTAAGTGAATTTTAAATTCAATTGTGTCTGAAGAAAGTTACGTATGACTTCTGAACCGTCATTCACTTCCACGTCAGCCATGCTTTCTGTCCTCTCCTGGTGTGTCGTGGTTTTGACAATGCAAAGGCTGACACTCCAGATGACTCATAAAACAGCTGGAGAGCAGGCGAGGCTGTGGCTTTTGACAAGGAATGGAAACACATCCCAGCAATCTGCCAGTTACTGTTGAGCAGAACCAAGTGTTAGTCTCGCTGGAAAGGTCGTCTCAATCGGATCTGAGAGAAAGCAAGCTTTTTGTGCAGGTCGCTGGGCCTGTAAATTCTATTTGCATAGCCCTCTTTCCCACCCAGAGAAGCAATTATCACAGAACTTCAATCGATAAGACGTCCTCATTTGCTTCACAATTCCTCTCTGATTAAAGCTGGTTCCTTATTTCAAGCAAGACTTACATATCTCACTCTCATTCTTCAAAGAAGAAATTCAGATTATTCTGCTTCCACCATTGTATAAGTCATATCATTCAAACTACACTTTCTAAGCCATATTTCTAGGCTCACCGCATGTAGAGCACATAAAGGGCTCACACTCCATCCTCACTGTCACCCTTTCCTATCTTCAAATTCACACTCCTGCTCTGTGATAAATATGCATGCTCACACAGACACACATCCTCAGGTGGGCTGGGGAATGACAAACACCAAGGCTGTAGATAACAAAAAACAAAACAAAGTGTCACAGAGGGAAATGCCAGTCTCTCAGACACTATCTTCAATCTGGCTGGCATTTCCCTCCTGGCCTTCAGGCTAATGGGTCCTGCTATGGACACGCTAATTACCTAGAGGAGTTCTGCTGGATACTTGAGTTTTCTCAAGAACAGTTCCCTGTCTGAAGGCTCCTTTCCTGAGAGGTAGGGAAATATGCACAAAGCCTAAGGTTTACAGGAGCCTTAAGACTGACCCGGGTCAAGGAACCAACCAGGAACAAAGAGATTTCGAGATTTCTTGCTCCAGCTTGGATCCCTGTCCACACACCCTCCTCCCTTCCCTTCACATGAGAAATGCCCGAGTGCTGGACTCTCTGAAGACAGAGTTGCAAAAAGCTAGAAGGCACCCTGCATCTCCTGCCCCTGGCAGCTTTTCCGTCAACAAGCTTTCCTTACTCCACACTGGCATGCTGAATACTGGCTTTGGAAGCCTCTGGCACACGAACCTGGACTGTCAACAACATCAGAACTTCCAATGTATGGTTTCATCAATTATCTAGTTTTGTTCACATTTCTATCAAGAGAATCGCTAGTTTATTCTAACAATGCCTGCTGTTAGTTCACCCGATCTGACTTGCGTACGCACGAAGAGAATTCATTAGGAATATCTGCGATCGTTCACAAATTGGGGGGAAGGCTGAGCGAATAGTTCCGGGGGAGCCCCGGAGGCACCTGGGCACCCTCTTGTGAATGTCTGTATTCAAACCAGCTTCAGTCTTTTCTGTAGCCTCTGACTGATGTAACTAGAATCCTATGTCCCCTTCCCATTTTCCAAGCAGAAGGAGGCTATTCCTGAAACAAAGAAACTTGGTGGTACTAGGCGTTGGGATGGTGTGAGGCAGCTACTACCAGTAGTAAAAGTAGGGTATGTCCACCCTATTCTAATCCTTCCTCTTTCCAACTACCTCACAGATCTCCTTTTACGTTATAAGTCCAGTGTCCCCATTCAACATCTTATAACTCTTGCAGATAAAACTAAGACCTATTATTAAAGAAATAAAAAGATAAATTGAAGTTTGACAAAATTATGTTCTTTTACTCTTCAAAAAACTCCATTATGAAAATGAAAAGATAAGCTGTAGACTGGGAGAAAATATTTGCAAATAATATACATGATACCCAGAATATATAAAGAACTATAATAATACAAGAGTAAGAAAACAAATGACTCAGTTCAAAAACTGGTAAAACATTTGAGTAGACACTTTACCAAAGGTATACAAATGAAAAACATAGTCATTGGGAAATGCAAATTTAAGCACAATGAGAAGACCATCCCCCCTCTCCCCAACAAAGGAAGGGTTGCCCCACCAGCGTGGCTCCATGGTTGAGCATCAATCTATGCACCAGGAGGTCAGGGCACAGGCCTGGGTTGCGGGCTCCACCCCCAGTGTGGGACGAGCAGGAGACAGCCCATCGATGGTTCTTTCTCATCATGGATGCTTCTCTCTCCCTCCCTCTCCCTTCCTCTCTGAAATCAATAAAATTCTATTTTTAATGCCAATGGAGGGGAAGACATTCTTCCCATGAGGCAGCGAGCAAGGCCCAGCAGTGGCCTGAGGTCCCTGGCACCTGCTCAGCTGCAGGCCGCAGCGGGGGCATGGCTGCAACAGGTGGCTGAGAGGGCGCAGCCAGCCGGCACCCCCAGTGCAGAGCACACAGGGACCCTCCCTGAGACTCACGGACACACAGAAGGACACATGGAAGGGCCATGGCAGCCCTGCTGCTCTCCCATCTCACCGCCGTGGCTGCCTGCATTCTTGCCTGCCAGTCCCTGTGGGTGAGCTTGGGCAGGACCCAATATCGAGGCCTGTGGGACACTTTCCAGAAGGCACTGTGGAGCCCAGAGACCAGGTTCTCCCTAACCCCTTCTCTGAGCTGAGTTGGTTAGTCAGCGCCACCCACAGTGTGTAGCCTTGGATGCTACAGTGGAATGTTGGTCCTGATCTCAGTGGGAGCCAAGCATGGATGAAACATCCTTGTGGTTCAATCTGGCCGGCAGGCTGTGTTCATCCCCCCACCCTCACCCCCAACCCCGGCCCCAGCCCTCCATTCCTTCACAGTCAGACAGGAATGTCTGAATGTTACACTTCTGCTTTTGGCTCCGAACTGGATATTACAACTTAAGAGTGCTATGTTAATAAAACCCATGCCACCCCTTGTGTGTGTTTCTTCATACCATTTAGACAGAGCTAATGATCGGGCACATGGAGGTCTTCCTTTGCCAAGAACTGTCTTGTGTGTTTTTTTAATCATTCCATCTCCACCTCCACAAGATCATTAAGGCGAATAGATGTTCCAAGCAGTAGCTCAGAACAATGGAAGCGATCCCTTTCCCTAACGCAGCACAATCTGAAACAGAAAGCCATGGAGATTTCAGGGCAAGGTTTAAGATGCTTAGAACTACAGCTCCGAGCTGGACACAGGCATAGAGTCCCATCCTGATAACTAATTTTTTTAGTTGAATTTTGATGAATTAAACGGAATAAAGTAAGGTTTCCAGTTTGTTGGTTTGCTTGTTAAGAGCAAGGCAGTGTTGTAAACTCAAAGAGAAGGAAAGAAGCTCCTTTGAAGAAGGCAGATTCAAATGTTACGTCCCCTGCCAAGGGTATAACCTTGGGGAGGAAATCATAAAACAGAGATATGAACTGTACCTCTCCGGGATTTGTAATGACAAATTAGATAAGCATGGTAAATTGTCTGGTACATTTGGTCCAGTGGAGGTTAACTATCTTTTTGAGTCATAAAAGGAGCTTTACTGCTCTCTGTAACGAGGATGAAAAGGTCAGCATCCGCACGTCTGTAAGCTCTTATCTCAGCGCAGATACGCCGCTGTCAGGGTATGCCTCGGAGAGGACTCTCCTGTTTGGGAACAATGTGGGTTGTGGTATAGAAATGGAAGCTCCTGATGATGCCTGGGATGCTACAGACAAGTCCCAGAAACACCAGGGTTCCCTGTCCCCATCGAAGAAAAGCTAGGCAGTCCTCTGTCCTAAAACGGGCCCAGGCTGTGTGGCCTGGAGCATCTGGGAGGAAGGCAGCAGAGAGCGAATCTCCGTGGACCAGCGTGGAGTCTGGCCCGTGGACCAGCCCTGACCTGTATTCACTGTAAGCAGCCCATTGTGGCCACAGCCTTGGGCGGACTTGGGGGTCTAAACCCATGAGAGCTAGCACGGGTTCCACCCCTTCCCGGCTGTGTGGCCTGAGACAAGGTTCCTAAGCTCAGGACTCCTCATCTGCAAAATAAAAACAGTAAGTCCCGTTCTTCCAGGATGAAGCTGCCCGTTGCCGTCAGCACCTGCTCTGCCCGTGCTGCTTGGCCATGTGAGTGGCTCCTCGGCTCTGACAGGCACGGACCTGTAAGGCTGCACGCAGCTTGACATCAACCTAATGAGATGCCCGTGACCCCGTTTCACTGAGGAGAACACAGAGGCCTGAGAAGGCCATTGTCGCACACACCTGAGCCGGACTCCAGCCGGGAAGCACAGAGTGACCGCCCACATTCGCAGCCACTGCTCTGAGCTGCCTGCTGGGAGAGGCGGGCTCTGGGAGCGCAGCACTCACTCCACAGGCAGATGGTAGGGACCATGTGCAGGTCCAATAGCTCACATCCCCCCACCCGCATCCCCTTCCTCCAAGAGAGGAGATGACTAAACCCTGGGCCTCCAGCAAGGGGGGTAGTTTCCAGCAGGAGGCGAGACCACAGGGACACACCCTTACTCCCTGTCACCCGCATTCGGGCGGAGCTGGAGGTGACCAGTCCGCTTGCCAAAGGGCCCAAGTTCTCCGGTTTGTAAGCACCTACCCCTCTCTTTCCACGAGAGTGGTGCTCAAAGAAAGAAACGCCTATTTCCTTTAGTCGGAAGGACAACGACATGTTGCTTGGTCTCAAACAGACAACTTTAGGCTGTACTGCAAAAACCAGAGCCTTCTTAAACTACAGAAAGGAAGATAACCCTCCAGGGGGCTTACTGACAGGTATGCGGAGCACTGCGTCAGTAACTGCTTTCTCAATTACAGCCCAGAGTTTTGAAACTCCAAGCAGTTGTGTAAAGCCATTTTGCATGAAAGGACTAGACTGCACATGGGGCCCTGCCAGGGAAGAGAGCCCTTCTGTAACTTTAATCCCTGCCTGAAGGGGAACCTCGCGCTTCTTTCTTCCTCTCTGCCAAATGCCTATTGATTGGCTGGTGATGAGCTAGTCAAAGCCGGATGAGAATGCCATCCAGGCCTTCCGTGTCAAGATCAAGGGAAGCTTATAAAGAGACACCTTTCATCTCTCCCCGAAGTCGGTGCCTCCGTTAATTACTCCTTGTCCAGAGGCACCGCGTCCGCCTGATGAGGTGCCCTGAGTCTCTCGGAACCCTGGCCCCGGCTCTGCCAGCTCGTTAAGGACGCGGCCTACCACAAAGGGACCTTGGAACACATTAAGCAGGAAGAATCAAATGGTGACAGGGTCAGCTGGATCCGAGCCTGAGCCTCGGAAGAAATCAGACAGTGAAGAGTAAACAACAAAAGGAGCTGAAGACAGATTGAAGGCAGAGGTGGTCTTTTATCTGCCGGCCAGCGAGCTGCCAGCTTTCTCTTTTGCAAACAAACCCTTGTTTCTGAGCTGCCATCTTATCTCTTGGAGGTCCCTCGCCCACAGCCCTGGCTGGCTTGTGAGCTGGGGGGGGGGGGGGGGAGCGGGGAGAGCGAGGGCTTCGTCATGCATATTTTTATTCCAGCATTTGCAGAACATTGCCTTTTATGTAGCTGATGTTTGATGTGTGAAGAAATAAAGGAAGGCAAGAACAGAAACTTCATGTCCTACATCCTTAACAAGTTTATAAGGGACACTTCTGCTTTTCTCCCACGTTATTTAAAATCATGACAGAAAAAAAAATAATAATAAACTTTTTTTTAAAAAGAAATGGTGAGAATGGGGAACAACAGAGGAGCTTAAGGAAAGCAATAAACAGCTGTTTAGGGGCTATGTTGGACCAAACACTGGTAACAAGTAATTTGCCTCCCATTTCATATCATCTAAACCTTAGAAACAGAGAAGCAAAAAAGTAGAAAAGCACAATCATTAAAAAAATTTATTTGACCAATTTTTTTTTCCATTGATTTCTAGAGAAAGTGAAAGGAGGGAGGTAGGGGGTGGGGGGAGAGAGAGAGATTGACAGATCAACATGAAAGAGACACATCAATTGGCTGACTCTCATAAGTGGGAAGCCTGCAGTCAAGGTACATGCCCTTGACCTGGAATCAAACCTGTGACCCTTCGGTCAGCAGACTGAACCTCTAACCACTGAGAAAGCAAACAGGCTAGGGTGGAAAGCACAATCTTTAATAAGTAGAAACTTAACCAATGACACCAACCCAAAACTAATACAGATATTAAAATGAACAAAGACCTGGAAACAATTATTATTTTTATTACTATTATTATTATTATTATTATTATTATTATTATTATGTTCCTGGTGTTGCCTTCTCTGGAATCATCAGTAAAGACCTAAAAATTAAAGATGTGTTGTTGTTGTTGTTGTTGTTGTTTTGTGTGTGTGTGTGTGTGTGTGTGTGTGTGTGTAAGAGAGAGAGTGAGAGCAGAAACCTGTTTGGCTCAGTGGATAGAGCGTCGACCTGCGGACTGAAGGGTCCCGGGTTCAATTCTGGTCAAGGGCATGTGCCTTGGTTGCGGGCACATCCCCAGTAGGGGTTGTGCAGGAGGCAGCTGATCGATGTCTCTCTCTCATCAATGTTTCTAACTCTCTGTCCCTCTCTCTTCCTCTCTGTAAAAAATCAATAAAATATATTTTTTTAAAAGAGAGAGAGAGAGATTTTGAAAGCAAGCTTCATATTACTTAAAGTCTGATGTCTGTAATTCATTTTGGCCAAACTTCTAAAAGAGAAATTGATCACACAGGAAGACAGTAAACCCATACAATTAGATTAAGGTTTCCTTTTGTTATGCAACAATTTATCTTCCTTAATTTTCTTGATATTTCTGAGTACTCTCTAAAATTAAACTTACTGTAGACATGCATAATTTCTAAGATTAGATCCTAGTTATTTCCTGTGAAGATTTTCCTATTAAAAAGTTTAATATGATTTTTATTGATTTTATAGAGAGGAAGGGAGAGGGAGAGAGGGGTAGAAACAACATTGATGAGAGATCATTGATTGGTTGCCTCCTGCATGCCCCCTATTGGGGATTGAGCCTGAAACCCAGGCAATTCGCCCGGATTGGGAATCAAAACATGACCTTCTGGTTCATGGGTGGATACTCAACCATTGAGCCACACTGGCTGGGCCTTGCCCAGATGTTTTAAAGAAATCAATGATGTCCTGGCTGGTTTGGCTCAGTGGATAGAGCATTTGCCAGGGGACTAACGGGTCCTGGGTTCTATTCTAGTCAAGGGCACATGCCTGGGTTGTGGGCTCGATCCCCAGTGGGGGACATGCAGGAGGCTCTAATCAATGATTCTTTCTCATCATTTGTAGTTTCTCTCTCTCTCCCCTCTCCTTCCTCTCCGAAATCAATAATAATGAAAAAAAAGTTTTTTTTTTAAAGAAAAAAAAAGAAAGAAAGAAAAAAGAAAGAAATCCATGAAATTTGTATGGATCAATTGCATGATCATACCCTTCTAAAGAGCTAATAAGATTTCAACTGAACATAATTAATTTATGTTTAGAAAACTATATTAAGCATTGTGAACCCTAAATGTGTCTTTTCCTCTCGTATATGTAAATTATAAGTGGACTAAAAATAGTGCCTGTGTGGATTTTGTTTAACTTGGTCTTTGTTTGGTCTGAGATGGATTTGCACACTATTGTTCTGGGGCTACAGTCTGAAGAAATATCACTTCAGGCTTTCTCTTTGGAGGTATGATTTATATGCACATTTTACCCATTTGCATCCTTACCTTTTTTTTATTAAAGAAGAAGTGTTAGGATGAGTAAAGGGAAGAAAATTATTTCAATTAATTTTTATAGGGCACACCAGAATTTGAGAAAGGCTTCTCATCTTTTGTTATAAAACTTAAGGAAACATTTTAGGATCTTTTATTTATTTCTTTTCCATCTATCACTACAAAAAGCATAGAAAGTTATAGGTAGTACTTCACTATGTTTAGATGATGATGGTGCCGATGGCGATGAGAGTAGCAGTAAATATGCAACTGGACTTTCTCTCTCATAATTGGGTTAAGAATGGTATTTTCCTACAAACTATAAAAAGTAAAAACTTGTCCTATACACCTAATGCCCACACTTTGGAACCTTGCTCAGACAGGCCTAGGAGGAGAATAAAACTCAGGAAGGAAAGTTCAATTCACTTTTTCCTATATCCTAGCATGCAAAAGATGGATACCTTCTGGAATGTAAGTTTTTTTTTTACCTACAACTCATTCATCTCTCCAAGGTCTTCTATTCTTGAACATCATTTGAATAAAATACTCAAAACATCTTGCTGGGTAAACATCAACATTATGAATACTACATTTATATTTATGTTACAATAGGTAGATAAATTATTTCTAGAAACTGACTACTGTTTGTGTAAATACAGGCTATTAAGTATATGTTTTTATTTATAAATATAGTTTACTATATATGACTAAATATGGGGAAAGTGATTGATTTTTAAAATTAGGAATCAAGATTTTAGGTTCAATTGGACTTTGCCACATACTGTGACCTTGAGCAATTCAGTTAACTTCCTGGTGGCCTAATTTATACATCCTCAGAAGAGTAATGATCACTTACATTATTTACAGGGAGGACGAGGGGTTACTTAACATAGTCATTAGTAGTACTCCATCATTTTGGTGAAATTCTAGCTCTGCTGGGAGCCTCTACAGATTTAATGTGTGGGAAATCTTATAGCTAAAATAACTATGAATGCACTTTTTAAAGAAAAAAACCATCCAACTGTAAAATTGGCGAAATGTTTCCCTTGGGCTAGACAAATGAGTTTACTTTGTGGAAGCAAATCAGCTCACTGGATCAGACCACACACCAGCCTGTTCAAGGTCATAGGAGTAGTTCCCAGATTGTCCACAGACTTCCTCACACACAAAAACTGTGCTGTGACTTCCGTTGCATCCCTGACCACATCTTAATCTATTGCTTTATAGTTTATGGCATAGGTGCCCCAGGAATCTGTCCTAGGAGGAGGGGTGCCTCCATAATACCTCTATCACCATTACTGAAACTAACCAGGCAAAACCAAGTTTGCTTAACTGTACAGTCAGTAAAATCACCTTTGTTTTATTTCTAGAATGTAGGGCTCAAGAACATAGAGTATTGTTGTCTGTTGTCCTCATCTTATATCTCTGCCTCCTAGATCAATGTCTGGTACTTAATAAACATCAGCTTCTGTTGAATGGATTGATTAATCAGACTGTGGTGGATGTGAGAGTGCCTGACTTCCAAGACTAGGTCATAAAAGACACCGTGATTTCCCTGTCCTTAACTCCCTCTGGGGAAAGCCAGCCGCCATCTTGTGAGGATACTCAAGCAATTCTCTAAAGAGTTGCATGTGGCCCTGGCTGGTGTGTCTCAGTTGGTGGAGTATCCTCCCATTCACTGAAAGGTCACCCCTTTGATTCCCCGCCAGGGCACATGTCCAGGTTGGTGGGTTCAATCCCATTTGGGGTGTGTGCAAGAGACAACCCATTGATGCTTCTCTCTCACATCAATGTCTCTCTCTCACTCCCTTTCCCTTCCACTCTCTCTCAAAAATAAAATAAATAAAAACATATTTTAAGAAATAATAAAAGAGAGTCACATAGCAAGGGAAGCCTCCTGCGTGTGGTAGCCCATCTTGGAGATGGATCCTCCGAGTGAAGCTTTCGGATAATGCGGCTCCACTGAGGCCTTCCCTTCCACGGCAGAGACTCACAGCCTAAACCCCCATCTGAAACGCTCCTCAACTCCTGGCCCAGGGAAACTGGAGATGACAAACACGCTGCTTTAAGCTGCTAAGTCTGGGTAATTGGTTACAATGCATTATATAAAACTAAAACAGTGATTCATCTAAGTAAAAAGTGAACAGTCTCAGGAGGAGTGGGATGAGGAGCGGGAGTGATTCATCTCAGGTGCTAAGTGTGAGGAAACAGTCCAATGTACGTGGAAGAAGAGTCTGTCCCCTAGGAATGAGAGACTGCTGAACACTGAAGGGCTTTCTTTCTTTTAAAATACTGTAATCTTACTGATTTTTTGTTTTAGAGTAAGAAAGAGAAAGCTAGAGAGAGAGAGAAAGAGAGAGAGAGAGAGAGAGAGAGAGAGAGAGAGAGAGAGAGAGAGATCAGCTGTCTCCTGCACGAATTGAACCAGCACTCTGGGCATTTGCCCTGACTAAGAATCAAACCAGTGGCCATTTGGTGCACAGGACAACACTCAACCTACTGAGCTACACTGGCCAAGGCTGAAGGGCTTTCTTTTACATAAGCCCACTGACTTTCTCTGTGGGAAGTACATTCTGAAGTCTTTACAAGTGAAATGACATGATGGGTAGGTCTTGCTTACAAATATTCTAGAAAAAGAAAAACACTGAGGGTAGGAGATAGAAGAAGCAAGATGCCAAAATGCTGACAGTGGTTGGAGCTGGACAGTGCATACATGGGGCTTCGATATTCAATTTTCTCAACTTCTGTGCATATTCAAAAATGTCCATAATGATATGCGTTAAAAATTTTAAAAATATATAGAAACACTTGACTATAATGCTTTATAGCGAATATGTGCTTTAGAATTATTTTAGTTAAACTCAAAATATGTATTATCTCAAATAACAATTTCAGAGCCTAAAAACAGTAAAAATGAATAAATGCTGCTTCTTTCCCTTGTGGGTGAAGTAGTGGGGATTTGTGACACAGACCTTCAGTATTCCCAGCCCATGTCACTTCTTCGCTACCCTGACCCCACCCCACCAAGCAGTGCAAGGCCTGTCTGCTGAGCTTATGGTCATAGAGAATGTGGCAGGGGCGAGGGGTTGCTGTGGGTTGAATTGTGTCGAACTCAAGTCTTAACCCCTGGAACTTATGGAAATAGGATCTTTGTGATGTAATCAAGTTAAGGTCATATAAGACTAGGGCAACCTTATAAAAAGAGAAATTTAGATGCACAGAGATAAGAAGGCCATATGGCTGTAGAGGCAGAGACTGGCATGATGCCAGAATGCCAGGGATTTTAAGCAACCACAGAAGACAGGAGAGAGTCCATTTCTCCTTCCAAACCTCCAAAAGGAAGCAACCATGCCAGCACCTGGCTTTCAGACTCTGAGAGAATCAATTTCTGTTAAATCATTGAGTTTGTGGTACTTTGGAATAGCAGTGCTAAAACTGGGAGCATCAAAACAATTTCCTGCTTTCTTGTGTCCCACAAATAAGCCTAAAAAGGCCTGAAAATGCAGAGGATTTGTCAGTGTAGAAGCGGCTCACTGCTGATAGACCCTCCCAGGGCCAGAGCCACGTTTCTCAGGCCATTATCCACTGTCTGCACTGGTTCTTCTGAGAAGAGGATGTGGTTTACCCCACTTCCCATCTTCATGGAACCAGTGTGGATACGTACTTGTTTTTAAGTGTTTTACCACTGTGGTTGCAGAGAAACAGGGCTTAAAATAATTTTAAAGTAACACAAAGTTATAGAAATCTTCACAATATAGAAGTGGAATATGTAGTTCTCATTGAGATGTCAGTGAAGTGTGGCCTGCCATTGTCACATGGCAATTGCTCGACTCTTAGTATTTCTAGAATGTCTTTATGGGCCAATCCTGGATGTCCAGTCTACATTAGGCCACCGAGAATCTATACATATAAAAGCCCAGTGACCAAAGGGTGGAACAACCAGAACGAGTGGTTCACCAGTTGCTATAAGGTGCACTGACCACTAGGGGGCAGACACTCAATGCATGAGCTGCCTGGTGGTGGTCAGTGTGCTCCCAAAGTCAGCCTATCCCTACAGGCCACACCCCCACCATTGCATGAGTCCGTGCACTGGGCCTCTAGTAGAAAGATAAGAAGATACGGTCCTCTTCAGAGACTATATCTCCATCATTGTATATTTTGTAATTGTACATTTGTACATAATTTTACATTTATAAGTACATTTTCGTACTTATAAATGTAAAATTATGAAAAGCTATAATAAAAATCAATATATGTTAGGTTTTCAAATTTTTGTTGAAAGAGTATTCCTTTAAAAGTACATGCTCAAGTTAAAATGGTTAATTATGAAAAGAACAAATGTTTTCTGAGGGAGAAAGAGAAAAAGACAACATTTATAGTCTTTAATACACTTATGACAACTTTAAATGAAGATCTGTGACCACAAATTACACAGTCACAGGTGTATTTGGGGTGAATTGAAGGCAGGTAGATTTTTTTTAAAACAAAGTTGCAGGTGATGAGATTAGAAAACAAATACCATTTTGTCCCTCTGCCCTTCCCTCGCCTAGAGAATGAGAGGTTTGGCCTCCCAGGTGTTTTAGATACAGACCAGGTGGTTCTGATAAAATCATTCTGGGATGAGACTGTAGATGTCCAAGGTGCTTCTGCCTAGAGCAGTGGTCGGCAAACTCATTAGTCAACAGGTCCAATCATCAACAGTACAACAATTGAAATTTCTTTCGAGAGCCAAATTTTTTAAACTTAAACTTCTTCTAATGCCTCTTCTTCAAAATAGACTCGCCCAGGCTATGGTATTTTTTGGAAGAGCCACACTCAAGGGGCAAAAGAGCCACATGTGACTACTAAGCCGCAGTTTGCCGACCACTGGACCAAGAGGAAACAGAGACCACAGAGTGAGCTGCCTAGTAGCCATAGCTTTGCAAGTTGCCTTCCAGGCTGCAGTAGAAGAAAATGATTCCTTCTTTCTTTAAAAACAATCTATTTTGAAAGTGAAACCAGTATACATAGAACTGATTTTTTAAAAGAGATATAGTTTTATCTTCTCCTAAAATTCCAAACGTTTCCCCCAAAAATTAACTGCAGGTAATAATTCTTTTGTGTATACACCTATAAAAATAGTTGACATATACATGTTTAACTTATACACTTTTTCTTATTTTTTTAAGTTTTTTTATATTTTATTGATTTTTTTTACAGAGAGAAAGGGAGAGAGTTAGAAACATCAATGAGAGAGAGTCATTGATCAGCTGCCTCTTGCAAGCCCCCCACAGAGGACATGCCCACAACCAAGGTACATGCCCTTGACCGGAATCGAACACGGGACCCTTCAGTCCACAGGCTCTATCCACTGAGCCAAACTGGTTTCGGCCCTTTTTCTTATTGACACGTGGTCATCATACTGTACATGTTGCTTTATATCTCATTGAGAAAGATATCTTAGAGATCTTTCCATATTTGCAAATATAAATCTTCCTCATTCTCTTTTTAATTGCATGATATACCGTTGAATGCAGGTACATGAGTTATGTAATCATGCCCTTACTAACAAGCACTTAGGAGTCTTGCAATTTTTGCTCCGATAAACACTGCTGCTGTGCAAGGCGGTCCATGGGTAACTTCCTGGTTGTAAAACTGCAAGTAGGCCAAAGAGGATAGGCACAGGCAATGTGGATAGCGATTGCCAAATGGCCCTCAGAAAGACAGTTCTGCCAAGTTTCACTTCTATTAACAGTGAATAAAGGAGCCTCGGTGGCACTGGTTCATCACTGCTCCCAGCTACACAGCAGGAAAGGGGTCCTGTCCGACATGGGCCGGAACCTGCCCCCCCCCCTGGAACTCTCCCCTTTGTGCACCAGACTCACTTAACTCTGGTGGGAGTGCTGGAAGGTGTCCCTCTGGCCTCAGTAGTCAGTGCAGCACACAAATATGTCTTCAGAATAGTTATCAAAGGATCCCCGCCATATGCCAGCTGCCCTAGAGCTTTCTAAATCTGGAATTTCTGCACCTCCCCACATTTTATTTCATCCTTGGGAAATACAGTGTCCCAGCATCTGGATGGCAATAATAAGTAAGAATGGCTTCCTTATATGGAACTTCTGCTCCAGGAACTCACAACACACTCTGCACATCGTCTCGTTAATCATACAAACACACCCCTTGAAGGAAGGCATTCTCAGTGGTGTTTCAAAATTACAGATAGCCTAAGCCATGGAGTGTTAAGGATGGCCCTGTGGGTCTCCATCCATGAACGCATGGGTCTCAGGTGCTGTGGTCCCCGGGTCTGAGCTCACTTCATTAGGAAAGCCTCAGGGCTCTGATGAAACTGTAACCAGCCACGTGGACAGGGGTCTCCAGATGAGACAGTGAAGGCTGTGAACTATTTTTGTCAAAGGATTCCACCTCCTTCCACTTAACAGTTACAAAGGGACAGACGCCAGGCCACAGTTGGAGAAGACACACATTATAGATGACAGTTCCCAGTCGGGTAGCAGGGGATCCTCATGGTGCTGAGACAGCTGAATCTGTGCAGCTCTGAGACAAGACCACGCTACAATCCAACTGGAATTGAGGGGGAGGGAGGAAATGTTATGCTGGAGTTGAAGGGTAAGAACAAGAAGGGAGATCTGCCCGACTGGCCAGTTTACATAACCGTGGGGGGCCGGAGAGCAATACGGGTAGACTGAGGTCTGACGAAGCTCCGAGGAGTTCATTCAGTGCATTCCACGCAGCACCTTTGCGAAACCTCGCGCCGGGTGTGTGGGATTCCTATCTGACTTGGAAAGGTGACTGCAGAAGCTCCTGGGGGGCAGAGAAGCTGAGGCATGAGTGGAATTTCCTCCAGGAAGCACACAACGCGTTTTTCAACTGGTGCATTCCTACTCTTCTGGTAAGAGTTAGGATCCTAGGGATAAATTTCCACACGAAAGGGCAGAGAGAGCTTCCAAGTCTGGACCCCACTCAGAGGCCCTCTACCTACCATGCTGAGGTCTTGGCAAAGGCTTTCCTGGCCCCTGGCTGTTGTAACTTGCAACAGAACCCTAAGGCCCGAGAGGGAGACAGGCAGCATGGTGGGTAGAAAAAAATAAGACACGATTCCACGAATAAAATTCCTCTCTTGCTTACAACTCAGCCAAGAGAGAGAGTTGTGAACCAGCAGCAGAGATCAAAAGACAGCCCGCAGACTTTTCCAGAAAGAATGCCAGAGCAGCAGGTTTTTGCATTTCAGATACAAAAAAAATAGAAGGAATTCGGAAGAATAATGTGCAAAACACTGTGAGTTTTAGTTCGTGGAATTGATTTGCTTTCCGTAGAAGCAAGAATAAATGGGACTGCCTTCGATGCTAACTAAGAACAGCAAAGCTTGGCTCGATGAGTCACATCTATGATGAGTTCAGTGCATTGAGAAGTTTTCACTGTTCTTAATGTTTCAGGAGACTCCAAAACATGAGCTCGGAAGTAGAAGGACTGAAAAATCGTGCCAGGGTTGACAGGATAGCTCCTTGTGGTAACATTCCATCGGGATCTCTGGCCCTTGAAAGGTGTCCTAACTGTAAAGCATTTGGTCTAAACAGACATAGGCACGTAGAAGGCAGTCTTCGTGTGAAGCGACAAGGCTAGCTCCAAAGGGCTCCTGTCTCTCTCCTTCAGGGTTTCCATTAGAGAATGAGGGCAAGCGGCCAGGGCATGCGCACATGCGTTTTCTTTATCTTCCTTGGTTACGGCTGTGGGGCCTGTCCTAGCGATTTCACAAGATGCCTGTTGTGTACTGGAGAACACAAAATGTGCCGAGCATGCGTGCCTTTAGCTTGCCCTCACCCATGGGGTCTACCTGGAGTGATTCGTGACTGGGCTCTAAGCGGCTGCTCTCTCCTCCTTAGGAAGTTTGGTGTTAATCACAACAAAGTCATCTTTTCAAGTGAACATACTGGCAGGTCCACCTAGAGACATTAGGTCTAATCTGAACCCGAACGTTAACTTCCAAATTTAATCTAATTCACCTGATGTTTTCCAAAAAAGCTACTGATATTGCCCAAAATGGAGTTAACCATTGTTAAGATTCTTTCAGTCAGGGCCAGTGATTCGAGAGGCCATTCAATGCAGGAACTGTGTGTTCTCTAAAGTTGGGAGGCCTTAGAGAAACTACACAGTGAAGCCATTTCAGAGCTGGAAAACATCTCCAACTCATCTACTGCAAGCACCCAAGTTCCCAATGCCCCCTCTTGGTTTTGACCATGAGAAAATCTAATCTTTGTTTCTATTAACTTGCATTTCAAGTGCAGAGGATGAGTACGTATCAAGGTGGGGATGAGGAGGTCTGTATGTCTGCGTTTGTTTTCATAGAACTCTCCCTCTACTTTTCCCAGCTTTCATGAAGTTTACTGGCTCTTCCTTAATCACCCTCATTTCACTATTAGCTTCGTTGTCTTTAATCTTCTCCAAGACCACTTCCCATAACCTAGAAGTCAGATGCTCCTCAAAATGTACTGCTTGCAAGGAGCCTATGCAGGAAATATTGAGAGAGTCCGAGAAGAGAGGATTTACCATTTATAAACACTGATAATGCAGCTGAAATGTGTCAGCCACTTCGCTGGATGGCACAGAGCCAGGCAAACACAACGGAGGAAAGGGTGCCTAGGATTGCTTTACGAAGGGATTGGTGACATCCAAAGTATTGATTGCCTGGTCTTCGGAGACCTACAAAATCATTAGTTCACTCAAATTTAAGATCTCAGATATGTGTGTGTGTGTGTGTGTGTGTGTGTGTGTGTGTGTTTTAATCCAGCTAAACAATTTAATTAAAGGGGTTTAATGGCTCATATGACTGAGAAGTCCAAAAATGGGACAAGCTGTATAAAACCATTGGCTTCATAATGTCAAGGACAAGTCGTTTTTCCATTGCCGTCCTCTGTCCTCCATGGCATGGTTGTCATCTAAGACTGACTCCTCTCTTGGTTTAAACAAGGTCAGCAGAACCAGCCTCAGCTGCATGCTTCCTCGCTGATATCTGCAGAAGCAGAGAGTACTTTTGAGGAGGCTCCCATGGATTAGAAGGGGGGAAAATGTCCCAGAATTCCTGCAACTGTCTGTCTCCTTAATGGCATTGTCCATAATTGGTTCACATGCCCACCCTGAACCAATCCTATGGGCAGGCAGCTGTGTAGTGTTGATTGGCTTAAGACAATCAGGAATTACCCTTGGAGCAGTGCAATCCAGCTTAGAAAAACAAAACAACAACAAAAAAACAGCCGAAACCGGTTTGGCTCAGTGGACAGAGCATCGGCCTGTGGACTGAAAGGTCCTGAGTTCAGTTCTGGTCAAGGGCATGTACCTTGGTTGCGGGCACATCCCCAGTAGGAGGTGTGCAAGAGGCAGCTGATCGATGATTCTCTCTCATTGATGTTTCTAACTCTCTATCTCTCTCTCTTCCTCTCTGTAAAAAATCAATAAAATATGTTTTTAAAAATGGCAACCACTATCATATAAAAACAAAACAAACAAAAAAACAAAAAAAAAACAACGCAAAAACAAAACACCATACCATATGCTTATTGAAAAAAATAGATGGAGACCCAGACCTGACCACGGTCAGCTAGAGTTCTTGTTACTGCTTTTCTGTGCGTGTCTGTACCCTGTCCTCCCCACAGGCTGGCTCCTTACGCAAGGGGTTTCCTTCGGGTTCCCTCCTAAAAGGGATCACACGTGGCTGAGGCTTATGCTGCATCCCTTTCAGACCAAATACCTGTGACTGCACAGTCAGCTTCCATCACCCACCTGTGATTCCCGTGCCCTCGTTCAGAACTTTCCAGTGAAATCATTCACGTGGCGTGGCCTAACCTGTGACCTGGCTCCCACCGTGGGTCTCACCCACAGCCAGTGGAGCAAGGGCATCGGATATAACCAGGGCTGAGGAGGCCCGTGTGTTCGGGAGGGTTGGAGGGTGGGAACAGATTCCTTTGGAGGAGGATGTGGGCAGAAAGGCAATTATATACATCTCTAACCAGAAACATCCCAGCGGTGAAAATGACAGGAACAGAGTGGCACCACAGTGAAAGATAAAAGAAACCCTGTCAACATGATTCAACATTAAAATGGGTCATGAACTTCTGCTTGAATCGCTTCTTGAGCCTTATAATCTCTGACATTGACTTTAAAGAACACGGAAACACTCTTTGAAGCAGACACAGGGCAGAAGAAAACCATCTTTGACCATCAGTCTTGAACCTAAAGAGATGTTCATGCTCATTACATCCCAGATGCTGAAAAGGGTCCTTTTTTGCAGACAATCACTTTCTCTAAATGAGTTTAAACATCAAAAGAGCTAGCAGCACACCCCAGTAGGATTTCCCCAACATTTCACCCTCAAGTAATTTCTCCAAATTCACCTCCTGATGAGATTCCCGCCCCGTCTCATCCCTCCAAGCCTAATGCTGGAGTGTTTGCTGCAAACAGAGGTTTTCAAGTTCTGGGCAGAACCTGCGGCTCTACCAGCAGCTCCACCAAACCCCTGCTGGAGAAAAAGAGGAAGCAGAGAGCAGAGATGTGTGTGTGTGTGTGTGTGTGTGTGTGTGTGTGTGTGTTCCTTCTCTCTCGCCATCCTGCAGGCTCACTGCCACCCCAACAGCCAGCTGACTGATCACATTTTAAATGTGGAGGAAGTAGAGACAGGTCTTTCAGCAGCCACCAGAAATTGGACTGGACAAGGCTGAAGGCATCAAAACGTCCCCTCAAACCTCAAAGCATGAAAATTGTACCAAGGGTTCTCTCTCTCTCTCTCTCTCTCTCTCTCTCTCTCTCTCTCTCTCTCTCTCTCTCTCTCTTGGGACCGTCACAAGTTTTCGTGTCATCCTGCACGGGGCCTGTCTACCTTTCTCTGCTTCAGTCCAGTGTCAGTGTCTGTGCTGCCGGAGCAAGCGCACACGTGTGTCCTTGGAGCTCCTAACACTTGCATTGAGAGTCCTTTGCCTAGACTAGGCCAAGACCCAGACAACCATGAAGACAGCTGAACTAAGCATAAATAGGAGAAACAGAGGGAAGACACTTTTCCACATGTGTCCTTTGGCCGCCTGCGGTTAATCCTGACTTTTTGTTCCAAAATAAATAAAGCTCAGTGGTGGTTAAAACTGAACAATCATTTAAAAAGATGAGGAAAACCTTAGACCTGTCAGCTCAGGCCTACAGGGCGGTCTTGCAAGCACAGAGACCTCAAGTCACCACAAAGGATGGCCTGAAGTTAAACTTTAACTAACAGCAGTGATGGTGCCAAAACCGGTTTGGCTCAGTGGCAGAGCGTCGGTCTGTGGACTGAAAGGTCCCGGGTTCCATTCCAGTGAAGGGCATGTACCTTGGTTGCGGGCACATCCCAGGAAGGGGGTGTGCAAGAGGCAGCTGGTCGATGTTTCTCTCTCATCGATGTTTCTAGCTCTCTATCTCTCTCCCTTCCTCTCTGTAAAATATCAATAAAATATTTTAAAAAATAAAAATAAAAGCAGTGATGGTGGGCAGTTACGTTCTAGGTCAGTATCTTCACTGACAAGGTCAACTGAGCCTCTCTGTCTTTCTGCATCTATAATAACATATCCTTGAAAGGTCAGGGTAACTTGTAACTTCCCTTTTTCCTTCCAGAGCCCCTGGGTTCCTTCTTTGTTACTGTATCATGTTAACTGTTGACTGTTGACTATCCTTGCAGGACCCACGTAAGCATTTGTCTATTATTTTACTTTTTATCCAATCCCAGGGGTTTCCCGCCTTGCTTTCTCCCGCCTCTCTGATCACCAGTGGATTTCACAGAACCCACTTCTGTCCCCTCCTTTGAAGGCAACGTGTAAAAATAGATGAAAGACCGCCGTTCTCCGGAGCACCAGCCCAATCCGTGGAGGTTCTGCTTCCCGGCGATTGTGACAGTTTGGCTCACACACACTCACAGAAACTCTCCACGGCTCCAATGTTTCCACGTCCACAGCCATAAAGGCAGCAATGTCTCCGTGGCCGGGCCACGTGGCAGCCCCGCCAGGCCTTCCCGGGGCCTCCAGCTCTGGTTTGTGGAAATGGTGCTTATGCCATTTCTACACATTGTGCCCCAATCACAGCGAGCCGGCCACAGCACAGAGCAAACGAGCAAACACACTGGACGCTGAGCTCCCGGTAGGTTTTTCTTTCTCGGGCCACAGAGGCTGCTGACTGCCTGGTGGAAGGCAGCCGCCAGCATCCCCCTCTGACAATGTGAAGGCGGCACAGTGGCTCCTGCCCTGGCGGTATCTATGGCAGCAGCGCTGGCTGGTGGGTCGAGCTGTGAAAAATTCACCCCCAAAGCAACGACGGGACTATGACAGTCCCACACGCGACAGATTGCTGTTCTTTCTCTTTAAAAAAAATAAATAAATAAAAACCTATGCCATCTGCCTCCAGAAGATGCGGTGACTTGGAGCCCATGCTTCCCCGAGGGCAGAGCCAGAGCCATAACCAGGGAGCGGCGGCGGCGCGGGCCCGGCAGCATCAGGTCTGCGGTCCGGGCCAAGGGAAACAAAGATGATTTCCTCCGGCCCCCGTTTTAGCTCTGCTCTTTGAACTGCTCATTTGTTATTGTTGTCGCAGTGTATCGGGGCACAGAGCGTTTCCGCTTTTCTGGAGTTCTCTTTTGGATTCGTGGAGACTGTCGAGTGCTCCACACCCACCACCTGGCCCTGTGCGGGGGCTGCGACTCCTGGGTCCTGGGCTCAGCTGGGACCGGGTGCCGGGCCGCGGCGGAGGAGGAGGCAGAGGTGCGGAGCTGGAGGTAGGTGGCAAGGCAGCATCCCACCAGAAAGAGGGGAGTCCTGGCTCTGTGTCCCAGGAGAGAGGATGCTCATCGCCCCAGTGGACCCTCTCAGAGGGCTTTCCCCTGCTCACAGAAAGCCCTCCCCGGGAACCTCACCTCCTCACCTGTCCCTCCTGTGATTAGTCTCATGCTGGTCTGTTGTCACTAGATGGCATCGTGCAGTGTTCCTGCCACAGCAGGACCGGAATTGGCCAGGGTAACAGCCAGGGTCATCTTCTCCGTCATCTCTTCCTTGGTCTGCATCTAGAGGGTCTAAGTCAGACCCTGGTTACCTCATCTTGGTTGGTTTCAGGGGTTTGGTTTTGTGAACTCTGTCTCTTCTTGGAGATGTGTTGTCCTGCGTGTACCTTGCAAGTACTGGAAACTGGTCATGATTAGTGCAAAGGAAGTCTTTAGTTCTCCCTCCATGTTTTCTTCCAAGTCACATATAGAGATATTTACTTGTAGAGATTTATTTTCCAAAAACAAAATAAAGCCCAGCACATCTGTGGTCTTTACCCAAAATATGTGTTTGAAAACCTGTTTTATCTAAGCTTGTCCAGTTGAAACCCAGTGATGGGGAAGCCACGCTGATGGGATGATATAGAAGTGATCCGGGGATGCTTTCCCTGGAAATGCATTAGCAAATATCTAACAACCACCACAAGTGGGAGCCGATGTAGATGTAAGTTAATGGTCTGGCACTCGCCCAGAGGTGGCAGGTATGTAGGACTGCTTTATTATCTCTGTTTGCTGTATTCCCATAAACCGTATGTCACTGGAGATGAAATCTAGCTCCATGCTGTCAACAAAGCAGTTTTTCTAAATAATTGTTATGACAGTGACCTGGAAGTGTGTAAATAACAATAGATGATAAAACGTATTACGTGAGTGAGACTAACAAGACAGATGACAGATTAGATAGCATATAGTAGAATGCTTGACCTTCTCAATAGCCGCCTAAAATCTGCAACATTCATCTTCTATTTTCATTTACTTATTTACTATCGGAAAAATCCTCTTTCATTTTGTGTTTTTACTTCATTTCACTCATTCGTTCATTCATTCATTCGACAAAGGGCTGAATACCTATATTGGATTAGCTACTACCGATGCAAAAATAAATAAGGCACTAAATTTGCCCTTAGAAAGCTTTTTGTGTTTTTTTTTGTTGTTGTTGTTAAGCATCCACAAAGTAAGTTTTAGACTCAATCGTGGGGGTTGGGGGGGGGGAGGTGGAAGGAAGAGAGAAGGAGGAAAAAGAGAGAGACTGAAAGAGAGAGATGCATAGTTTGTGGCGATAACTCTACTAGTAACTCATGCTGTGACCCTGGCCCTCCCTCACTGTATTTCAAATGAAGTAATTTTATATGACAGTGCTTTGTAAACTGTAAAATAATTTTTCAATGTAAAGTATTTTAAGTTTTCTTTTTAATATATTTTATTGATATTTTACAGAGAGGAAGGGAGAGAGATAGAGAGCTAGAAACCTCGATGAGAGAGAAACATCGACCAGCTGCCTCTTGCACACCCCCCACTGGGGATGTGCCCGCAACCAATGTACATGCCCCTGACCGGAATCGAACCCGGGATCTTTCAGTCCACAGACCGACGCTCTACCACTGAGCCAAACAGGTTTTCGGCTATTTTAAGTTTTTAACATTTCTTTCTATAAGGATCCCAGAGTTGCTAAGTAGAACTTTGATCCTACAATCAAGTGTTTGCTTCCTCTTAATTTCCTCACAATTTCAAAATAACAACTGCATACATAACACCCATTACATTTCCAACTCTCCTCATAAAACAAAAAGTTAACAGAAACGCCATGCGTTTGGGGAAGAGAAAGGACTGGGGGAGAGGGAATGCGGGGGGGGGGGGTGATGCAGGGGAGGGGACCTAACCCGATGGCCCCGTGAGCACATCATCCTCTGAACCACTGAGCCTCGGGGACAAGTCCCCTCCCCTCTTCCACTCTGCTAACTCTTGATGCTTCTCATCGTTCCTACGGATGACAAAGGGATTTCAAGCCAATTCTGTTACAATAATACGTGGGGGATAAAGAGACCCCTTGTGGGGGTCATTCTGGTCCTATAACTTTACGTGTCATCTACACTTTGGTGATAGAAAAAAAATGAAAGAAAGTTCTAGTTAGGAGACTTGGTCCAGCACCATCTAGTCTTAAAGTAGTTCAATGGTTTTCCAAAATGCTCCTCATTTTTCATTAAGGGCAGTCATATCATATGCTACCATAGTTAAGTCAGAAAATTTCTCTTCCAATTGTATGCAGAAATCAATACATAAGAAACTCCAAATCCAAATATATTGAAGACCACAATAAAAGATACATAAAGTGGTTATTCTTGGTCAAGTTCTTGACTGGATTTGGGTATGTAGAAAGTCTTATCTTAAATTTCTGGTCTATTTCCTGGGGATTTGTCTTTTTACATTTTTAAAATATGTTTTTCTTGAATTTTTAGAGAGAAAGGAAAGGAGAGGGAGAGAAATAGCCATGGACTGATTGACTGCCTCTTTCTTACACACCCCCTACTGGGGACGGAGCCTGAAATCTGGGCATATTCCCTAACCAGGAATGGAGTAGGTGACCTCTCGGTGCATGGGAAGATGCTGAAACAACTGAGCCAGACTGGCCAGGGTAGGAAATTTGTCTTTCCTTTAGTTGCGGTATTAAGCTGTATTTTTAGGATGATAGCAGCCTAGCAGTAAAGATAAACTTCTACTAGCAATTAAGCATTTGAGCTGAAAATATTCTCTCAGTCCATTAGTATATCCTTATTTGAAATAGTCTTATTTCATTCTGGAAAGAGAAAAAGGAGCTTAGTTTCATTCCACCTGTAGAAAAGGTATACCTATCCTTATTTTGTTCTAGAATATTTGTCTGCCAATAGACATGGGCTGGGAGGAAATGTGAAACTTCAGAGACTGAGGTATCTATTTTCCCTAGCGTTTCTTTTCTGGCTTTCCCTTCCCTGGCCTATGACATTTTTCTCTTTGTATAAAATATCACATCAAGCCAAGTGTTGCAAGAATGACTTCTTAATATTTGTACACAAGGAACCTAGGAAATGGAATTCTATTTCACCAGTTTCAGAGACCATAATATGCAAGCCTTCCCCCATCGGTATATTTGGGTAAAAAGGTGGTCTTTGTCATAAAAGTATATGGATCTACATGTAGCAATGGACAAAACTTCTCTGGAAGGAAGCAGAGATTTTAAAAAATTATTTTGGGAAAATGTGTTGAGACTTTTCTCTAAAAATAAAACGCTGTTTCATCAGCGCTGGTCATTTCTTAGCCACATGTGCCAAACGATCACAGATGCTCAGACAAATCCGAAAGGAACCTAATGCTGTTCTCCTCTGAAATGGCAATCACTTTCCTTCCACTTCACTTTAAAACAAAAACAAACTTTCCCACTTTGAAGAGACTTGAGGAAGCCATATGGTGCACCCGAAGTGCCTGCATTCCAGATGTCCTCGTGGGAAAGAAGGCGCAAGGTGTTGCTAAGAACAGAACTTTTATGTCTCTGCCTATTAACAATGACGCTTCCTGTTTTGGTCGCTAACCATAGCAGGCTATAAAGAAAGCAAGACAAGGGACGTCACCTCTTTGCACAGGGAAGAGTGTCTGTACTCCCCCTGACCCTGTGTGCAGGGTTCAAAGTGAAGATTATCACAGCTCAGCTCTCCTGACATTGATCTAGGGAAGGGGTGGGCAAACTTTTTGACTCAAGGGCCACAATGGGTTCTTACACTGGACCGGAGGGCCGGAACAAAAACAACCTGACCATGCTGGCACTCTCATCTTGGGCTGCTGGTGAAGGAGCGGAGGGGAGAGCAAGAGAACCCTCCGCTCTTTCAGCTCCGAGGGCCGGATAGAACAGCCGAACGGGCAGGATCCGGCCCGAGGGCCGTAGTTTGCCCACGGCTGATCTAGGGTCTCCCAGCCAAGGCTGGCATTTTGGAAACGTGCCGTTACCTAGCCATGGCCTGGCATTGAGGTCAACAGGTGTGCAGCATTCCACCTTCCAAATACAAGTCAAGCTACATGTTTTCTCTAAGCTGCGAACAGCCCTTCACAGATCCAGGAGTCCATGACTGCCTCCTTTTAAGTCTTTCAAAAAAGAGAGAGAAGAGAAGAAAGGAGGAGAGAAAATAGGTAAGAAAAAAGGAAGGAAGAGTGAGAGGGAAGGAGTGGGAAAGAAGGAAGGAAAGAATAAGGAGAGGAGACAGAAAAGGCCATCATTTCAAAGAGAGAAAGATACTCCTTGTAAAATGCAAAAATCCGAGTACCTGATGCTTCCCAAAACAAGGAAAATATATGTTAAAGAAAATCCAATTCCACTTAGTATAAAAAATGAGGCGTGTTATTTTTAAAAAGTATAGATTAATAGAATGCTAATGATGTAGGTATGACATCAAAATAAATAGCAAAAGTGTTTTAGAAAATAATGTTCTCAAAGTTCAAAACAATAGTACTATGGCACTATCTAAAGTAAAAATTCTCAGCAACGATTCCATTTTCTGTCATGACAGTTCATTAGAAATGAGAATATGTTTTCTTAACAAAAAAGACAAACCTTATCTTAGAGTTTATCCTCCAATTCTTGAGAGAAGTTATATATTTCTGCATCATAGAAAAGCAATTTTTTGGCTTTCTTCCTAGATCCCCAAAAATCTTCTTTAAATGTAAATGAGTATACTATTAAAGATGTATACAATTAAATTACATGTGCATAGATATATATGTTTCAGAAAAAAATGTCATGACTACTTTCTTGAAAATATTTTAGTTATTAAAATAAATACAGTAAAAATAAATTATATAGGATATTTATTATTATATAATAATTTCCATATTACCCTAGCCCGTGGCTGGCAAACTGCGGCTCACGAGCCACATGCAACTCTTTGGCCCCTTGAGTGTGGCTCTTCCATAAAATACCACAGCCTGGGCAAGTCTATTTTGAAGAAGTGGCGTTAGGAGAAGTTTAAGTTTAAAAAATTTGGCTCTCAAAAGAAATTTCAATTGTTGTACTGCTGATATTTGGCTCTGTTGACTAATGAGTTTGCCAACCACTGCCCTAGCCAGTTTGGCTCAGTAGAGAGAGCATTGGCCTGTGATCTCAAGGGTCCCAGGTTTGATTCCCAGTGAGGGCTCATGCCTGGGTTATGGGCTCAATCCCCAGTAGGGGGTGTGCAGGAGGCAGCCCATCAATGATTCTGTCTCATCAGTGATGTTTCTATCTCTCCCTCCCTCTTCCTCTTTGATATCAATAAAAGTATATTTAATAAAACAGGTTTGGCTGAGTGGATAGATCATCAGCCTGCGGACTGAAGGGCCCCAGGTTCGATTCTGGTCAAAGGGCATGTACCTTGGTTTCGAGCACATCTCCTGTGCGGGGTGTGCAGGAGGCAGCTGATCGATGTTTCTAACACTCTATCCCTCTCCCCTCCTCTCTGTAAAAAAATCAATAAATATATATATTTAATAAAATAAAATAAAATAAATTTCTGCATCACTTTTTAAAATTATGAAACTCATGTTTCAGATGCAAATTCCAGATTGTTACCCACCAAATGATACTAAAATAATAACACATTTGCTAAAGCAGATGATAAGCAAAACATCCTCAAAGGATGCTACTGGGGACTGTAGCTAACAGCAAGTTGTTAAGCCTGCTAATCCCATTTGGAAATCTGTGGGACTTGATGAGCAGATGCATGAAAGATATTAGTGGGAGAGCTGAGATAATGAAAGATAATTAGGAAAGTCAATTTTTAGCAGACTGCATTCTAAGGCAAAAATAAGTTTTAGATGAAGAAGATTTTTCTGGCGAGATAACTAAAGTGATTAAGCTTTCCTGACACATACTTCTATAAACTTACAAAACTGAAATAAAAATGGGTAGCTGCCAAAAAAGAATGTTTTCTCTGTCTTCCATAAAACAACAAACACTTTGGAAAATAATTTTGCTGTACAAATAATTACCAGTACATGTTTTCCTTAATGCTTGATTTAGGTTTTTCTGTGTTTTCCACCATAAACGAGTGATAAATTGTCTCATACTGTTTTGCTTTGTTTTTTAATCCTCCCCCAAAGGTATTTTTCTCCATTGCTTTTTAGAGAGAGTGGGAGAGAGGGAGGGAAAGAGGAAGAGAGAGAGAAACATTTATGTAAGAGAAACACATTGATTGGTGGCCTCCCACATATGCTCTGACCAGGCAAGGGATGAAGCCTGCAACCCCTCAGTGTGCAGGCCAATCGCTGAGCCACGCCCACCAGGGCTTATCTCATACTCTCTATTCATAATCAGTATCAGCCAGGTCAGGGAATTAGATTATAATTAGATTTTATATATATATATATATATATATATATATATATATATATATATGACTAAGTGCCCATCTGACCAGTAGCAATGACACGCACTGACCACCAGAGGCAGATGCTCAATGCAGGAGCGGCCTTTACGTGCATTGGTCATTTAAAAATCAATAGCACCACAGACCTGGCACCAAGAAACCAACACTTGGCTTCCCCCAAGTGGGACACAGGCCCCGCCACCAATCTAGAGCAACACCCCACCAAATCACAGCCTACACTGCAGTGACCCCAGGGGTCAAAATGTAGCCCACAGCCCAGCCCAGCCTGGAAACAGTTGCTGTGGGTGCCAGGAAATGATATCACATAGCAATGCTCGGCTCCCTTTCTCTAACAACTAGACTCCTTGGAGTTTCTTCAGCCCAGGAACATGATTTGCTTTATAGCCAGGTGCAAACATTTTACAATTCAGCCAAATGTCTGTGAAGTGTTTTCATGTACCTCATCTCATTTGATCCTCACAGAAGTCCTGGAGTAGGTAGATAGGAGACTTGGTGGAATCTTATTTTCTTTTCATTAGCCAGAAAACGGAGATTTAGAAAGCTTAGAAACTTGACCCGACTGAAAAGAAGAAATGGTGGACCTTGAAAATGACTTCAGGTTTTCTCACTGCTCAGAATATAGTCAAACACTGCTGCAGTTAAATATTTTACCTTTTGTTCTCTCTGCATGATCTGCAATAATAATCATGCTTCGTGTTGGTATTTACTGCTGTGTCGCTGACAATTACCTGAAAGAGAAGTTGGGGTGTTCACTGGGCTGGAAAAAGTTGGCTAAATCAGAAATCTGGTCTAATTAAGCAAGTTTATATCTATAAAAGGCTAAGTTGACGGGAGCATGTGCAATACATATAAAGTTCTCACTGGCGGCAATTGCACCCATGTGTTTCGAACTGTCATTGTTTGTTAACACTTCTATTATAGAGAAAGGGTGAATTTCAATATTAAAACATTTCTTCTAATTAATTTCTTTTCAATGTGCATGAATCTGTGGCCCTGGGACACTAGTATATATATATATATATATATATATATATATATATATATATATATATATTAAATTAAAACACACACACACACACACACACACACACACATATATATCATGTGGCCACAATTCTCTATCAGCTTTGAGGAGACACTCAACAGCTAAGATCACTTCTGTCTCTAAAACTCAATTGCTCAGGAAGTGAAGTTTTAGATTGTGAGTGCTTAAGAAGAGAAACTTGTGCATCAGGTAGCCTGTATTCTAATATATAGTGTAGTAGTACCACTCAATGTCTCAACTAAATTTGGCCCATTTACCCCCAGTAAACTCTACTTTTCAAATGGAGATGGAACAGCCCCTTCTCCACAGCGTTGTTCAGAGGATTACAGAGGTAATCAGGCTTAGGGTAATGTCTGACATACAGTGAGTATGCTATGAAACTATCAGTTGCAATAATGTCATTATTGAGGATGGCAGTAATGGTGATGCCTGCATTTTTAATTTACATTTTTTTTACTGTTGACACTATTGCAAATGCCCCTTCTTAACCCCCAAACCTGTGTGATGAGGCCTATTTCATAAGGGTTCTCAACTTCCTCCTGGGACTTCTAGTTTTATCTGGGACCAAAGGTGAGCACCCCTCTCCTGTTGTCCTTGAGAACTGAAAGCGCCGACATAGAAGTCAAATCTTAGAATTCCATTTCCCTGTTCGTCCTGACACCTTCCGGGCTCTGTAGATGGTCCATAAGGAGGAATGTAGCCTTGAAGAAGGAAAAGGCCATCCCTGAATATGTGGGAGCCACATCTGAAGGCAGAGAGCCCGCAGAGCAGCCGTGTTTTCTCAGCAATTTGTTCACTCTCCAGTGGAAACTACAAGGCCAGAGCCCGAGACTCAGGCCTCCCAAGTGTAAATCTTGAGGCTGGTTATATCTCAAGTGTGAAATGAGAGTCCTGTTCACTTTGATAAAGTGGCCTTTGGAAGGTCAGAAACAAAGACCGGTGCTAACAAAAACGGAGAATGGTCAGGCTATAAAAATCACAAAAGCTAGAAATAGGCCGGAAGATTGGGATTGGGATGAGGAGGCATTGGGATGCTAATTACCAGCAGCAAACCATCTCCCCCTCCTCCCCCACCCACACCCCCAACCCCCAAGGACCAGTCTCTGGGAATAAGCTCTTTCTGCTCAGGCTGAGAGCATTTTGACCTCTCACCCTGCCTCACCGACCAAGGGAGAAATCTAAGGACGAGCAGAATTTCACCCCATTTTCTTTGGACCTAAGGCACCTTGAAAAGCTGTTGCTCGGGTAAGTCTTCTTATGTTCAACCCACCCCAGGGTTAAGGCGTGACTACCGAGGCTGTGGGAAGGATGTTCAGTGCCTCTCTGTCTGGCCTGTTTGCTTACTGTTTAAACTCGAACCTGATGCTGTGGGCGTGGCATTAGACCAGGATGCAAGGATGGTAGAGTGCTTCCGGGGTATTAGTGGTTTAGTTTGTTGAAGACATAAATTTGAATTTCTGTGTAATAGACACTGGCTTTTCAGGGAGAAACTTTGCTGCCTTTGATCTTGAGATTCATTACCATGCTCCTTTCCCTTTTCCAACCTCTTTCTCTTGTGCTTAGCAGAGTTACAGATCTAGGAACTACTAATTAGGGTGAAAAATATAAGCGCTCGGAAGACAGAAAATTAAATCGTTGATGTTTGTGGTATACACAGGGACACATTTATTTGAAACCTTACATGGCTAGATTTATGTTTGTAAAAGGAAATCATTATAAGAAGAAACAAACCTCAGGTGACTGCTTCTTTGCCATCTCTCTAAGCGATGTTAGGGGTTTACCCAAGGTCTTATGAGTCAGTAGTGTGGCCCACATAATTATAATTGTGAGCCAAGTAACACCTAGATTACAGGTTTGATTTGATCCTCTCGAGATGGATTTAAATTCTGAGAATCTAGATTCTAGGATGATGTAGAAAGGGATCCTATGACACAATTATCAGGTAGCATTATGTAATGTGCAAAAATGCAGAAGTCTGTGTGTGTGTGTCTGTGAGTGTCTGTGTGTCTGTATGTGAAAACTTTGCTGTGCTGGGGAGCAAACTTCTTTTACCCTCTTGAGTTCTGTGGCTGGCCTAAGAATTAAACTGACATGTAACAGATTAACAGTTTTTTGTTTTTTTTAAAAAAAGGTACACATTTATTTACTATTTTTCATGCGTGTGTGGGTGTCTGGTTGGAAAATGAAGGTCTGGAGAAGCCCTCGGGTCTGAAACTATAGACCTATTTACAAGAACGATAACTGTGGGGATGTGACAAGACAAAGTGCCTGGGCCAGGGGCAGTCAATTGTGGGGCAATGACTAGTAATTACAGGAGAGAGAAACTAATGGAAGATAAGGGTCATTTTAGTGAGCCTGGAAGGTCCATTCCAGCTCAATCCAGTGTCTGGCGATAAGAATGTTTTCTTCCAAGTGGTGGTGGTGGTGGGCGGGGGGGAGTGCTTTCCTGCTCGGAGGTTTTATGACCTGCTCTCCTAGACAGGGGCGGGCTGAGAGCCCTGCAGGCACTTGCTGTTTCTCCAGGGCTCCAGCGCCAGGGTATCCATGCACCCAAGTGGCATAGCTGGGCCTGGCATGGCCTGAATCCCATCACCCGATCAACTTTTCAAACCAGAAGAAAGGAAACAGGAGCAAAAGCTCTTTAAATCCCTAGTGTGAGACTCGTCACCTGGTATCCCTGAGAGGGGGAGATGCGGAGGGCTCAGAACATGGAAACTGGCTCAGGGAACACACTTTACAGGCCTGCAGTTTACGGCCTCATACATAGCCTGAGGTCTGTGTGTGATTTGCTCAGAGAACCAGCAATCTGATCAGCAAACATTTTCAGGCCGATTAGAAAACCGAGCGAGTAAATGTTTAGATCTGCGAAATACGTAAAATTGTAATGAGGAAGGTAACGCTGCTAGCATGACCTCGTGTCTTTGACTTGATCGCTAATCCCCAAATCTACTGGATGTGATGAGGGAACGCAGGCAGAAAAATCAAGGGACAAATTTCCTATTCAAAACCAGATCATTAGGAATGCTGATTTGAATTGCAAAAGGCTTATGAAACCATGAAACGAAATATTAAGTCAACCACGAAGGGAAGTTAGGAAGGACAGTCGGCAATGAGCATACATGCAGGTAAATGAAAGTGTGCACAGTAAAACATTTAACAAGCACGCGCGGTTTTCGTGGTGCTGGCCTTCGCCGTGGAAGCATCGAAGCTACTACAAACCCAAAGAGAGAGGTCAGGACATAGTGTCAGTGTTTCTCGGAGAATGACACTGAAGTGAGGGGCCGTGTGACCATGTTTCAGTCCTGCCTCATGTTCCACAGTCGCCGCTGGAATTGCTTTGTGCCCTTTGGTTTTCTGTATACGTTGCCCCTCCCGATTAGTTGTGCCAAGGGTACCGTTTTAAAGAGAAAAGAAAATTGCTTACAGGCCCAGACCGATGAGTAGGCACTGTGAGGCAGTCCTAGCTGGGAGGGGTCCCGGGTGCCCACTCCCCAAGATAAAAGCTCAGGCTCCAGGCCACTGGGAGGCCTCGAGTCGGAATTAACTCTGGCTGCGGGCCCTCTTCCTCCTGGAAGCTCGGCTGCCCGTGCAGGAGGCCCACGGTGCACTCCGCTGGTGCCCATGAGCCCCGCTGCTGGCAGATGCCACGATAAATGTATCCTCTCCCCCTGCTGGCCTCGACAGTCCTCCTCCCCCAGCCCTCACAGGAAGTGTGTGCCTGAGAAGGTCAAAGCCTTCCGGAGAAATCGGGGGTCGCCTTCTAGACGCCCTGATGATTAGGTTGCCATTCCCCGAAACGAAGCAGCGACTCGAGCACAAGAAGTAAACCTGCTGCCTGAGCCCCATCGGTAACAACGGGTGTGTGTGGGGTTCATTTTCTTCCTGCTCCTGGCGGTGGGGTCAAAGCGACTCAGGGTCTCAGTCCCACAGATTCAGTGAGATTGGCCCAGATCACGTGAACCTTCAGTTTTCTCTTTCTTCTGCTGACACGGTGATGGTGGGTCGTTTCTGCATCTTTGGTTCTTGATCCCAATCCCCAAGCTGTTGTAGCATATCATAATTATTTTTTTTACGAGAGAACCAATCCACTCTGATTTATTTACTTCCAGTAACTGTAGACCCGTGAGGGGGGGCGGCATTAGATGGGTTCTGTGTGCACAGGCCTTAGTGGGAAGGGGGCTTCAGAATTTGATACTTTCAATAATAAAAAAGATTAAGTTCTAGATTATCTTTCTTTAACCCATCCTGTGCCCTGTTCCCTTGAGCTCAGGCCCCTCTCCCCCGGGGACTGGTCTGGCTCCGCTGGCCACCAGGAGTCCCTGCGTGTTCTCTGCTCTGTCACACACGCACGCCTCTGGCCTAGAGAGCTTTAGTCTGCACATGCACACCTTTTTTTTTTTAATATATTTTAATTATTTTTTACAGAGAAGAAGAGAGAGGGATAGAGTTAGAAAAATCGATGAGAGAGAATCATCGACCAGCCGCCTCCTGCACACCCCCTACTGGGAATGGAGCCCCAAACCCCAGGCATGTGCCCTGTCCGGGAATCGAACCATGACCTCCTGGTGCATAGGCTGACGCTCAGCCACTGCCCATGCTGGCCAGGCTTATTTGTCATTTTTAAAGCCCTGTTCTCAGCAGGTCTCTTCAGGCTCCAAGATGGCAGAAAACGGTATCATATGATACTTAAAATAAAGAAGATTAAGTTCTGGATTATCTTTATTTAACCTACTCCATAGAGCCAAGTAGATATTTCCCAATTCTCTTTAAACCTATGGTGACCTAATCTTAATTTTTTTTCTCGACAACCTCTCAGGAAAGCTCAGGCCACTAGATTGTTTCGCTCAAGGCTCAATGTCTCTTCCTTTTTTCAGTTAATCCTCACTCCAGGACATTTTTTTCCACTGCTTTTTTTTTTTTTTTTTTTTTTTTTAGAGAGAGAGAGAGAATGGGAGGGAGGGAGAGGGGCAGAAAGAGAAACATCACACACTGCCCCTGCTAATAGCTGGGGATCCAGCCTGCAACCTAGGTACGTGCCCTTGACCAGAACCAAACTCAGGACCCTTGTGTCCGCAGGCTGACGCTCTGTCCACCGAGCCAGAAAGAAGCTCAGTGCTTCTTGAAAGCTTCCTCCTTTTGCTCATGCGCCACCCTCCTCAGCTTGGATTCTATCCCTGGCCCCACGTCCCCCCTTTTTCATGACCACACCAGGAGTGCGTTTCTGTCCTCAGAGGCCAGCACCGAAACATCACAGCGGAGAAAGCTGTGCAGAGGTGACGCTGTGGGAGTACAAGTTCCTACCAGGGGGCCTCGTGGGAGGTGCGCCCCCTGCAGTAAGGAAGTAGCCTCCTGTTTGCCCTGAAACTCAACCGCGGGAGAGTTCCAGAACCGCAGGGCGGGTGTGAGAGCCTGTGTGCAGGCCTGGAGGAGCGCAGTGGACAGTGGCGGACAGACAGCGGTGGACAGGACGGATGTGGCACTGTTTGAATCCCCGTGTTCCCAGCACTTCCGTGGAGCTCGAATACAAAACAGCTGCTGGCCACCCAGGCCTCACTCACAGCATGCAGTCCTTGATTCCCAACGCCGTCAGAGGCGCCGAAGTTAGCATTTCATTCATTCTTTTTTCCTATAATAAGACAGTGAGGCTGAGGCCTGGCCGGGGGGTGAACTGTAGCCAGCCTCCCTGCTCCGGCCAAATGCCCAGGCAGCTCAGGGACCAGCCGTTCCTCCTCGCGCAGTCTGAAGACTTGGGGCCAGGGGGGAAGGGAGGGAGCACTGTTTGCCTGTGACTAGAAAGCTGGCCCGTGTACAAATACAAGCAAAGCGCCCAGTCCACATCCCAAGCCCTTCCCCAGGTAAACCTGGAGCCGCCTTCCAAAGCGAGTCTCTGGCTGCCTTTGCAGAGCTGGGGAGATGGGGTCCCCCATGCTGTCAAACATCGCTCTGGGTTTGGAACCACACCCGTCACTTTAAAAAGGAATGAGCAGCTGGAAAGCCAAATCGAAGCTGCCACCTGGAGCCAAATCGAGGACTCTGGGGTTTTGGCAGGTTTCTCTTTCTTTTGTAGCAATCATTCCAAGGACCGCGTAGTCTTTCTCCAATCCCATCTCTTCCGGGAAGCAAATTGAAGCAGAAAAAATTAGCCCTGGTCTTTCTCTCGATGGGACCCGGAGGGCAGGGCGGGGCTGTGGAACCCAGTGATGGAGCCAGGAGGAAACTCCTGCTGCAGGTTCCCGGAAGCGAATCTGAGGGTTGCCATGGTAACTCGCCAGGGTATAAGGCTATGGTCAGCTTCCGGGTTCGATTGGGGGTGGCATTCTTAAAAGAGGAGATCAAGCGGCTTGCGTGAGAGGAGTGAGGGATGGAAGTGTGGACCGGAACTGATTTCAGATTGGGGTTCAGACTTCTGAGAGAGTGGGTGTAGGGAGAAAGCAACAGAAAGACATCCATTGCTGAAGTTTGCCACCCCTGGGGGGCAGTGGGCATGCGGAGAAGGGAGCACTCACCCGGGAAACAGAACTAGAAGAGCCCAAATAAGACAGCTGGAGCAATCGGTCATTTAAATCTGCACATTCTCATAAGAATGGGAGCTCTCAGAGGAATTCCTGCCGCTATTAGCACCTCTGTTGCCATCCTGGCTTCTGGGGAGGTAGGGAGGACTCCCGGGTCAGGGGCTGCCAGGCCGTGGTCCCCCATCTCCTTTCCATTCTGAAGCCGCTGCTTTCCTGTTCTAAGAACTGCGTCCCCGTCCCCCCTTTCTGCAGAAAACCATGCCCAACCACATCCCGGTCTCAGTGCTGCAGCTGGCTTTCTGAACTGTTCTTCCAGGCAGAAGTCACTCTGCCCTGCGGAACCTGCACCTGGCCGGTTACCCAGCTTCTCACTGAGGAGGGCAGTGTGGAAGCCTCCTTCTCTAGAGTTCCCATTCGAGGGCTATATCTTTGGAGGGGGAGGTCTCTGTCCGAGCTGGCCCAATGGAAGGGAGCGTTCCCATTACTAGACATCAGCGGGACACCCGGCTGGGGAACAGAATGCCAAATTGACTGCAATGTGTGTGTTTGCTTGTTAAATATCCCGTTACAGGTTTCAGAGAGGAAGGGAGAGGGAGAGGGAGAGAGAGAGAGAGAGAAACATCAATGGTGAGAGAGGATCATGGATGGCTGCCTCCTGCACGCCCCACACTGGGTGGAGCCTGCAACCAGTTATGTGCCCTGATGGAGAATCAACTAGCGACCTCCTGGTGCATAGGTCGACGCTCAACCACTGAGCCACACCAGCCGAGCACAACAACGTTTAAAGCAAAATACACAACTAGAAGGGAATTTCGTGTTGGAGGCACTAATAACTGGGTCTCCCAGACCTACACTGTGATCCTCATTGTTAGTACTTTTTGGAAAACTCCCAGAAATCACAAGTCAAGCAGTCTGTCTCTCGGGGATTTCTGACAACGAATCCAAACAACGCAACCTGCCAGTAGCCCCTAATTATACTTACAGTTGACCCTTGAACAACACAGAGGTTAGGGTTGCCAACCCCTCATACGGTGGAAAATCGTGTATTAATGTGGATTCCCTCAAAGCATAACTACTTAGAGCCTTTTGTTGATTGGAAACCTTACCGATGACATAAACAGCCAATTAGCACATATTTTGTGTTACATGTTTTATACACAGAGCCATTAAAAGAAAGTCAACCAGAGAAAGGAAAATGTTACTAAGAAAAATCATAGGAAGGCAATGTCGGGCCCTGTCTCCTGCTTCCAGCCTCCCACCTCCCTCCACTGTCTTTGCCGGTCACCACCTTCAGAGCCACCTTGGCCGTCCTGAGCCTCCCAGACCAGCCAGCACCATTTTTGGATCTTAATTCCTTATCTCCGAACAACCACAAGCTCCCAGGTTCCTCAGAATCACCCCCCCCCCAGGTGGAGGCTGCGGTCACCGCTGGTCACCTGCCCCCATGGCCGTCCACCTACCTGTCTCTGGGCCTCTCTTTCCACCTGACGCTGTGGCCCTGGAGGGCGGGGACGGGTGCGTCTTCCTGAGTTGAGGGCGCTGAGCATCTTAAGGTGCAAACCCGGCGCAGTGGCCACCTTCTGTCTGGGATGAGCTGGAGCCTCCCCAGGTGAGGGGTGACACCCAGGACCCCGAGGAGGCCCTGGCCTGGGGGGAGCCTGGCCCAGGCCCACGTGGAGCTGCAGGCCCTGGTGCTGCCGCAGACCCTCAGCTCAGACCCCTGCAGAGCCACCTCCGGGTGAGGAGGGGCAGCTCATCAGGAAGATGGGCCACACCTGCCTCCCCGAACCCCCCAACAAGTGCCCCAGGCAGGGCTGGCCAGTGTCTCCTCCAAAGGCTCCCCTCCAGCACCATCAGAGCCTGGGAGCCCAGAGGCCTTTGGGGCCCCTCTGCGTCCCCCTGGGGTCTGGCTTCTACCTGAGCCTCTCCCCGAAGCCACTAGGCATCCTTTAAGCACCTTGGAGCCCTTTCCCAGGCACTGGACCAAATGCAACGATAAAGCTCTCTGCAGCAAATAAAAGAGAAGGAAGAGGAAGAAGAGGAAGAGGAGGAGAAGGAGGAGAGAAGAAAGACAGTCTTAGTAAGAGAAAATACATTGAACAGCTTTATTGAAAAGACCCTCCTACACTTGGACCTGTGCAGCTCAGACCAGACTGCTCCAGGGTCAGCTCTAACCGTTAGTTTACAGTAAGTACATCGTGGCCCGTGGCTGAGGGCCAATCTAGGTCAGAGGTCAACAGTCTAGTCCCCAAATGCCGAAATCAGGACCCACCACCTGTTCCTCGTCAGCCTGCAAGCTAAAAACGGGTTTGACATTTTTGAATGGTTAAAAAAGAAAAACCAAAGGAAAGTATGGGAAATTCAAATCTCAAGCACAAAGTTTTATGGGAACGCTCGTTGGCTCATGCGTTGTCCGGGCGCTTTCTTGCCCTGAGGGAGAGCGGAGCAGGTGCCAGAGACCATGTGGCCACCACGTCCCACGTGTTCACCTCTGGTTCTTGACACGCACAGGCTCAGCCAAACTCTGGTCTGAGCCACGATCCCCACTGTTGCCGAGGCTCCGGCTGGCTTCTTGACATTCACAGTGAGGCGAAAGTAGGTCTGCAGCTGTTCCTGTGGAAAAATAATATAATAATGTAAAAATACACCGTTTCACATACTCACAACTGTAAGCCTACTTTCGCCCAACCTTGTACAAAACAGTCAAATCCTAGTAATTTCCCCTTCCCCTCAGCTGTGCTGAAAAGAGTTCATGGTCCTACCAGGAGCCTGGAAATACGCAGAGCCCAGATTTCCCCACGCAGGCCTGCCCAGAAGCCACGACACCCGAGAGGAAAGGAGAGATCGCTGACCTGCTGCGTTATCTCCGCTGGAGAAAACGGGAGGCCTCTCAGGGATAGTCCCTGTTAGGTTTCCCGTTTCACACGAGAAACTGAAATGCCCTCGGCCCAACCCCATGGCAACTGGAGACCCTCCCGCGGGCTCAGTGATTTTCCTCGCAGAGGAATTCAGGATCAGCGTGTGCAAGTTCAAATTCTGGCCTTGGTCTGTCCCACTGTCTGGAGCTGATGTGCCGGGAGACCGACAAAGGGAAGGAAGCATTTCGATTAGTGTCGCCAGAGATTCCATCATCTTTGAGTAAGTGAAGAAGCCAAGAACAGCTTTCTGGGCAAATGATAGCTGGCTGGCCTTACGCGGAGGAAAGGTTTTTTGTTTCTTTAATTCAAAATCTAACTGTGATTCAAATGTAGCCAAGTCTCTGGTCTCACTACAGAGTCTGGAGAGTATGCTATTTTTTTTTTCCGAGAGCCTCGCACATCTTTTTAAAAACAACAATTGGGCTTTGCTAGTGTGGCTCAGTGAGCGTCCTGTAAACTAGGACCGTGGTTGGCAAACTGAGGCTCTTGAGCCACAAGTGGCTCTTTGGCCCCTTGAGTGTGGCTCTTCCACAGAATACCATGGCCTGGGTGAGTCTGTTTTGAAGAAGTGGCGTTAAAAGAAGTTTTAAAAAAAAATTGGGCTCTCAAAAGAAATCTCAATCATTGTACTGTTGATATTTGGTTCTGTTGACAAATGAGTTTGCCGACCACTGAACAAGGAGGTCAAGGTTCAGTTCTTGGTCAGGGCACATGCTCAGGTTGCAGGTTCCATCCCGTATGGGGTGTGCAGGAGGCAGACAATCAATGATTCTCTCTCATCATTGATGTTTCTATCTCTACCTCTCCCTTCCTCCCTGAAACCAAAAAAATATATATATTAAAAAATAAAAATTAAGAAAGATAACAGAACCATTGGATTTACAGTTAGCATTGCCTTATCAGAGTGCATCTCAAATCTTTTTGCTGTTCACATACACACATAATCCCAGGATTCGCCGACTGGGACAGAACCATTCATTTCACCCTCAGGCTATGCCATCGAATACAAGGGAACTGAATCTACTCTTGCGTGTTATTTTAAGTAAACCTGAGGACATGTATGTCAATTTTAACATTGCGAGCAAATTGGTTGAGACACATCTCCGGTGAACCAGTCACGACCCCCCAGTTGAATGAGAACTAGGGCCGTGAGCTGAAAACACACAAATCTGGGCTACACGGCTGGAACAGCCAATGCCCTGGCCCTTCAGCCCAGGGGTGGGGAACGTCCGGCCTTGCCAAGGCATTAGGGGCGAATTCGTGAAATGCAGCAGGCTATGGTGTAAGTAGATAATTTTGTATGGCCAGCAAGGGATGTTATAAATATGCAGTTGGCCCTTGGCCGAAAAGAGGTTCCCTCCCACCCCCACCCTTGCTCTGGCGTCTGGAGAGCATCTCGGGGCAGCAGCCTGGGCGGCCACAGAGGAGTGGCCTCCACCATCCTCTTCATGGAGCCTCTGTGAGAAGAGGTTTCTGGGAGATGAGCTTCCAGTCTTCCCACACCACCCCTGACTCCCCCCCCCCTCCCTCTCGCCCCCCAGAGCACTCTGCTCCTTTTTGAATCGATGGTTTGTCCGTGCAGTGCAGTTCCACTGGTTCTGTCCCACCAGACACAGGCACAGGTAGGGAAGGGTCAGCCCTGAGTGTTTGTCACTCCCCACCCGTGGCCACGGCCTTCAGAAACCTCCCATGCCTCTGGGAGAAGGCGCCTCTCATCTTCCAGCCTGCTCTGCACTCTTTTCAAGAATGCCCATTTGGGCCCTAACCTATTTGGCTCAGTGGATAGAGCGTCGGCCTGTGGACTGAAGGGTCCCAGGTTCAATTCCTGTCAAGGGCACGTACCTTGGTTGCGAGCATATCCCCAGTAGGGGGTGTGCAGGAGGCCGCTGATTGATGTTTCTAACTCTATCCCTCTCTCTTCCTCTCTGTAAAAAAATCAATAAAATATATTTTTTAAAAGAAGAAGAATGCTCATTTGGGGGAGCATTTTCTCAGACCATTGAGATTTTGCTGTCCAACAATTGTTGTCAGTTTGACTCAAACAAATGCATAAACTAATAATAATTTTAAAAAATAATGACTTTTGAAATGAAAAGCGCTCTTCCAAAGGCATACCTGCTCAGAATCTCTAGCCCTTAGGCGTAGATACTGCCTGAATGGTCCCCATCAAATCATGCTGTGTGGAACAAAGCTGTTTGGTTCGGAGCCTCCTTTTAAAAAGTTCAAGGAATAGAGGGAGCGTGGGTCCCGTGGGTCCCGTGGGTCCCGTGGGTCCCGTGGGTCCCGTGGGTCCGCTGTCGTGGCGGAGCCGCACCAGGTGTCTGCCCGGTGGGTTGGACTCAGCCCGGGTTCAGCAGCCTCACTTGGGTTCTGGCTGGGAATGAATTCGGAGCCAGGACTCCAGCTGTCAGAGAACATGTATGTGTAAGATCACAGAGTTAGAAGAAGTGATTCCTAGGAGAAAGGGCTTAGGAAACAGGTTGTGGAGGCAAAGGAAGGGCCTTGGAACTTGGGAGTGAGGAAGCCAGTGGCATGGCTGGCTAGGGGAAGGGTGAAGGGCAGGGGAGGGGAAGCATGGGCCTGCTCCCAGGAGGAAGAGCCAACTGGGTCCTGTCCGGAGGGTTTAAGGGCAGAGGTGGTAGGGAGGCCCCAGGGGAAGATCTCCAGAGAACATCCAGCACTTTCCTGGTGTGTCCTCTCAGGCTGTGGTCTCCACTGATTGGCCGGCACCAGGGTGGGGTCATTATCCCGGGCAGCTGGGCTGGTGTGGCTGCTTTTCTGGGCCTGGAGCTGACCTACAACTGAGGCCTAGCTGCTGTCTCCAGGGGGAAGGCCAGGGGGTCCAAACTGCTAGGAGTGGGGCTGTCCACCCTGGGGGGCCTTCTGTACCTGGCCCATCGTCCTTGCTCTGCTCACGTGTGTCTAGCTGCCTATCCCAGATCTACATTTAAGTCAAAACCCCGGCTCGTAGATTCCTGCTATGTTCTTCTACAGTCGCGTGTGGCTTCCTCAGACCGCAGGGCAGAGCGGAGAGCCGGTCAGCAGGCAGCAGCCCCCTGGCCGGGCAGGATAGGGAGCCGGTGTGGATCCGCAGCGGCTCTTCAGTCTCCATTCCCCTGCGGGTCTAACGGCCCCAAAGAGAAACCCGGTCCCGGGCCCGAGGAGGGAGGCAAGGCCCTTGAACGTGAAAATGCTGGCCGTTCTTGCAGAAGCAAGAAGCCTTCTGAATACCAGGCTTGTTGCGAAAGCCGAGATTTCGCTCCGACTAGATCTCCAGATAACACATTCCTATAACGCAGGCCTTAATTTCTGGAAATGGCCTACTTGCTTGCAGCCACCACCCCGACTCGCGGTGCCCACAGGGCCCTGCCCGGCCGGTTGGGCTTCTCTGTTTCTGCCTCCTGGCCAAGAGGGAGAGAGCCTTTCTTCCTTGAAAGAAACGCGGCTTTCCTTTTGACTTGGGATAATATTCTTTCCCTGGGCTTATTTTTTGTCCCAGTGGTTTCTCTCTCTGTTGTCCATTTTCTGACTCGCTGGTTTCTGCTCTTATCTTTTTTCTTCCTTCCATTTACCGTGGTTTTAATTTGGTGGCCTTGTTCTTCGTGGTGAAAAATGCAGGCATCACCCTTAATGCTTAGTTTGTTTGCTTTATGTACATGCCGAGGTCATTCGTTTTAGACCTTTCTTCTCTTCTAATATAAACAGTCTGATACATTTTTCACCCAACATGACTTCAGCTGAATCACATTTTGCTATGTTGTGTTTTAAATTTTTGTTCTTGTCCAAGTTTTTCTTCTTTTTAGCATGTGTTATTTAGAATTAGTATGTGGCCTTAATACAAACATTTGAGGATTTCCCAGCTATCTAAAAATTTATTGATTTCTTGTTTCCTTTCATCATGATCAGAGGCATAGGTTTTTTTTTTAAATGTTCAATCCTTTAAAATTTATTGAGGTTTTATTTTAAACCCCAGATCTGCTGTAGCTTCTTGAATGTTCCAGGTAGTGTGGAAAAAAAAAAGTGAATTCTGCTGTTTGGGATGGAGTACTTACTCTGCACATGCCAATTAGGTCAAGTAGGCTGAGAGTACTGATAGTTTTTGTTTACTGCTGCAGTCCAAGTACCTCTCAGGCCTCTATTGACATTTGTTGTATGAATGAATGATGAATACATGATCTATTCTATGCCATGACTATGATTATTATTTTTAGCCTCCACTAAGCATTCTAAATTTGGGCTGTCTAAAGAATAATCTCAAGTCTAACCAGTGCATCTATCTCATTAGCATCTAAACAACTGCATCTGACAGTGAGTTGGAAGGCCATTGAGTTTGCATGCCTTCCCTTTTATGTCATTTCCAAATCTATCACTGTCAGGTGCACTGTGCTGTGTGTTCCTCGTTGTTTAAACTTCAAGAGGCTGCTGATGATTTCTTTCTGGATGTAAACTGCCTTTCGATAATGTTCTGCAGGAAAACATCCAGAGGAAAAGAACTTCACATGTTTAAGGAGAGTCTGCAGAAATGCAGTTTCATGATGGACAGCAGAGGATGGGGATGGGAGGGGCCGGAAGGAAGACAGACCGTGGCACTGTTTGAAACATGTTTAATGTACTCGCCCTTGACAAAGCTTTTGTTTCTTTGCATGATTCTTTTAAAAGTTATCCATCATATTTGTGGCCTAAGGATAAAAAATGGTAGTTCTTACAATTAAGATGATCGGTCTATATAGAGTAGCCTAACCATTCCCCCCAAAATATCGTATTTCAGATTTCTTTCTTTTCAAAAATTTCGGCAAATCAACATTAATTTTATTTTGAGTCTTTTACAACACTCCTTGGCATAGATACACTGACATGTCAGAAAACCAGGATTTCTGGATGGAGATTGTCACTTGGTAATTATAAAATGTATTATTAACTAGAGTTATAACTTGAGTAGTCTCCAAAAGCAATGGAAGTTATGTTTTTCTTCATTAATGCGTAAAAAATCCACATAAATTTTGTGCACTCTCAAAGTCCAGCTCTGCTTTTGGTTAGTTCAGTTCTCTAAGAGGCTAATACCTTATTATTATTTTTCTTTTTTTAACTCCTTCCAAAGAGACCTTGATAAGAATCAAGTCTGGCTAGTTTTGTTAGTCATAGACTCCTGCGTGCTAGTCTAAGGGGTTGCTAATTAGGCCAAAACATGCCTTAGCCTGAGAATTTATCTTCATAATTTTAAGTTTTAATATGTAAGAAAGCTGGCCAAAAGAATATTATCTGTGGACTGGTGGGGGGGGGTGTAAACCTATTGAACTAGTTTAATGCGATCCTCTCTAAAGTTTCCTCTACCTTTTCCTCTCCCCTCGCTCAACTATACTGCTCTAAGTATGCACCCATTAAATTAACATCTCTCGACTTTAGATCACAGTATCCTACAGTTTTCTTCTATTTTTTTAGTTATTTCTAAAAGTGATTCTTCTTTGGGGCTTATTTCTTAAATAGTCAGGAAGAACGATTCTGCTCTGGTAGGAAGGAGAATCCTTCCAAATCCTACAAGAACTGCTCAGTTTTGAGAGCCTGAGAAAGAAGCGATTAGTCACAGCTTTGGGGACCAGCACTGCCCTACTTGTAGGACCAGTGGTTAAAAGCAGTGGGTTGTGTGAGGACACAGGCAATCGGGGCCCAAACTACGAGTCCTCCGACCTGTAGGGCCTCCAGGACTCCACTCAGCTGTAAACAAAGCCAGCACAATCCCCCATCCCTTGATGCCAAGAAGAGAACATGCACGCTTCGCCTGAAAGGTGGGTTATAAATCACAGCGCAGGAACACAGTGATATGGATCCTTCATCTCTTCTGAACTTGGGAACTGAGTCTGGGTGTTCTGAGCTGGCACCTGGGTTCACCTTGAGTGCCAGGCTGCTTCTGAAACACTGGATTTTGAGTTGATTTCATTCTGAGGCCGCACAGACCACTGGCTGGTTCTTGTGTGAAGCAGAAAAAGCACCCCTTCCTCAGAGGTAGGTGGACACAGTCCTGGGTGAAGGCACTCGGCTTACCTCATGTCCTTAGGTGTAACAGCCCTATGGTCACCTCTATGACCATGACCCTGGGATCACTCCTGGCAGGAAATCCTCTGTCCTAAAGATTTCTTGGGGTCACCTCTAGATTGTGATAGCAACAACAGTGGAGTCACGGGACAGATAAGGCTGGCCATTGTCACGTGATGCAGAGAAAGGCCATGAGGTGTGGAGAAAAACCACATCTGCTCTTTCTTTTAAAAAAAAAAATTATTCTTTATTAAGGAAATTCCATTTTTCATTAGAACTTTTTAGATTCGTGTTTGCAAACATTTAACATGGTGGGGATGGGCTGGGGAGGGGAATATCTGCTCTTTCTTAAATTTGGCCTCTTAGCTTAAATGTCCCATCCTCTGCGAGGTCTTCCCTTGTCAATCCATCTAGAATGTATCTCCCCCCACCTTTTTTCCCCCTACAAGTGGTAATTACTGTATTGGTGTGTTTATCTTATTTAATACCTATTTTTTCAACTGTCTTCATGAGGTATTCACCAATACACCTCACCACACAGCATCTACTTGACACGGAGTTGGCACTTACTAAACATTTGTTGAATGAAGAAATGTCTTTAGCAACCCCTGACAATAGCAAGAATGGGAGGTATGAAGACCATCTAAAGCAAGGAGAAGCTAGGGTGGACAGCAGCCCTTGATGAGAGGGTCACGCTCTGTTTGAGTTCCCGTCCACCATGGGCTTTCCTTGACGCTGGTTCGGGTCAGAGAGGCCGCACAGTGGAAGTTTCATTGTTTGTTTCCAGTTGACATTCACCGAGAATGCCAGGCATTGTGCTGAGTTCTTTATTTACATACATTGGGTCATCCAACCTGTACAACAAGTGCTCCATGAAGTAGGTGTAATTAAGATTTCATTTGACAAACAAGAAAACTCGAGACGTGAGCATGGTGGTGGCGATGGCAGTTGTATAACTAATACAATAAATGACAACGCAGGGCTCAGGTCCAGGGTCTCTCCAACCTCAAATAGTGTGTGGCTCTTCCGGATCTGCAGGTGAGGTCCCATGGAGACATACAACCCAGTGATTCCCCGCGTGTTTATGATCCTGGGCACTGCATGAACAGAAACATGCCTCAGGGCCGTGGTCGGCAAACTGCAGCTCTTTGGCTCCTTGAGTGTGGCTCTTCCACAAAGTACCAAGGCCTGGGCGAGTCTATTTTGAAGAAGTGGCGTTAGAAGAAGTTTAAGTTTTAAAATGTTGACCTTCAAAAGGAATGTCAATCATCGCGCTGTTGATATTGGGCTCTGTTGACGAATGAGTGTGCCAACCACTGCCCCAGGGGAAGCACCACTGTACTTTGTAAACTTGGGAAAGTTGCATCTGGTGTGTTTTAATGGCCCTTGATTACCATCCACGCCAGCCAGAAGGTCATTTCAGCTGCGTCCGAGGCCCACACTCCCTTTCCCCGGGAGCCGGCCATCTTCAGCTCCTTCAGAAAACGGGTGTTCAAAGGTCTTGTGCTGCCACTGAAGAGTCACCCATGGGACCTTGCTTTGCGTTGTTTTTGGCCGCCATCCCTTCACAGTGCGTGGTGAAGATGAAGCTTTGGTCAACCTAAATGAGCTTTGGCTACGTGCTGGGAAAGGAATCCCAAACAAGGCCAAGCGACTTCTGTCCACCCAGCAGACGTCCGCTGAGAGCCTAGGACCAGGCTGGGTGCTATACACAGAGCCCAAGAGGAGCAGCACCCAAAGGGGAGGAGACGATGCAGAAGGGACTGTGACAGAGGGCAGTTCCGCCACTGAGGCTGGGTGGTGGGCCAGGATACTGCTTCAGGGAAGAGTTCCTCCAGAGCATGACCTCCCTGAAGGTGGACAACCGCTGAATCCAGCGCCCCTGGTCTCTGCTTGGGCACTACTCCCTCCCACCCACACTTCCTTCTCCCATTCCCTCTCTCCCCTCCAAAGACGAGAGTGATGAAAGGGAAAGGACCCTTTTCTCTTCAGATAGAAAATGCAGTTTTCCTAGGGGCCACAGGCAAGCTACTCCACATGTCCTGGGCGGGGAGGGCCTCGCACGGGCTCCTGGAGGTGGTGCACCTGTCAGAGGCTGCCTCCCAGGAAAAAGCTCCGAGGGGCAGGAAAGAACAGGAGAAGCCAAGGTGCGTGGTGCCAACTCCCCGGAGTCTCGCTGTGGAAAGATCGGTCCAAGAGACCGCGTTCTATTTATTTAGGGAGTCATCACACTCTCCCAGACGTTTGGATGCGAGCGCAGAACACAGGTATTCATGAGGTCAGCCCTGCCATCGCCAGGAAGCGGTACCGATGCCAGTTTCCCCGCTACGACCCGGGTGACCTGGGGGGAGATGAGCTCATGGCTGCTGGCAGAGGTCATCGGGGCTGAGTGAGGGCACCTGGCCTGTGAGGCCGGCACCAACCCCGGAGCCACCGGCACGGACGGCAGAATTGAAGAGCACCCCGAGCTTTAAAAGGGGGCACCCAGAGTCCTCCCTGGCTGGGAGAACAGGTGCTGCTCCCCCTCGCAGGAAAACACTTTATAGACAGCTCAGGGTAGGAAAACCCTCATGATCCAGATGAATGTAAATTGAGGAGGAGGGGCGTGCTTTCTCCTCTCCTCAGGGGTCTACTCTGCCTCTCCTCCTGACAGGCTCCGTAACTCCTCCCTGAATTGGACTAAGCTGAAACAAAGGGGCAAAGATCACAAATCATCTACAGAAATCGGCTTTACAGGGTAAGTTTGGGGTGTGTGTGTGTGTTATGTTACTATTTTCTAAAAATGGTATGGTGATTTAGCAAAGAATATGCTATTGGTTAAACAGTTTTGAACATTTATTTTAATATTTCATTTTGGGGTACTGCTGTCTTCAATGGTGCAAGGACCAATACAATGAATGACAGATATGACCCCCCACACCCCTCTCCCTACACCCTTCTCCCCACACCCCCCCCACACACACATATTCCAGGAAGTGTCACATTTGGGGAGTTTGCCTTGCATTAAACTTTTGATGTATTAACAAAGTGAGAACTCAAGTGGGACCAAAAATAAAAACTTTTAAGACTTTAAGATAGATGGCTACTGCCGAAACCGGTTTGGCTCAGTGGACAGAGTGTCGGCCTGTGGCCTGAAAGGTCCCAGGTTCGATTCCAGTCAAGGGCAAGTACCTTGGTTGCAGGCACATCCCCAATGGGAGGTGTGCAGGAGGCAGCTGATCGATGTTTCTCTCTCATTGATGTTTCTAACTATCCCTCTCAATTTCTCTCTGTAAAAATCAATAACATATTTTTAAAAAGATAGATGCCTACCAATCAAAAGGAAGGAACACGTAAATTCATACAAGGGAATAGGAAAAAATGTGAGTTAAGACCAAGAGGATGCTGCGGCTAGGGAAAGCGTTAGAAATGGAGAGGCGGGAGTAGGAAGGTTTCTGTGGAAAGACAGACTAGTTTAAGAGCCATACAGTGGATAAGGAATGCATGCAGGAGTCAGTTAGAGATTGTCCTCAGAATTACCCAAAATGATTAAAAAGAGGTACTTGCCTCCCTCCCCCAACATAAGCCAATGCAGGCATTACTTCTGGCAGGTAAAGGCTACTTTAAAAACAGGGGGGAACCACTAGTGGAAACAGAGTACATATTTTGGAATAACAAAGAAAATATTTACACTTTTTTTTCTTGCATAGTTACACATTCTTAAAAGGTCAACAATGTTTTTGTACTATAATAACATAAACAAAATAAGAGAGACGGAATCTAGAAAGAAAGAGATACCACTTTCTTTTTCTTTATCGTCTCACAAATGGGCCTAACCAGACAAGTTTATACTTAATGGAGATTAACTGATTACTTACAAGTGGGTTTAGGATCAACTCAAAAGCATCCTAAAGGACTCTGAAGCAGAAACACAGCGTCACACACCTGAAAGCCTGGAAAATTCCACCTGAATACCCAGTGAGCAGGGTCCTTTCAGGGGGGGGATCGAACTTGAAATTCTGACTCCTCAGCATCCAGCAAACTTACCACTAAAGTGTAAATACCAAAGCACATCACCTCGGAATTCTGCATGTCTTGAACAGCAAAGGCTCATGAACAACATAGCAACTAAAAACACAGATAGAATTCTTTCAGTAATAAATCCTGACTTAATTTATTTTTTTATTTTTTTATTTTTTACTGGTCTGATTTTTCTTTTATTTCAAAGTAGATTTTAAAACTTTTGAAATAACAAAGTTAAATTTGATGGCAGGAAATTATAATCAGATTCATATATGGATACGTTAGTCCGTTTCCAGATTAGTCTGAGAATCATCACTATTTTTCTTTTTTTTTTCTTTTTTTTTTAATATTTTTTATTAAGGTATTATCTGTGTACATAGCTTATCATTGCCCCCCCCCCATAGGTGCCCTCCCTCCCCAGAGTTTTGTGTCCATTGGTTGTTCTTATATGCAAGCATACCAGTCCTTCGATTGATCTCTTATCTCCCCCAGATCTCCCTACCCTCCCCCCCTGCTGTCATTTGGCAGTCTGCCTGTTGTTTTACTGTCACTATATCTATCTTTCTGTTCATTCGTTTATAATGATCTTTAATATCCATAAATGAGTGAGGTCATGCAGTGTTTCTCTTTCATTGACTGGCTTATTTCACGCAGCATGATGCTCTCCAATTCCATCCAGGTTACTGTAAATGATGAGAATTCCTTCCTTTTTATGGCAGCAATCCTGACTTCATTTAAAAGTAAATAAATTAGCCACGGCTGGTGTTCCTAGTGGTTAGCGTGTCGGCCCAAGCACCAAAGGGTCTCGGGTTCGATTTCCAGTCATAGGCACGTACCTGGGTTGCAGGTTCTATCCCGGGCCCCAGCTACTTGCAGGAGGCAAGCAATTAATGTGTCTCACGTCAATGTTTCTTTCTCCCTCCCTCTCTCTCTCCCCCTCCCTCTCTTTCTTTCATTCCTTCTAAAAAACAATAGAAAACATATCCTTGGTGAGGATTAACAAAAAAAAAGTAAAATAATTTCAGCATTGAGAATTTAAGTCTTGCTTTTGTCCCACACAAAGAAACTAAAATGAAACTAGGGGGAAATGTCCTGTAAAGAACAAGCATTCATCCCGGCCTGTGTGGGTCAGTGGCTGAGCATCGACCTATGAACCAGGAAGGTCACGGTTGGATTCCCGGTCAGGGCACATGCCCGGTATGGGGTGTGCCAGAGGCAGCCTATCAATGATTCTCTCTCTTCATTGATGTTTCTATCTCTCCCTCTTTCTTCCTCTCTGAAATCAGTAAGCATATATTTAAAAAAGAAGTATTCCATCAGCTTTTGGCTTCTTTGCTTTAAAGAACTGGTCTGCAGGTGTGTGATTTTCCTGACAGTTGGATCTTAGTCTGCCCTCTTGGGTTCCATCGTGTGTAAGCAGAGCATCTTGTATTTGCATGATACTTTGAAGTGACCCCATGGTCAGGACTGGTTATACCATAAAGGCTCTAGCCACCTTGCTTGATTTTTGTGTGTTTTTTTCCGGGTATGACAGAAGCAGTAGCCAAGAGGCCTTCAAAGTTTATAAGACCAGCAAATGTAATTCAGTGCCCACGTTTTAATTCTGTGAGCTATGTTACCAACTGGCATTTAACCATCCTTTTTCCTGACTTTACTTTTTACTTAAACAAGTCAATTTTATCTTATTTTTGCTGGTAATTGAACACATAATGACAATGATGTAGATGCTTACATGGGCCTTGAAAAAGTGTGTGTGGGGGGGAGGGGGGGTGTATGTGTGTGGAACTTTTTTTAAAAATCAACAGCTATCTCATGTGCACCTAACACATTGGAGTATTATTCTGTATCACACAAAAAAATAAGAAATCTGCCCTCAAGGAGATGAGCATCTATATTAGCTGACTGAACCCACCATGTATGTTCCTTTCCGGGGATAGAGGAGGGATTCAGCTCTGTGCTTGCTGAGCGAGCAGCTGGGAGATACGATGTTTTCAGAGTCGGAGGGACCTGGGTGGAACCTTGGTTGTGCACATTTAGGGTTTATGTTCCTTGACACCTAAGATTTTCACTTATAAAATGGTGGTACTAATGTTTAGCTTCTGGAGTGTCAAGAGGCTTAAGTGTGATAATACATATAAAACACCTATCATGTAAATAGTTGCCCCTTGTTTGTTTATTTATTTATTTTACTAATTCTTCTTTGTTGAAAGTATTGCCTGTGTCCCCCTTTCCTCCCATTGATCCCCTCCAGTCCAACCCCTTGTAAAATCCTATGTAATAAAAGGCTAATATGCAAATTTTCCCCTCAGCCAGGAGTTCAACTGGGAGTTCTACCTGAAGTTTGACCAGGGGGCATGGCCAGCTGCCCACAGCTCCTCCCCCCAGCTGTGCATGAATTCATGCACCAGACCTCTACTATTTAAATAAAATGCTCAGGTGTAGCATTGTCCATGATTTACTCCACTCTTTTTAGTTTAGGATTTTAAAGTAATTTCATAAATGCATCCAGGTTGTAATGGTATTACAATAGGTGGCAAATGAGGCTGCAATCTAGTTGTTAAAATTCAGAGACTTCTAGCCAATTTGGCTCAGTGGTTGAGCATTGACCTATGAACCTGTAAGTCATGGTCCGATTCTCTGTCAGGGCATATTACCTGGGTTACTGGCTCCACCCCCAGTATGGGCTGTGCAGGAGGCAGCCCATCAATGATTCTCTCATTAGTGTTTCTATCTTTCACCCTTCCTCTCTGAAATAAATAAAAAATATATTTTAAAAAATTCAGAGACAATGTCAGAAAGCCAGAAGTTGAAGCCCAAAAAGCCATCCACACCCCTGCCTCACCTTCATCCCCAAGCACAGCCCCTGCTGTTAGAATGGCCTGCCAGTGCTGGGGGGTGTCCAGAGGGAGGCAAACAGACCAAAGAGTCAACGGAGTTCCTGAAAAGCCTGGAGAAGAGAAGGGGGTGGGAGACAGGGACTTGCATTGCCACCATTGTGTAAAAAACAAACAAACAAATAAAAACATATAAAGTACATCAAGAAAATTGACTAGGAATAAATATTGGGGCTTCTCTTTCATCTGCTCCCAATCCACTGGATCCATCTGTGGTTTTTCAGAGAATACAAAGGAAAGGCCAACACCATTCAGTCCTGGACAGATGTCTTATTTATTTCTTATGAGAGGCCCGGTGCACAAAATTCATGCACAGGGGGTGGGGAGTGTCCCTCATCCTGGCTTGCATCCTCTCCTCCAGAAGCCCTCAGGGGATGTCTGACTGATGGCTTAGGCCCGTTCCCCACGAGGAGTGGGCCTATGCCAGCAGTCAGACATCCTTAGCACTTCTGTGGAGGCAGGAGAGGCTACCGCCACTGCAACTGCACTTGCCAGCGGTGAGCCCAGCTTCTGGCTGAGTGGCACTCTTGTGTTAAGTGCCTGCCCCCTGGTGGTCAGTGTGCATCATAGCAACCGGTTGTTCCACCATTTTGTCAATTTGCATATTAGCCCTTTATTATATAGGATTTTTTAAAAACATATTTTTATTGATTTCAGAGAGGAAGGGAGAGAGAGGGGAGCACCAATGAGAGAGTCACTTATGAGCTGCCTTCTGCACGTGCCACACTGGGGATCGAGCCCACCACCTGGGCATGTGCCCTGACCAGGAATGAATCCGTGATGTCTTGGTTCATAGGTCGATGCTCAACCACTGAGCCATGCCAGCCGGGCTGCTTCTTCTTTTTCAAATTTAATTTGTTGGCGTGACAGGGGTTAATAAAGCTACGTAGGCTTCAGGTTCAGGTCTATAATCCATCATCTGGTGTTGAATTGTGTGTTCAGCCGGGTACTTCTGCCCACAGCCCTCCCTTCTTTCCCATTGTGTCGAACAATGAAATAAACTTGAGGCCAAATGTTCATGCTCCACTGAAACCCAAATCATTGCTTTTCTTTGCCTTCCTGGCTACTCTTCACAGCGATCTCCCTCAGAAGGACACCGGGGTCCTTTGGGTAAGGATTAGGGAGACAGAAGGGAGTCCCTAATTAAAAAATTCTAAAACTTAAGGTCCCCAATCCGAGTTGTTTTTTGGAGAGACTTCATCATTCTTTAATTCCCTCCTCTTTCCACTTTCTATGCCTAAAGAGCCAAGGAGTGATAAAAGAAAAACAGATTGGTCATTTTTCCATCCCCTAGGTGAAGGGTTATTTCTCTGCATTTTTATTTTTATTTTTAAATATATTTTATCGATTTCAGAGAGAAAAGGAGGAGAGAGAGATAGGAACATCAATGAGGAGAAAGAAATATCCATTTAGTGCCTCCAGGCATGTGCCCTGACTGGGAATTGATCCGTGGCCTCCTGGTTCATAAGTTGACACTCAACCACTGAACAATATCGGCCAGTCAGTTCTCTGTGTTTTTAAAGATGGGACTGTCTGTGTCACTTTTGTTGAACCCATCAGCATTCCGATGAAGGCTTTCTAACTTGTATTTTCTGCTGCTGCTGTGAATTTTCTTGTACTTTCTTTGTTTTAACTTTAATTGCAGATAACACACATACAGGGACGTGTCCACATCTCAGAGTGTAAAGCTCAGCGAGTTTTTTCTACACTTCCCCATCAGTAACTCTGCTCTCTCTCTGAACCCACTCGGCTGGTTTTGAACTTTACAGAAATGGAACCGTAACCTGTGTACTTTGGGGTATTTGGTTTGTTTTGATAAAAATTAAGTTGAGAGTCAGTTATATTGTTCCATGTAGCAACACTTCGTTGTTCTGTTCTGCAGTGTTCCGTTGCGTGGCTGTACCACCAGGTACCCCTCCTGTGGCTGAGTGTTTGCCTTCTCGTTGTTTTAAGTAGAGCTCGCTCTCCTCTCGGGGGCAATGGCGCTGTGGGGAGGGTTACAGGCTCCCAGTGAACCTTGCTCCAGGTTAGTGCTTCGGGTTACACTGGCACCAGAATTCAAGGACCATAAAAAGCCTGTTTTCCAATTAAAAGATAAAAGAGAGAGAGGAAGGTGGAGATGGGGTGGGAAGGAAGTGTATAGACATGTTAATGTAAAACCTTCAACTCATCATTCCCACTTTATAGCGGTATCTGACCATCTTAATTTGTTATGGCTCAACGAGTAAAGCTTCCATGATCACAGACTTCTTTACCTCACTGTTGGAAATACTCCATGCCCTTTGGAAATTATTTTAAAAGCTTCGTCATATCCCTTTAAGAAGTGATAAAATCAGTGTCAAGGGCATATTCCAGGGCAAATTCACTTGGATGTTTGTTTGACTTGGAGATTTTCCTACAGGGTCTCTCTCTTCTCTTCTCTTCTCTTCTCTTCTCTTCTCTTCTCTTCTCTTCTCTTCTCTTCTCTTCTCTCTCTCTCTCTCTCCAAAGAGTCCAAACTCTCGAACAAATCTGAGGGAGGTGTAGAAGAATGCTGAAATGGGTCTTTAAGGGTTCATGGTTGTGTGCAGTTACTCTTCATCTCCACTGCTGAGTCTTACCTTTTGATTCCTTATTCCACTTCCCCTAGAAGTTTCTGCTTTTGTTTAATTTGCTTCCTCAAATGTCGAAACTCATCCACATTCAAGTTTATTCTATTAAACCCTAAAATCTACTACATTAATAAATTACCTAAATAGTATCCCTTTGTAATTGTTAAAAATATTTTTTATTGGTTTTAGAGAGAAAGAGGAAGGGAGAAGGAGAGAAAGGGGGGAAAAATCTATGAAAGAGCAGCGTGCTGCCTCCTGCACTGGGGACTGAGCCCACAATCCCACCTGCTGCAGTCAGTCAGGGAACGGGAATCAGACTGTGGACTGTTTGGTGCCTGGGACAACACTCAACCAACTGAGCCACACTGGCCAGGGTTCTAATTTTTATATATAGACTGGAGGCCGGGTGCACAGATTCATGCACTAGTGGGATCCCTCAGCCTGGCCTGCAGGGATCGGGCCGAAACTGGCTCTCCGACATCCCCCGAGGGGTCCTGGGTTGTGAGAGGGCACAGGCCAGGCTGGGGGATTCCACTGGTGCACAATCGGGGCTGGGGAGGGACCGAGGGAGGCCTCCAGGGCATGCCCAGCCCATCTCACCCAGTCCTGATAAACTAGGCCACAGCAGCAAGTTAACCTACTGGTTGGAGCATCTGGCCCCTGGTGGTCATTGCTCATCGTAGCAACTTATAGAACGGTAGAATAAATGGTCAAACACAGCATATTAGGCTTGTATTATATAGGATTATCTAAGGAACTAAAATAACCAAGGCATAGTAATAAGCAAATTAATTTGTTTATAGAGATGTTCATTTCTATCATTAAGGTTAAAGGTAGTTGATTTTATTGTATGTTCATTTTGGGAATGTTGGCTTATTTTTAATTGTGTGCTCAGTGTTTGAAATCATATTGTGGTCATTTTCAATGAACTTCATTCATGCCAAATATGGTTTGAGATGCTTCATGACAAATTAAACTACATCAAATCATATTGCCACTTAATATTGCCTCTACTGTCGAATACATTGCAAATGCGATGACAGCAGTGACAAGGGCTGTGCAGACACGGCAAGTAATTCTGGACATCAGCACTGTAACCAAAACAAGTTAATCTAAGAAAAAGAATACTTGTCAGTTTCCAGTTTTTAACAATCAGAGCTAGAACCTTAAAATATGGGTAGTGTTTTCTGAGTCGATGCTTCTGTGCTGAGTTTCATCTCACTGCTCATGTACGGAAAGCAGTTAGTTAAAGACAGAATGGAATATATATATATGCCAAAGTTTAGAGGGAAAAGATAACTATTTGTGTTGAAGGGCAGTGGCCATAGAAATGCATTGGATAATCTGTACTAATAAAAGGGTAATATGCTAATTAGACTGGGAGACCAGAAGACTGGAGATCCTTCCGGACAAAGCCATGGTGGCAGGGCCAAGGTGGAAGTGGTTAGGGGCGAGCAAGCCGGTGCGGGGGTGGGGGTGGGATAGTTATGGGGTGACTAGGCCAGCAGGGGGGCCGTTGAGGGGCAACTAGGCCACTGGGGGGGGGGGGCAATTAGGGGTGATCAGGCTAGCAGGCAGAGGCAGTTAGGGGTGATCAGGCAGGCAGGCAGGTGAGCAGTTAGGAGCCAGCGGTTTCGGATTGTGAGAGGAATGTCTGCTGGTTTAGGCCAGGATCAAGCCTAAACCAGTAGTTGGACATTCCATGAGGGGTCCTGGATTGGAGAGGGTGCAGGCTGGGCTGAGGGGACCACCCCCCCCTCCAGTGCACAAATTTCATGCACCGGGCCTCTCGTCTATAATAATAAAGTGTGATATGCTAATTAGACTGGACATCCTTCCAGTCTAATGGACGGTGAGGGAAGCCTGGGTCCCGGGTGCCAAAGGGAAGCTGGTGCCAGCAGCCGGGGGAAGGAAGGCCTATGCTTGCATGAATTTTCTACACTGGGCCTCTAGTTAATACACAGGAGGCTGAGCATTCATTCTGTGGTGTGGATGGGCATCTTTCAGCCTCCTGAGTTTGCTTGAAAACCGTACTTGCAGCTCCATCTGGGAGATACCCCCACCCCATCCCCACTCTCCACCCCTCCACCCCTCCACCCCTCCACCCCTCCACTCCTCCATCCCTCCACCCCTCCACCCCTCCACTCCTCCACCTCCTTACCCCTCCACTCCCCTCCCCACCCCAGTCCTAACGGACATTCCAGAGCCAACTCGCAGACTTTCCTTCTAACCTGCTCTGTGCTGTGTCCTGAGGGCGTGCCCTCTGTGAGCTCCCTGCTTCTGGGCTCCAAAGACAGAAGGGATAAACACACAGAGTGTGATTCTAGGTAGAAAGACAACCCCTCTGGCTAGGGCTGGCTGCGAGTTCCCATGATGGCGTTTATGGTGCTCAGGCTCCCACTGCGCCTGTCCCATCGGCTCCGTACAGGGAGGGGAGGGACGTGCTGATGCAGCTCCTGGAGGCGCGATGGGTTTCTCAGCCAGCCTGTGGATGGAGCGCGCGCATTCCTGGGGTGGGAGGCCGCTGGCCAGGCCTTCCCATTCATCCGGAGGAGAAAGGACGACCTGCCTCCGCGCCGCCGTGGAGTGAAACCGTGAAGCACAGCCTGTAAGTGATTGATTTGCTCTGAGTCGAGGTTCTGTTTGCAGTGGTTTTGGCTGACCTGGTGTCCCTCTGGGCCCTCACCCCACCCGCTCAGGGCCCCCTCGGATCACTGCTGGGGAGATACTTATTTCTTGTTCAGCGATGTCTGTCTCCCTCCTCGGTGCCAGGACAACATTTTCTGTCTCCTTTCAGCACAGAGGGAGGTGTGCTTTCCCGTTGTGCCTGTCCCTGGGCCTTTCCCGGTACCTGGCACGGTGTCTCCTTTCCTTTGTCACCGTGCCTGTGTTCCCCGAACAACAAAATAACTGCATGCCCTGTACACGTACACGCATGAAAGAAGAGCACGGCTGTTCTCAGCGAGGCTATCGTCTGTGAGCACTTACAGTTTTGGAAGTGCTTAGAAATGTCTTTTAAGAAATACTTCTTACAGAATCCCATCCTAGAAGAAGTTCTTGATTTTTGCTCTTGTGTGGGTTATGTACCAGAATGCCGAGCGTGTCTCAGAAGTAATGAGGCATGTTCTCATTCAGTGGACGTTCAGCAGATTGAGGCGTTAACTGATTTCTCATTGGCAGCTTGTCTGTGTGCTTACCCACGGAAGTGACTTCCCACAGCATCCCAGCAGAGGTAAGTAAAACCCTTGCTGGGTGCAACAACGCAACCTCAGAAAGAATGACAAACCGTATGGGGGCTGTGGGAGCGAGAGGCCGTGCGTGCTGGCGTTTATTAGCCCTTGAAAGCTAGGTGCTCGTGCTGCCATTTAAGCTTTGGTAACTGTTGGCAGCCTCTTTAGCAGGGGGGACGCAGAGACCTTCCGAGGGGTAGGTCTGCCCATCCTGAGCCCCCCTATGCCCTCTCTTTCGTGGGCTCCCAGTCTCTGGTCCTTGTTGAATGAGGGTGCCCCCCCACTATTTGCCCCTGCTGACAGCCTGGGATGGGAGCCATCGGTTGCTCTGACTCAGCCACACTTCGCTTCTTGCTTCTTACCTTGTGAAATCACTCATTCTAGCAACAGTGACAAATTTTCCAGGAAGCCCGCCGACAAGCACCCACGGGATGAAGTGGAGGGACTGGGAATAGCATCCGACACATAGTAGGAGCTATGATACACAGTAGGAACCTTTTGGGAGCTGTCTTCCATGTTGCCTTCCTGCCAGTTACACTTCCCACCAGGCCAGGAGGGAGCACGTTTTCTTCTTGTTTGTGTGGTGGTTATAAGCCTGGCTTTAGAATTCTGTACTAATCAGAATCTGTACTAATACTGGCCTTACCAGTATTAAGTAACGAAGCTCTACCCAAGCCCTCGAAACCTTTGCAGCTTTCTTTCCAAAGAGCCTTTTACGTTCTGCTTAAGGGAGGTGGGAAGGAGAGCTCAGAACTGGAGGTGCTCCCCTACCTGCACCCCCTTATCTTCCTGCGGGAGTCAAGCCAGGGCTCCACCCTGAACTTCACCCCACCAAGGTGTTGACAGGAGCGCTTTAGCAGCTCAAAAACACCTTGTGCCTTAAGCCCACCTGAGGTTTATTTTATTTATGTATTTTTCATATATTTGTATTGATTTCAGAGAGGAAGGGGGAGGGAGAGAGAGAAACTTCCATGAGGAGATAGATTCATAGATCGTCTGCCTCCTGGATGCCGCCCACTGGGGATGGAGCCTGCAACCGGGGCATGTGTCCTGACCGGGAACCGGACCGTGACCTCCTGGTTCCTAGGTCAGCGCTCAGCCACTGAGCCACGCTGGCCGGGCAGAACCACCGAGGCGAGTGGTCGGCAAACTGTGGCTCAAGAGCCACATGTGGCTCTTTGGCCCCTTGAATGTGACTCTTCCACAAAACACTATGTGCGGGCGCGCATGTACAGTGCGATTGAAACTTTGTGGCCCATGCGCAAAAGTCAGTTTTCAGCTCTCAAAAGAAATTTTTAAAAATATATATTTTATTGCTATTTTACAGAGAGGAAGGGAGAGAGATAGAGAGCTAGAAACGTCGATGAGAGAGAAACATCAACCAGCTGCCTCTTGCACACCCCCTATCGGGGATATACCCGCAACCAACGTACATGCCCTTGACCTGAATCGAACCCGGGACCTTTCAGTCTGCAGACCAACACTCTACCACTGAGCCAAACCAATTTCGGCTCAAAATTTCAATCGTTGTACTGTCGATATTTGGCTCTGCTGACTAATGAGTTTGCCGACCACTGACCTAGGCTTTAGGTAAACTTCCCGAACCCACTTTCCCTCTCGAGCATCATCTTCTGATGGCTTCCACCCATTTCTTGAGTTGTTGCCAGCAGAATAAGTGGGGAAATTAAAATGTCTACAACCTCAGGGTCCCCATTTCCTGGGGAAACACTGACACCCCCTGAGGACTGGCCACTGCCCGGGAGAGGACAGAGTTCTCTGGAGCAGGACTCTCACACCAGATAGCGGTTGTGAGGATCGAGGGTGATGCTGTCACAGTGCAGGCTCTGATGTGGTGAGTGCAGGGTGGGGCCTGGGCTTCTGCATTCTGACACGTCATGGGAGCTGAGAAGCTGCTGGCCCATCCTCATCCTCTGGGCAGTTTGGTGGAACTGTAGACCCTGGGTTCCACCTCCATTCCGTCCTCCACCCCCCTGCACCTCCCAGCCCAGGTTTCTAATGGAATCGGCCTGGTGGTGGCCTGCGCGTGGGGACTTTAAAGCCTCCCAGGTGATAGGAATATGCTGCCAAGTCTAAGAACCTCTACGTCCTGTTTTTATTATTATTATTTTAAATAAATAGTTATTGTTCAGATTATTACAAGTGTTCCTCTCCCCACCCCCCTTCTTAGCTCCCCTCCACCTGATTCCCAACCCCACCCCACGCCCTTACCTCCGCCGCTGTCTTCATTCATAGGTGTAAGATTTTTGTCCAATCTCTTCCCGCACCTCTCAGACCCCTTTCACCCTGTGAATTGTTAGTCCAATCCCTTTCTATGTCCCTGATTCTATTATATTCACCAGTCCATTTTGTTCTTCAGATTTTTTTTATTCTCTTGATTTTTAGATTTGCTTGTTGGTAGGTATGTATTTGATATCTTTTTGTTGTTCATAATTTTTTACCTTTACCTTTTTCTTCTTCTTTCTCTTCTTAAAGAATACCCTTCAACATTTCATGTAATCCTGGTTCGGTGCTATGAACTCCTTTAACTTTTTCTTGTCTGTGAAGCTCTTTATCTGACCTTAAATTCTGAATGATAGCTTTGCTGGATAGAGTAATCTTGGTTGTAGGTTCTTGTTGTTCATCATTTTGAATATTTCTTGCCACTCCCTTCTGGCCTGCATGGTTTCTGTTGAGAAATCAGCTGACAGTCACATGGGTACTCCCTTGTAGGTAACTAGTTGTTTTTCTCTAGCTGCTTGTAAGATATTCTCTTTGTCTTTTGCTCTTGGCATTTTAATTATGATGTGTCTTGGTGTGTTCCACTTTGGGTTCCTCCTGTTTGGGGTTCTGTGTGCTTCCTGAACTTGTAGGTCTATTTCTTTCACCAGGTAGGGAAAGTTTTTTGTCATTATTTCTTCCATTAAGCCTTCAATATTCAGCTCACTCTCTTCTTCTGGCACCCCAAAAATCCGGATGTTGGTACGCTTTAAGCCATCCTGGAGGCTCCTTACACTATCCTCACACTTTTGGTTCTTCTTTCTTTTTGCCTCTCTGGTTGGGAGATTTTTGCTTTCTTATATTCCAGATCTTTGGTTTGATTCTTGGGGCAATGTTGATCTATAGATGAGTTTCTGTATATTTTTTTTCTTTTTTTTTCTTTTAGTTTCTGTATATTCTTTATTTCAGACTTTGTATGCTTAATTTCAAAGTATGTAGGCTGGTCCTTTTCCATTTTGTTGGTATTCTCATTAAGGTCCTTGAAAGTCTCACCAAACTTCTTGGAGATCTCATCAAGTTTCTCAAAGGTTTTTAGAAGATTCTTGAATAATCTTATAAATGTGATTCTGAACTGTGTGTCGTCCAGTAGTTTACTCTCCTCCATCTCTCCCATTCGTATCATGCTTCTGTGTTTCCTCATTTTGGCTGCCTCCCTGTGTTGATCGGTGGCTTTGTGTGGTCGGTGACCTATAGGGGTCAGTAGCTCAGCTTCCCCAATCACCTGAGGTGGTCACTTTTGCTATATCCTTTTGTGGGCTTAGTGCAAAGTCATGGTGTAATTAAGCCTTGACTTAATTACTATTGCTATTGGTACACTGGGAGGAATTGACCTCCAGGCCAATTGTCTGTGAGGATCCACTGTGTCTATAAAGGAAGAACTGCTGTGCTGGAGATACACCTTGTTTCAGTGGGGTTTTGGTACTCACTGAGACCGTCTCCCTAATGTGTCACTTATGGGTGTGAGGGATTGAAACTGAGCACTAGAACTCTGGTTTCTGGGTCTCAATGAGGTGTATTTCAGCTACTGTCTGAGGTCTGTCGTAGAAGCAACAGTGTGAACCACAATCCTGTCCTCCTAAGATCTGTTTGCTCCAGGTTGCAGTTTTGCTAAACTGCAACAGAGAGGGCCATTCATATGCAAAATCCGCTGCTTGGAGCTTGGATGTGCTGTGAAGGATGAAGTCTCAGGGTAGCTGTCTTAGGGTGTCACTAGGCTGGGGCGTGACCAACAGCAATGGCTGCCCATCTGCCACCTCTCTGATGGCGTTCCCGAGTCTCCCCGTGTCTCGCACCACAGCACAGTAAACAATCTCAGCTCTGTGAGCAAGCCAGCCTCACTTTCTGGCCTGATGGCAGACAGTCTAGCCTCTCCCCAGAAACTGGATTTCAGAGAGATTGGGTGCTTGTCTCTCTTTGGGTTGAAGAATGCACCACCCTCCGCCAGCCTGGATCCGCCACCAGCCCTTATCGAGTCCTCACCCCCCTACCTCAGTTTTTTAGCATTTGTGCCCTGGATTCTCCTCTTTCTCTTTCAGTCTGGTTGTAGGGCTTCCTCTCAGCCAGCTTTCGTTTGTTTTTGGGGAGATAGATGTTTGTTTTATAGTTTTGTTTTGTTTTTAACTTGTTGTGCCGGGCAGCCGTTGAGGAGTGTTTACCCACGCCGTCATCTTCATTCCCTTCTCCTACATCCTGTTTTCAATCCGTGTCCTCTTGGCAATCCGTTCACTTGTACAGCACTTCCCCTTTATCCGCCACCATTTCAGTTACCCATAGTCAACTGCGGTCTGAAAATATTAAATGGAAAATTCCAGAAATAGTTTGTGGGTGTGTGTTGTTGTTTTTTGTTTAATATATATATATATATATATATATATATATATATATATATATGTTTTTGTTGATTTCAGAGAGGAAGGAAACGGGGGAAAGAGAAACATCAATAATGAGAGAATCATGGATCAGCTGCCTCCTGCACATCCCCGACTGGGGATCAAGCCCACAACCCAGGCATGTGCCCTGACTATGACCTCCTGGTTCAAGGGTCAGTGCTCCACCACTGAGCCACACCGGCCAGGCCAGTTTGAAGTGATAAATTGTGTACCGCTGTGCGCTCTGAGGAGCGGGATACGGGCTCGTGCTGCCCTGCCTCGTCTCACCTGGAGGAGAGATAGTCCTTGTCCAGCTGGCGGGGCCTCTGGACCCCACCTTGGTTCTCAGATCCGAACAAGAGAGGTATCATTGCTGTATTACAGAATAGAGTTATCATTGTTCTAGTTCATTGCTTTCTTGTTCATCTCTTGCTGAGCCTGATGTACAAATTAAACTCTACCATAGGTATACATAGTACATATAGCAGGGGTTTCTGCCAAGGGTCACAGGATATTTATCACACCATTCTCGGGCCATATCAAATTATCCACTTAAAACTAGTTGCCTGCTCCATTCTTGTATCCTGGCTGGTGTTGCTCAATGGATAGAGCGTTGGCCTGCAGACTGAAAGATCCTGGGCTCGATTCCAGTCAAGGGCGCATGCCTGGGTTGCGGGCTGGATCCCCAGTAGAGGACTTGCAGGAGGCAGCCGATCAATGATTCTCTCTCATCATGGATATTTCTATCTCCCTCTCCCTCTCCCTCCCTCTCTGCAATCAACAAAAACGTGTTAAGAAAAAAAAAAATAAGTACTAGGACCCACCCTCTTGAGACCCTGTCTCTTCCCCTCTCCCACTTCCTGGATCCCTCGTTGATGTTCTCCCAGTGCCTGCCGAGTTCGTACCCCAGAGCTCTGCTCAGGGCGGGAGAGTCCCGGCTTCAGAAAGAAGCAGAGAGTTCAAGTCTGGATTTAATTTATTTTTTTTTTCAAACAGAACGAACACAGATTGCCTGTAGCTTTAATCCAAATCATTAGCCATGTCATGTATTCACGGGGCTTCACTCATTTCCTTCTGACTCTCTGCCGCCGCTGCCAGTGTACGGCCAGCGTGGTGCTCCGTGGGATGCTTGCTGGGAACTTATTTCGGTGAGAGTGACTTATGCTACTTGCTCAGAGAGGCAGAATTAGAACACACGTCAGGGCACACCGGGAGTCTGTTTCGGTAATGCATGCCGCTGTGCCATTATTTTTAGGTACTTGGTAATGCAAGCTGCATGGGATGAGAGTCTCTGCTTCCCCACCCTCGGGTTTCCCGGCCTAATATGATCATTGTAACTACACTGTTCAAGTTCTGAGGAGAAAAGGCGTGCTTTTGGGCTCTGGACACATGTCTTAAAACATGAGGCCACGTTTCAGGAAGGCCTCGTCAAACCTAATATTTACTGAGAAGCAAAAGCGCACTGCCACGCACGGAGTTTTTATCTTGGCTCCGTGGCACTACAGTTCAAGGCCCGCAAGTGGCATTCTTTAGATCCCAAACAGAAATTTGGTCCAGAAAAAAAAAAACAAAAAACAAAAAACAAACATTTTTGGCTTATTTTCAAAATCTAAGTGGGGGAAAGATGATACACTGTGTTATAAACTTTTATTTCTATTGTCTTTTTTATCAGCAACTTGCTTTTGTACTCTGTGCAAATGAAAGAGCCTGTGAACATTGTGACTATACTTGGACCACTGCAAAAGTACTCTACCCAAGTAACGGTGTTTCGGTCATTCTTTTAAAAAAAAGCAAAACTGCCCGGCTGGTGTTGCTCAGTGGTTGGGCATCAACCTATGAGCCGGGAGGTCATAGCTCAATTCCTGCTCATGGCACATGCCTGGGTTGCAGGCTTGATCCCCAGTGAGGGGGTGTGTAGGAGGCAGCCAGCAGATCAATGATTCTCTCTCTTCATTGATGTTTCTCTCCCTCCCTCTCCCTTCCTCTCAAAATCAATAAAAATACAGTTAAAAAAATAAAAAAGCAACCTCCCCCTCTCTTTCACACACACACACACACACACACACACACACCATCTCAGGCGTACAGACTGAGAAAATTAGACCAAGGACTCATAATTTACAGTAACATCTTTGTCATGTCCTGAAAACGCGCAGTCAGGAAGAAATAAAGGTGGAGGGCATGGCCTGCCAGAGTTCGGTGACCCCTCTGTTGCAGCAGCAGGAACGCAGGCCTGGTGATGCCACGTGCCAAAGCCACACCCTGTGGGGATGGCCCGCTCGGGAGCCCGGCAGGTGACCGTCCTGCCCCCGAGCTGGCAAGCTTCACAAAGGCAATGTCACTGGGTGCCGGGAACACGCCTTTGAGAATAGTCACCGCCTCGTTCTAAGGAGATGAACCGCTGTTGGCGGCTCCCCAACCAGCCAGTGATGGAAGGAGGGCTCCTTCCCCACTGCCCAGCTTCACCCCTGATCCATGGATGAGGCAAGCACCTACTGTGTGCAAGACGGTTGAGAGATAAGCAAGGAGATGCAGTTCTGAGGTCCCTGCCCTCCCTGCATTGCTTGGTGCTCACCAGCAAAGCCAGGGACACCCCAAATGGAAGAAAGCCCGGCAGTGGTGCACTTATCCTAACGTTTGCAAGCAGAGAATTCTGAGAAGAGGCCCCTAAGCGTATGCGGAAGCTTTGCATTTTGAAATGCCTCTCTCTGCACTGACTTGACCCACGAGGAATCTGTCAGGAATCTAATCTTCCCGGAGCTCCCGGCCTCGCCCGCCTTGCCTGGGAGAGAGGAGAAGCCTCTGCTGGTTTCTTCTGCTCCGCACGCTGCTTCCCCCCGGAGAGCGCAGCTGTCTGGGCAGAAACCCTAAAAGCAGTTGCGCTCTCCTCGGATAAGAAGGCCTCGTTCCGATCCAGAGGAGCGGGCGCTGGCGGCCCCGAGCCTAGTTCTCCCTGGAGGGCCTGCCTGTCACGGGGCCGCTTCCCTCCCTGCTTACACGAGGGCTTTCCTCCTGACGTCTGAAGGGAGAGGGCAGTGCGCAACATTTCAATTGGACATGGAACTGAACATGTACCACACGTCCTTTTCCCCCGCCACAAAATACACCCCCTGATCTCTGTGCAGGTCTTACAGAGTAACCGCTCAAACTAGGCCCCTGTAATTCTGTGGGAATGGAAGCAGAAGAGCTTGCTTGCTTTTATTTATGTATTTATGTATGCATTTATTTTTTCAATATATTTTATTGATTTTTTTACAGAGAGGAATAGAGAGTTAGAAACATCGATGAGAGAGAATCATCCATCAGCTGCCTCTTGCACACCCCCCACTGGGTATGTGCCCACAACCAATATACATGCCCTCGAGCGGAATCGAACCCGGAACCTTTCAGTCCACAGTCCGACACTCTATCCACTGAGCCAAACCGGGTAGGGCACAAGAGCTTGCTTTTAGAAACCAAACCACTGGGAGATGTCAGGGACCCCGTGGAAGACCAGCCACCGTAACTAGGAAGGGTCAGTTGGAGAGAAACTGCGCAGTGCAGAGAAGGATGGGGTGGGTGTCGGGGAAAGTAGCATCAACCGGGAACGATTTCACTGAGTCCGTTTTCCCCAAAGAGAATGTTTTTCTGTGCTGAGTTTCTCATCTGCAGCTCAGACTCACGCACAGGCCGGCAATCATCCGCGGCCGGCCGGAGAATTGATGAATAGGTCTAGCCTGGAGGTGCAATTACTCTGCTCGCACATAAATGCCTTGCGATGCCCCGTGGCTGTGTTTATTTCAACGCATTAATCTAGGTTTCTTGGGGAAATACATTCAGGGTGCTGCCTCCGTAAATTCTCTACAGCTCAAAGATGGCCTTACGTTGTATTTTAAAATATGACTTTTCCGTACCGAATTAAGGGCTCACTGGTATCTAGGAAGTGAGCTGAATTGGGAGTCTGTCATCAGGGCTATGTGTAAATTCCACTGGCTGTAATGAGTCTGGGTCATTGGTTCCTGATGCATCATGGAAAACATTGAGGCAGAAGGTCTCGAAATCTGCATGAAAGGAAAACAAAGCAAAAACCTCCCTGAAGACGCAGACCTACGTCAGTGTTTTATTTGAACACAATAGCTCCGGCTCCATTAATTGTCCCTTCAGTCATTGCTGGGAAGATGCTCATCTCAAGTGCCCCGCTGTGCCGCTCTGTGTCCCAGAGGCCGGGGGTGTGCTCGCATCCCACCTTGAGCAAGACACTGTGTTCCCCAGAAAACAGTACAATGGCCCGAGGAGCTGAAATGTGCGCAAGAGAAGTGCTCCTAGGACCTAATCATTCTAGCATTCTAGGATTCGCACATGAATTTTTAAAAATAATGCACAGCCAGACATTTTCTTGTACACTAGGAAACCAGGCCTCAAAGGAATCAGAAGCCAGACCGGCAGGGCTGAGCGAGGTACCGTGCACGTGTGCACATGGTGGGCACGGGGAATGCAAACGGCCAGGTGCTTCACAGAGAATCTCTGGATGTCACGGGGCAGCCAAAGCACTGGCTTTCTTAAGCAGTGGTCGGCAAACTGCGGCTCATGAGCCGTGACTTGCCCGCTCTGTTGACTAATGAGTTCCGAACACTGGAATAGGGGCTTAATCACAAGGAACAACAACAGCCTGTAATTATTGGAATCCAGAGTCTAGGGCAGTGGTGGGCAAAGCCATCAGTCAACAGAGCCGCAGTTTGCCGACCACTGTCTCAGAGAGCAACAGCGATTCCAAACACAGGGACAGCTGGTTGTCAATGTCAAGTTGTGCAGCCCTCGCCCTTCTGAGGGTGTCTGCTCTGTATTCGACTTACCGAGTCCCTGCAGGGAGAAACCTCCGAGAGGGAGAGCTGTCCAACTTCAGAGAGAAGCGTCTGGGACACTCACAAACACGGGCACGCTGAGTGAGATCAGCAACATGTCCGTGACATGAATATCATGCCCACCTTGTTTTCTGCAGTTACCATGGAAACATACAAGCAGGTGTTTTAATGCAACAGTGAAAGCATACATTTAAACAATAAGTACATCTCTTCATCCTACATAAGAGCACCTTGGGGCAGACACAGGCTCTAAGCTCTGGGAGTTTGCGGTGGAGCTTGGACAGCTGATGAATTGTCTGCACTTGGCCATATAAAGCTCTCCCTACACATTCATCTCTGTGTACCTCACACCCCTCCTGGAGAGTGGGATAACGAGAATGCTCGAATCCTTTGCTACGTTATTTATTCTTCCCTTAGAAAAGTCAAGATGACAATAACTGACGAATGTCTTAACATGTTGTGCTTTTTAACCATTGCTAAATTGTCATCTTACCAGGCTTCTCATACGGTCAACCAATGCCCACGTCCCATGCACTCCGTCTCATTACTCGGCACTTAGGATGACATGCCAGGCACCGCGCTAGGCGCTGGGGGTCCAAATGGAAGCCAGTGGCCTCTGCCCTCACGAAACACATTCCAGTGGAGAGCCCAGTCCAGAATAAATAAGCACGAATCACTCATTGCAAATGGTGGGAAGCGCTTTGCAGGAAAAGGCTGAGCACACAGTGGAACAGTGGAGCAAGGGTGGCCTCACATAGACTAAGGCTGGAGTATTTTTGGAGGGGAAAAAAGTGAAAATTAGGCAGAGATCTCCGCCCATGGGAAATCCGTCTGGCAGAAGTAGGGCAGGACATTCCTCAGGAGTTCCAGGCGAGGTCCCAGCCTTCTGCTCATCCTACCCAGTCATCCTTGAGCAATCTGATCCAGGCCTGTGGTTTCCGATATCATCTAACACTGACAACTCTAAAATTTATTGCCTGACTCACCCTTTTCTTTAGAGCTTGACCTGGATATTCCCTTACCTACTTGGCCTCTCCGCTGAGATGTCTCTTCGGTGTCTCACACGTAAAATAGCTCCAACTATTAAGTGTTCATCCCCCCACGCCCACCTCACAAACCTGCCCCTCCTCTAGCACTCTCTCCCTTGGTGAAAGAGAGCTCCTTCTCTACAGTTATTCTTACCAGAAACCCGAGAGTTATCCTTGACTCCCCCCACCACACACACACACACACACACACACACACACACACACAATCTTCCTGGTATACGGCTACATGGGACAGGGGGAGACAAGGATAATTCTTGGTGAAAGCCACGTCTCTTCAATTCTCTCTTTAAAACTTATTTCAAATCTGTCATGACTCTTTTTTTTCTTTTCAATTTGTTTCCTTAAAATATATATATATTTTTTAACCCTAACTGGTTTAACTCAGTGGCTAGAGTGTCCGACCATGGACTAAAGGGTCCCCGGTTCGATTCTGGTCAAGGGCATGTACCTCAGGCAAAACCCAGGTTCAATTCCCAGCCCTGGTCCAGGCCTGTGCAGGAGGCAATCAATCGATGTGTCTCTCTCACATTAGTGTTTCTACCCTTCCCTTCCACTCTCTCTAAAAATCAATGAAAAAATATACTAAAGGCCCGTTGCACGAAGAGATTCGTACAATAGGCCTTCCTTCCCTTGGCTTCTAGCATCCGTTTTCCTCCTCCGGCACCTGGGACCCAGGCCTTCGCTCTGCCATACTCAGGCGGAGTCTTTGTCTTCGCTGCAGACTCCAGAGTCTGCAATCTTAGTCTTCGCTGTGGCCAGAGTGCAGCTCCTGTAGATCCCTTCACCCACCCCCCCCCGCCCTGCCTCTCATAGCAGGCGTCCTGCCCCACCCAGCCACTTCATGCCTGGAGCGGCTTGGTGGCCACCATTTTTGGCCTAATTTTCATATTCCCCCCTGATTGGCTGGTGGGCATAGTGGAATGATGGTTAATTTGCATGTTTCTCTTTTATTAGTGTGTGTGTGTGTGTGTGTGTGTGTGTGTGTGTGTGTGTTTTTAATTGATTTATACAGAGAAAGAAAGGGAGAGGGATAGAGAGAAACATCGATGAGGGAGAAGCATCGATTGGCTGCCTCCTATATGCCTATAGGGACTGAGCCTGCAGCCCAGGCATGTGCCTTGACCGTGAATCAAACCGGTGATCTCTTGGTTCATGGGTCAATGTTCAATCACTGAGCCACACGGGCTGGGAAATTTTCTGACCAGGTATTGAATCTGAAACCTAGCAGGACAATGATCTAACCGACTGAGCTACTTGGCCAGGGGCAAATCTGTTATTACTCTCGAGGTTGCTTCTACCTCAGCATTATAGGCTTGGGTTCCTGGAATAGCACCAGTTTAATCTCAACATCGATGTCTGAAGACAACCACAGGTATGGGGCCACAGACGGAGCGCGGGAGTCTCAGACAGTGCAGGGCTCTTCCACCTAATGTTTTCCAGGGTATGTCATGGCAAGGACTCTGCACGGACGTCACCCAAATGACTCGGCAGTTCCCTTCCTGGTGGCTCATGGGGCCACCAATAGCTTGAAATTAATTCCCCCATGGGATCTGGCAGGAAGGGACAGTGTGGAGATGTACTTCTGCACTGTTGCCAGAACAATGGAACTCGTCATTCCACTTGTTATCTATTTTTAAAATGTCAAATTGAATCGCCAGTTAAAAATTCAGTCTCTGTCCGGCCAGGATGATTTATTGGTTAAGTGTCGATCTATGAACCAGGAGGTCAGAGTTCGATTCCTGAGCAGGGCACATGTCCAGGTTGCAGGCTCGATCCCCAGTAAGGGATGTGCAGGAGGCAGCCGATCCATGATTCTTTCTCATCATTGATGTTTTTTTATCTATCTCTCCCTTCCTCTCTGAAATAAATAAAACATATATATTAAAAAAAAAAATTCAATCTGCAAGTAAAACACCAAACATATCTTAGCTCCATGTGGTACAGCTGCTTAAAAAAAAAAAAATTAAAGACATTTTAAGAATACCTTCAAAGCACAATATTACTTCAACGTTTCAAGAAAGGTTTAAAAAGTGAGACCAACTTGCTAGACAAAATTGTAATTTAATTCACTTAACTATAATTTACTTAAAGTTTCTGATACCTCATTTTCTGTCAGTCCTTCGGGATAGTTTTAAAAAACCAACCAAAACACCACAAACAACATGTCCTGGAATGGAAACAGATTAATCCTTGCCGGGGCTTCTGAAAAAATAGCGTCGGAAAACAATCTCAACGTGTGATTACTTGCCAGTATATAACATCGATGTCCGTTTGCAGCAAATATTGCTATCATCGCAAGATAAATTTTACGACATTCCAAATAGAAAGCAATGTAAAACTTTATGGATATCCTGATTAACGTTCATAAACTATAAAGCAACTAGATTATATTTATGACACAGGATGGAAAACTTCAGTGAATGCACAAATAGGCCTGCGTAGGAAACCAGTAATTATCTCTGTAAAGCACAATTACTGGTGCTGCCGCCATTATCACACGATGGCTGTGACTCTTAACTTGGTTACCCATAACCTTAATAGCTCAGGCTCTCTGCTGGAGGATGTTAGAGGTCTGCATTCCCTGTATTTGCTCTAGCACTAGACGAGAGGAATTTTATCACGCTTTCCATCTGAGATAAGCTAAGCCCAAAGTAGTTAAATGGTGTGTTATTTTTTATCAGCATTTTCAGGGAAGTCGAGTTTGAATAGTAGTGTCCAGTTCAAAGAAATGCCCTCAGCTCTCATTTACTTCCTTTTAAACAGTCGCCGTCTTCGATCCGCTGATCTGAACTGAGATGCATGGCTTCAGCCAGTCCTTTCAGGAATCTGGACCCATCTCTCCTCTTCATCTGGTGACACACAGACAGCGCTTCTCTATTTTGAAACCTTTGAAATAATAGGTCTCCATGCAATAGTGTCTACTCATTCCAGAACTGTCTAGATTAAACTACTAGTTAATGTTTTAATGTTTAATTTTAAAGCCTATCTTTATATGTCATTTAGTTATAGAATTATTGTGCATTACAGGAGTTGAATGCTGACTTGTAGAGAGTGAAATTGTTATTTTTCCTGAAGCCAAACTTTTTTTGTTTTTAATATGTTTTTATTGGTTTCAGAGAGAGAGAGAAATGTCAATGATGAGAGAGAATCATTGATTAGCTGCCTTCTGCAAGCTGTCCCCTCTCCCCCCCCCCCCCCCCCCCGGCTCCATCCACTGGGGACCAAGCCCAAACCCAAGCATGTGCTCTGACTGGGGATCAAACAATGACCTCCAGGTTCATAGGTCAACGCTCAACCACTGTGTCATATTGATAAGGAATCTTGGGGCTGGAACCCAAATTCTTTGTCTGCTGGAATCGAAGAATGAATCCGAGGGAAAGGGTCCCACTGAGTTCTTTTTCCTTTGGCTTATAAAGACTGCAGGCCCTGGTTCCTTGACACCCCCTCTGATTGGTCACTATTCCTTTGGACTGGTTACTATAGTAACTCCTGGGCTCCAAGGTCTAACCTTTTTTCTGTTCCCTTTGGGCTTTTTTCCTCTCCTTCCCTTTATTTTGAAAATATACACTTTTGCTGTTCCCAGCTTCCTCCTCCTATGGAAAAGTACCTACTGCAGCTTTCCAGCTCCCCCGTTCTATGGAAATATACCTTCTGCTGCTCTGCAGCCCTGTGCTTCCTCCATGGTCCCCTTAATTTCCAAAATTTCTAAAATTTCCTAAACCTGTCCTATCTTACCCCAAAAATTCCTGTTTTAAAATCAGCCAGGCCCAGAGCCATTCTCTATTCAGTGGGCTAAGTTCTCCTTGAAGAGTCAAAAACTCTGATCTTGCAAATTAGCTGTGAATCATGTCTGCTTTTCCACACAAAAAGGGGAAGTGGATAAGCAAAATTAATAATGCTTTCTATCTACAAGATCAGTTTGTCTCTCATTTCTTTAAGTATTTTCCCTTCTGAACTTCACAGTATGAAAGTTTAAAAAATTAGAATTTTCCCTTCTGAACTTCACAGTATGAAAGTTAAAAAATTAGAATTAGAAAGCCTCAAATCCATATCTGCAGGTATCAGAAGATAGGCCTACAGGAATTTCTCACTTTGATACGTCTGTGACTTTAAGAAACATGGTATAATGAAACCAGTTCTATCAAAAGCTAGTTCATGTAAACCAGAGTTACCTTTCTAAGGCATCTCATATACATTATCATGAAAGGACATTGCATGAAACAACACTATTCAATGACCTGCCATATTTTATTTGGAAAAGAACCCTTCACTATAGTAACCTGACAGTTCAAAAATAAACATATTTTGTTACTTCTTTTATTGGTGACCATATCTCCAACTGTGAAGGTAGGGTACTGGCTATCTTAAACAGAATAATGAATAGTTTCCTATTGATCTATTATGTAACCTGTGATCTGGTTTCTTGACACTTGGATATATTCCAAAGGTTTTGCCTCCACACACCTAGTTGCTTTTGGATCTGACCCTGATTACTCTATAACTCAGGAATAACGTTTGTTAGCCCCAAATTCCTATAACTTTGGTGTTATAGTCTAAACTCCTGAAGGGTTCTCATGTTTTTATTAAAACTTAATATTGTCCCTTTGATATGTTTCCCAATAAGCCACCCATTCTGTTGTTCAATTTGGTGCACCTCCTTCCAGCTACTGTTAAGTGGTTTGCAATCATTCTGTTTTGCTTGCTCATTTTGGGGAGTTTGGATGGTGATCAGGCCCTGAGGGTCTTTCGAATAGTGACTAGCTTACAGGAAGGCCAAGATTATGAATAAAGATGTTTTCAGCATTAAGGGGGGAAAAAACCTTGTCTAAACATCTCTTAAATGCTTGGTGGTTGTAAAAGGGGGCAAAAAAAGTCACACATAACAAGAATTCTAGAGATAGGGCAGTTTTGAGGAATAATTTAGTGATTCGACAATGACATCATTTGCCCGGATGTTTTCCGTATTTCTGCTTTCCTGAGTTCAGCGTGTTGGGGTTTTGGGGGGCTGGTTCATAGGTGGATGCTCAACCGCTGAGCCATGCCAGCTGGGCTGATACACTATCATTAACTGAAGTTCATTGTTTTCTCTGATTTCCTTAGTTTTTACCCATGTCCTTTTTCTGTTCCAAAATCTTATCCAGGTGACCACCTCACATTGTCATATCGTGGTAGGCTCCTCTTGGCTGCACAGTTCCTCAAGTTTCCTTTGTCTTGACCTTATCTTGACAGTTATTGGATTAATTTTAACATTATTTTTATTTAATCCAATATAAGATCATAGCACGTAATCCATACGAAGGGCTATACTTGTTACCTATTTTGCACCACGTTTGAGAAACCCAATGTGTGAATTACACATACAGCATGTGTTTTGTAGAATGGTCCTCGGGTTTTTCTCATGATTAGACTAGGGGTGTGAGTATTAAGAAAGGAAGGCCATAGAGGAAAAGTGCCATTTTAATGACATTATCCCACGGGCACATACCATCCACATGGTTTATCACCCTTGATGTTGATTGACATTGGTCATCTGGCTTTGTGTTTGTCAAGTTTCCCCCCTGTTACTCTTTCTCCCCACACACACTTAGCATGGGGAGTTAGGACCTTCCTCCTTGGGGACTGAGTATCTACAAAAATCACTTAAATTCTTCTGCATGGGATATTCGTCTCTTCTCCCAATTGTTAAATACATGTACTCACTTATTTATTTAGATCAGTAAGGCTCCTGGGTATTTATTTTATGCTTTGAGTTGTCATCCGAAAGTGTATTCATTTTGCCGCTCCAATGGGTCCAGCCGCTGGGAGCTCTTTCGGTGGCTTTTGTCTCTCTGTTACGTACCCTGGTCCAGTGATGGCTGTGGATGAGGCATTGACCCGAGTGGGGAGCCCAGGCCCAACTGTGCTGATAGGCGGTGAGACGGGGAAGGCAGAAAAAAACAGTTAAGCAGAGCCTGGAGCCAGGGTGGGGCTTGGTATTTGTCTTTATAAGTCCTCTAGACACTTTAATCTCTTTAAAATACACACAGGTAAAAGGCCTGGCCCGAGTCATGAAAACCCTTAAAGCATTAAAAAATAAACCCATAAAACCAAGAGTGATCGTTGGATGGACACGGGAGGATGCCACTTAACCGTTTACATCTGATGAGACTGAGAACACAGCTGCTGTCTGTTCTTATTGCTTTCATACTTCCCATACACTATATGCTTTTTCCTTTTAACAGGAATGTGGTAAAACGTTAATTATAATGTGAGCATGCCAGGATTTTTGATGCTCTTCAGAACTTCTCTGAGAATGCCAGCAGTGTAGGATTACAGAGGAAAAGGACTTGATTGTAAGTCTCATTTAAATTCCTGCAAAGAAAGACTTGATCTTCAGAAATGCTGTAAAAAAAATGTTTTCCAATGAATAGGTAATTTTCCCTCACAGGGGAAATACCTTCTAGCAGGATTTAAAAATATTTAGGAAACGTGTAAGTTGTTTTCATTTTGTTCTCCGATCATTTCCTCGTTCGCATTAACTGATGATGTTGTAAAGCCTTGTAGGGGGCAAAGGATGCATGAGAGGGTTGAGGGTGCTGTTTGATAGGCACGGACAGATTAAAGACAGAGAGGCAATATTAATTCATAACCCCTCCCACAGCCCATGTTTTATGGTTTCGGTCCCGGGAAGTCCTTTCGAGCAGCCTTTCTATTAGTATCTGCTCCATATCTACTTTGTACCAACAAGAGAAAAAATGGCAGGCTAGGTGTGAGGATCCTACATGGAACAAGTCCCAGGCGCGCTAACAAGCAGCTGGTGAGTACAGGAGGCATAGTCGGGATAGACACGTAGGCTGCAAGTTGGAGCACTGCAAGCCGGGTGCTGTGTGTGCAAGCTCAAGGGAGGTCAGCTTACCCCGAACTGGTGTGGGAAGAGAAAGGGGAAGGGGCAGCTCCTCAGAGCTGATAACTACACTACCACTGCATCCTCAGGAACAAGGGGGAGACCCCCAGCTGAAGGGAGGGGGAGGGGTGCAGAGGAGAGGCGGCACTTGGAGCCAGGAAAGACGTCTGAGGGAAGGACAGGTCTTTCAGTGGGGCTGGGCCATCGAGTTTTAGGCCTGCGTTGTCCCGTAGAAGTGTTATGCAAGCCCGCCTATGTCATTTCAACGATCTTAGTGGTCACTTTAAGAATGTAAAAACAATCAGGTACAGTGGATTTTAATATTATTTTTATTTAGTCCATTATAAGATCATAGCATGTAATCATTACAACGTTATAATTTTTCATTTTTAGCACCACATTTGAGAAATCCAATGTGCGGGTTACACATACAGCCGGTCGCAGGTTGGTCTAGCCAGGTTTTAAGTGCTCGGCAGCCACAAGAGGATAGTGCCGCCTGCAACACTGGACAGCATAGTGGCAAAATCAAGTCATGAGGAAAATCCACCGAGATTACAGGAGAGCAGATTGGGCGGGGTATTGATTGTTGACAAAGTTATTTAACCAAAGGGCAGTGGGAGACTCGGAAAAAGTGTATGCACAAGGAATTATCTGTAACTTCAGCTTTCATTGTGGAGAATAGATCAACCAGAAGCCAATTAAGTTCCAAGCAACATATTTTAATACTTTTGACTAGGGCAGTGACGTGGGGGTGTCGAGAAGCTGGAGTCAAGAGTCGTTTAAGGAGAGAATGAATTAAGCGAGGAGACAAGAATGACTAGCTCACCTCTGCTCTTTCCACCCCACCCCCCACCCTCACCTCCTCCTGGGAGAACAGTAGAACCATTTTCAAAACTGGGAGAAACAAGAGAAAGAGAGGCAGGATTGGGACATGTGCTCAGGTGGGGACAGCTTACATGGTAAGAACTGGCCGGGAGACATCAACTGGGATGTTCCTGTTTGAAAACAGAGAGGTAGACGTCACCAACTTATAAAGAGTAACTGAGGCTGTGGGGTTGGATAATAGTATGATTTAGGGTGAGCAGATAGGATGGTAATTCTCAATCCTGATTTTTTAAGTAAGAGTTGACCGGGAGGTGATTTAAAATGCAAAGTTTGGGTCTTTCTCCCCAAAGATGCTGGTTCGATGGTATGAGGACTGAAAACTAGCCCCCCAGAGACTCTGGTGCAAGTGGCTCTGAAAGACACTCCTTCACGAGCCCTGGGGTGGAATGACAAATAAGATGACTCAAGAAATTGCCGGCACATCTGGAAGTTTAGAAGACAAGACCCTTTGAAAAGACAGGAAAGGAGCTACTAGAGAGATGAATGGGAAGGGAAAAAAATCAGAAGAGTGCTATCTGCTCTGAGAGTGGAGGGGAGTCGGACTCTTCCCTGAAGGGGCGCTGGGCTGGAGGTGGGACAGCTACGCGGGTGTCTTACTTGTCGGGGCAGCCAGCCAGTGTGGGAGAAAGGCACCCTTCTTTGGCTACTTCTCCAGCTGTGGGTCTTCTTAAGAGTGCCAGTAAGCCGAAACCGGTTTGGCTCAGTGGTAGTGCATTGGTCTGCGGACTGAAAGGTCCCGGATTCGATTCCAGTCAAGGGCATGTACATTGGTTGCAGGCACATCCCCAGTAGGGGGTGTGCAAGAGGCAGCTGGTCAATGTTTCTCTCTCATTGACATTTCTATCTTTCTATCTCTCTCCCTTCCTCTCTGTAAAATATCAATAAAATATATTTTTTTATAAAAAGAGTGCCAGTAAACCCATCAGATTTCCTGAGTGTTTGAAGAAGGTGGTTCCCTGCCTCACAGGTGATGTAGGGGCTAGGACAGCACCATATGCTAGACTGGTGGGGGTGGGTGGGACTGGAAGCAACCTCGGTACTTGAGTTCCAGGTAGGAATGAATTCAGAGCCAAGACCCCAACCATAAGAGAACATTTATTTGGAAAATCACAGAGGTGGATGAAGTTGTTGAAGAAATGGGTTTTAGGAAACACGTTTTATAGAGGCAAAGGAAGGGCACCAGGAGCTTGGGAGTGAGGAAGGTAATGGTAACCCACCTGGGGGAATGGAGAAGGGGAGGGAAGGGCACAATTGTGCTCCCAGGAGGAAGAACGCATGGGGGCCTCCTAGGGGCTTTAAGGGTGGAGATTTTGGGGAGGAAGATCCCAATGGAATCTTCGGCGGCTTTCCAGGTGTGTCTTTTCAGGGTGTAGATCTCCACGAAGGGACTGATGGATGGTTGGAACCAGGGCAGGGGTCATTATCCAATGCAAGCTGGTCCTGAGGTCAGCGAGACGTCTCGGCTGGTTTTGCCGCTTTCCTGGGCCTGGAGCTGACATACAACTGAGGCCTAGATGTTATCTTCAGGGGGGAAAGGTCAGGGGGTAGGAAAGGTCACCCTGGGGGGGAAGTCCCAGCTTACAATTGTCCTTCGAGAGGCACCCGGGGCTTTCTGCCCTGGTGACCTTCTGTTCCTGGCCTATCGCGTAGTCCGTGCTCTGCTCCTGCCTACCAGAAAAGGAGCAGAGAGACCGAGGAGAATGCCAGTTGAGTGTGACCATTGGATTCAGTAACTCATGCCATTGGTGACCATTTGGATGACCTGGTCAGGATTGAAGCCAAGTTTCAAAGTGAGTTGATTCAATGTGTGTGTGAGTGTGTGTGTGTGTGTGTGTGTGTGTGTGTGTGTGTAAAAAGTCTTTTTAGCCATTTTGATTATAAGGAGAAGGAAGCAGAAAGTAGAGTGCATGCATGTTCTCTTGGGAAATACTGAGATATGCATGCTCTTTTTCTGAGTCTGTCCTTCGTTGTTTCATTTATATTGTGTGGGTGGATTTAATAATGTGTAAAACCACAGACTCTGCTTCATAGAATACAATTATTAAATAATATTGTGCTTGTGTAACCGGACACCTGAATTCTGCTGCCTGCCACAACATTGTGACAGGTGCTGGTAAAAGGAAAGAGGTTTATTCGAGTGCCGGCATGTCGAGAAGATGGGGGACTTTTACCAGTCCTCAAAACCCATCCAAAGATCTCTGTGTAGGCAGAGGTTTTTATAAGGAGGGAGATTAGAAGCAGAACAAAGGGATTGGGAGGCGCAGTGGGTATCTTTCCCCAGAGGATGAGGGACTGAGGGAGTGTCACTTCCCAAGGTTTTCTCTCCCAGTGTTGTAGGCATTCTCTCTCTCTCTCTCTCTCTCTTTCTCTCTCTCTCTCTCTCTCTCAACAGTTTGCTGCTGTTTTATTGTGGATATCTGATCTGGGCTTTGGTGACTGGTGCCAGGCAGGCATTTCCTTCTCCCTCCAAGCAGCCTCCTTTTAAGCTGTTAAAGAAAAAAAAAAGCTAGATAAGATAGAGTAACACAGGGTTTTATTTACACATTTTAAAATAACAGAAGGTCAGCTCTCAGCCTTAGAGCAGAAAGAATGTATAGCCTTTTTTATTGCTTACCTGGGATGTTGTTAATTTGTGGTTGCACTTGTACATTCAAATCAGTCAAATTATGTTCAGTTATACTATCACTTTTTCAGCTGATTATGGCAATGGATAAACCATTTTGCAGAGAAACTATAGCTGATTACTGATGGTTTGAAAAAGAAGTACCAGCCTATTGTAGGGTGGGGTTGGATGAAGTCTTCTTTTACATTTCATTCTTTTACGTATTCCTGATTACTTTTTCAAATCAATAATTCTTTATTTTAATCTTGCTTTTTAAAAATATATTTTTAATGATTTCAGAGAGGAAGGGAGATGGGGAGAGAGAGAGAAACATCAATGATGAGAGAGAATCACTGACCGGCTGCCTCCTGCACACCCACTACTGCTGATCAAGCCAGCAACTGGGCATGCGCCCTGACCTGGAATTAAACCAGTGACCTCTTGTGCCCGGGATAACATTCAACTAACTGAGCCATAACAGCCAGGCTATGTTTGAATTTTTAAGCTAATGTTAATGTATTATCTTTAGAAAAAAAATAAAACAAACAAACCCCTGCACGTACCTCATTCTGAGGGCATTTCAAACAAAGCGGAATGATTAAGCAGCATCTTTGAAGTCTACAGCTAGTAAGTTAATACAGTTGAGGTTTCAGTTTGATTCTGTCTCCTTGACACTTCTCACGTCCAACCGTTTCTGTTTTATCCCTGGCCACTCCACACATGGATTATTGCTGTAACAGCTGCTTACGTGTATTAGTTTTCTATTGGGGCAATCACACAGCACCTCAAACTTGGCAGCTTCCAACAATGCAATGTGTTTTCTTACAGTGCTGTCTGCCGGAGGTCTCACACTCTCTCCCTGGGCTAAAGCCAAGGTTCACAGGCTGCCTTCCTTCGGAAGTGCTGGGGCGGGGCCCGCTGTCTCTGACTCCCCTTCCATAGTCACTCCTCCCTCCGACTCCCTCTTCCATAGTCCCATCTCCCTCCACTTTTTAAAAAAATATATTTTATTGATTTTTTACAGAGAGGAATGGAGAGAGATAGTTAGAAACATCGATGAGAAAAAGTCATTGATCAGCTGCCTCTTGCACACTCCCCCACTGGGGATGTGCCTGCAACCAAGGTGCATGCCCTTGACCAGAATCGAACCCAGGACCCTTCAGTCCGCAGGCTGACGCTCTGTTCACGGAGCCAAACAGGTTTTGGCTCCCTCCACTTTTCATCACTGTTGTGATGAAACTGCGTCCACAGGGCTAACTGGGGATACTCTCCCCATCTCAAAGTCAGCAACCTCATCCTTCCCCCATCCCCAATCCCACTTGTCAGGCAACCTAACACACCCAGAGGTTCCAGAGGTGAGAAGGGGAACCTCTTGGGGTTGAGGGGAGGAGGAGCATTATGCCGCCTACCACACGTGCCATTGTACCCACTTCCCTTCTGCTCGTGGTCATGCACTGCCTGCTTCCACCCCCCCTGCCTCTTCCTGCTGTCAGGGCTGGTGGAGACTCGTACATGGTACACAGAGGCCGGCTTGCTGCAGGCGCCTCATCTCTAACGCACCCCACACGGTGCGTTTCCGTTTCCCCAAGTGAGAACCACATTTCCACTCACTTCCTGCCTCTGCTTGGGTGGCCGTGCCCCCTGCTCTTTCCCGGGCTCTCCCACTCACCCAGCACGTCAGACCTTGGACGTCACTTCCTTTTGCTGCCATAGCAACCCATTCCTGTCTCTGCCATAGCACTTGCCACTCTGCACTGCAATTGCCTCTTTAATTACACCCCCGACTGGACTGTGAGCCGCGCAAGTGCCAGAATCCTATTTTCTTCGCCTTGCACTTAAAAGGAACACAAACTTTTTTTTTTGCCTGAAGACATTTCCATTCCTTAATGTTTGACTTGCAGGGGAAATAGATTCGTATAAAGCTGAGGACCGAAATGAACCTTTAATCCCTAAATGACTTGCACTTTAAATCTGCCGGGATGGCTTCGCCCGCACCTGGCCCATTCTTCGTTGACTAGCACCTTAGTGACTCACATTTACATGGCTGGGATCAAAGCCATTGGCATACACCTGATTCTGCCCAACTTTTAATATGACCTTCCTGGTAAAAAATAAACACTCCAACAACTAGATCCAATCACCGGAAAGAGGGAAAGGCTTTCAACTAAAGGTATAACCAGACTGACTAATTATCATTCCAATTTGAGAGGCTGGAATACACGTCTCCCTTGGAATTGATGCAACCTCGTGGAGCTGACAGACAAAGCCAGAGAGAATAGACACTCATGTTACAAGTAACTTGCAATGTTTCTATTACATTCTTTGTTCCATTTAAAATGCCCGTTGAACTGTGACCTTTGCGGACTGGGAAGCCACCAGTTTACAGCTCTACTGTTTTGTGGGGTTTCCTTTCATTGGCGTTTGCAGAGAAAGTAATGTCGATATCCTCGCAAGAATTGGAACCTGCACAGGGTCTTGATATAAGAGGTGAAGTAATGCGAGGGCTAAGCGCATCCATCCCCTCGAGATCCAGACTGTCTGGACTGGTGTCCAGGCTCCGTCACCACCTCAGTTTTTCCATCTGTGGAATGGACCTAAGAGTATCTACCTTGCAGGGCTGTCCGAGGAATAAAATGGGTTAGAGCAGTGGTCGGCAAACTCAGTCGTCAACAGAGCCAAATATCAACAGTACAACGACTGAAATTTCTTTTGAGAGCCAAATTTTTTAAACTTAAACGATATAGGAAGGTATATAGTTATTAACTTAATTAGGGTACTCCTGAGCTGGCCTTTGCTGAAAACTCAAGGGGCCAAAGAGCCGCATGTGACTCGCGAGCCACAGTTTGCTGACCACTCGGTTAGAGTATCTAAAGCATTTTAAATGGTGCCTGGCATATTTTAAACCGTATACCTTCCTGTGTGTTTGGGTGAGAAAAAAAGACTGAAACGTAACCCACTTAGAGGAAGCAACTGTCCCTGTAATTGGAATGAAACTGGAGGGCAATGAAGTCACTGAGGCTGCGGATGAGGTCACCGGGGAGAGAGCCAGCGTAGCAGGTGGCTAACGGCTGGCATTGCCAGACCGTCCCTCACAAAATGCGAGGACGTTTCTGAAACTCCTCTAAAGCCGCGCGCTGGTCAGGAGAGGCGGGGTACGGGATTCTGTAAAGCAAGTTCAGGATTTTAGTAAAAACCAAACAGTACTGGAACTTCTACTTAGAAGCAGTACAAGAGAAATTCAGAAATCCTCCCTCACAAGCTTCTCTTCTTTTCACAGTGACTTTTATTGCCTTGCCTAACATTTGGGGTTTTGCTGTATCGTTGCCGTCAAATTTTTAAAAAGTAAAGATGAGCAGTACTTGTTAAGATACACCAAGTGTGTCTTGATTTTAAAAGACGCATTTGATTGTTTTCAGAGAAATGCCAGTTGTGGGCTGGGTCTCGTCAGTAATTATCTTGGCCGCCCTCGACAAGCTTTGAAATTTGCTCTCATGTGATGACACTTTAAAATGAATTTTTTAAAAAGAAAAAAATGAGTTAATTTAACCAGTTAAGCAAACGAACCTGTTTTTATAAATAGTTACATGGTAACTTGTTGCTAATTCACTTCCATGTCGGTACTATTCTGTACAGTGTAACTGCCCACAAATTTGCATGACTCGTGTGGCTATCTGTGTCCCTTTGTTTCTATTCCTTTGGACCGGAAGTTAAGGTTTGGAAAGTCGGTTTCTGCTTCATCCCCACCGGCTGGCACCAAGGCCCCAGGATTGGTACAGGTGGCTGCGTACGGAGCCCGCTGTTCTTCATTCAGTCTCTGTGGGCGGGCACGGTGCCTGCTAAGCAGTCCCTGCGTGTCTAGTCTCCCTCCTGTCCCTCTGCACCGCTGTTAGAAAGCCAGACAGAAGCTTTTAGTCTCCCTCCTTAAAGCTTCCTCTTGGGAAAAGACCTGGGAGCAGTACTCTCGCCGCGGTATAAATAAGTAAATAAGTCATCAAATGGTGCTCACTCCCCTCAGGGTCCACCTGCCTTGGGTTCCAAGGCCCCGGAGTAAAGTTCTCACCGTGGGGATTTCCCGGGTTTGGTGAGCGGAGAGCAGCAGGTGTGGGGTTCCTGGCACCGACGCAGAGGCAAATGTGTGGTCTGCCTGTTTTCCTGGCTCTGGCTCTGAGTTTCCTGCTTCTTTTCCTTCTTCTGGGTGGGTCTTCTCTTTCTCCGTGGCGGGGCCTCACGTCTGGCTGTGAGAGGCTTTGCCCTGGGGAATCGGAGGCCGCCAGACTCTCCCTGTTGCCCTTCTGCTAACAGGGCTGTCTGATGGTGAAGGCCTGTTGGTTGTATTAGGATGGGCTGAGAGTAAGGGACTTGCCTAGTCTAATGCTAGCATCATCTAAGCAAACCACATAGAACAGTGGTCTGCAAACTCATTAGCCCAAAGAGCCGAATATCAACAGGACAACGACTGAAATTTCTTTTGAGAGCCAAATTTTTTAAACTTAAACTTTTTCCAATGCCACTTCTTCAAAATAGCGCCCAGGCCGTGGTATGTTGCGGAAGAGCCACACTCAAGGGTCCAAAGAGCCGCATGTGGCTCCTGAGCTGAAGTTTGTCGACCACTGACATAGAAGTTAACTTTTCTACCAGGGTTGGGCGTTGCTTGAAGTCAGTTGTTCTAATGGTTTCATTTCTCCAATCTAATTTTGTTTCTGCAGACAGCCCGAAACTCAGATAGCCTGAAACTCATTCTGTTGCTTGAACTCGGCATGGTCTCACTTGACAGGCACATCAGTCACGCTGGCCTCTCTCTCACGGGCGAGGGTAGTGCATCTCTCCCTGCCCTTGTGCGCCCTCCGCAAAGCCGCGGGCCCCGTGGAGGACTGTGGCCTTGTCGATTCCTCGAGTCCTGTCTTCGGGAAGGACTCCTGTGAGCTGAACTTCCATACACAAGCTCAAGTTCTCAAGGCCTAGTTATCTTCATGTTAGGAAGGGCAAGTCTATTTTTTATTTTTACTTATTGATTAGACACAGAGAGAAAAACATTGATTTGTTGTTCCACTTATTCATACGTTCAGTGGTTGATTCTTGGATGTGCCCTGACTGGGGATTGAACCGGCAACCAGCAACAAGCAACCAGCAACCAGCAACCGTAGCTTCTGGGGATGATGCTCTAACCAGCTGAGCAACCTGGCCGGGGCTTTAGAGGAGCCAGAGGGGCCGTAATTTCTCAAGGGATCAGAAAAGGACGGCTCCACGGGCCCCACTCCCCATCCTGACCATGGGTGTGGCCTGTTACAGGCCCCACAGTACCCCGGGCCTCAGCAAACAGGAATGGGATGTATCGTTCACATTTCTCTGGGTTCAGAGCTAGAGAGAGCGCTTTATATTTCCAGGCTGAAAATACAGTCTCTAAAAGTGCACAGGTGGTTAATCCTGAGGCCTATGTTTAAAAGTTTGTTTTTTAATTGGATTTAAAAAAAATTTTAAGAGCATTTGCCCTTAAAAAATCCTTCTACAGAGAGGAAGGGAGAAGGATAGAAACACAGAAACATAGATGAGAAAGAAACAACATCCATCCACGAGCTGCCTCCTGCATGAGCCCACAACCCAGGGATCAAACCATGACCTCGTGGCTCATGGATGGGTGCTCAACCACTGAGCAACACCAGCTGGGTGAGGCCTGTATTCAGAACATATTGTCTATGTCTCCTTTTCCCGATCTTTTCACACCTATTTCAGGTAATTACTCCCCACCGCCTCAGGGCTATCTGTTAACATAATTTAGTCTTCCTGTTACTCCTGCCTCTAATCATAACCTCCTCTGAACTGAACCTTTCTGGCCACATGAAAATCAGTGTAAATCGAACATGAAGTTAAGGAGGCCTTTTTTTTTTTTTTAAATCTTTGGTTATTACTAAGCTTGATTTATGGAAAGGATAATTGACTTTGAAAGATCTGATTTCTCAGAATCAGTCATGTTCTCCGTAAATTTAATTAAAGGCTCTTAACTTTGCTGTGAATGATGGCAATCTTCTCCTCCACTAGAGGGGAAAAAAAAAAAACAAGTTATGACACGGACTTCCTTTAGTTTTATCCAAAGAGCGAGGTATGCAGTGTGGTTCTCGTGTGCTTTACTTATTGTAGCTGTGCTTTACTTATTGTAGCAGCTTCTTTTTCTTTTGGTCTCCCGAGAGACCAAAAAGGCCATGGGATGTATTCTTTCCTGCCTCCGGGCATTTCGGATGTGCCAAGTAGCACCGCGGCCCACAGAAGCAGCCGTGGGAATGCGCAGCACGCGTGAAAGGCAACCCGGTCACACGGAATCCGCTGCTCTCGCCCCTCGGGGGCTGCAGGGCACCCGCTGCCGCCTTCGGAGCTCACATGGGCTTCCTGTCCGACCCCGCCGGAAGTTCTCCCATTCTGACATATTAAGAACTCCGTACCCCGACACGTCTTGTATAGAAAATGGGTAAAGATAAAATGAACAGAGCAGTGGTACCCGTGCCGCACTCTGCGTGGCCTAACTCCCGCAGGTGATGCCGGGTGAGCCTTCAAGTGAGCCTGAAATCTATTCCCTCCGGGAAACGAAACTGTACTCGTTTGCAGCTCAGTCATTTACCCTGCCTGGTAATTCTGTTCTGAGCCCTTCCCTCATCGGCAAGAACACCCGTGATCATAGACGAATGTTTTTTGGGGAGTGCATACAGTGGTAAGGAGACATGGTCTGTTTTCAAATAGCTTAGCCTACTTTTACGCAGGGATAAGACTGAAAATATATAACAGCTGGGAAAGCATAGGTGACGACCAATTAGAATTGAGGGTCTTTATGAGAGCCCCCCCCCCCCCCTTTTCCATCCCAGCCTTTAGTTCCTGCAGTGTGGGAGGTCTGGGGAATCCTGGGGGCAACTCCTGCTGCCGCTGAGTGACCTGTAAGGAGCACTTCCATATTTGATCCGCCAGCTCCTCTGTGCCTGCACCAGTGGAACAGCAGCTTTGTGGATACAGAACTAAACATCCATGTGGATGTCCTAGAATAGGAGGGATGTGTCAGTGCTTCATCTCATGGATATTCAGAAGACAGATATTGCCTATATTGTGAAGGTGATAATAATGTGTTCGATACAACACTGATGCGCCTTCAAAGATCGGGGTCGACTGGAAGCATTTTATGTTTAGGGCCCAAAAGATGTATGGCATGGATAGAAATGCAGTATGTGTACTGTATTGATTTTATGGAATCCTCAGACTTTTAGTTTTTATTTTATTAAATCCGAGGACTCGGGCATACATTTAGACCGGTTCCCTTCAATTTACCCATGAGTCTGAGGGTCATGGTCACTGTCCCCCAGGGAGTGACAAGGGTGAGACTGTCTTCTCCCCCGTCTAAGCGCAGCTGCGGGGGAGCCACAGGGAGGAAGCTTTTCCAAACAAGGAGAAAAGCCACCGGAGAAGCTTGGTGGTTTCCTGGCCGTCGGGAGGCACTAAGCACCTGGAAGATGCTCTTGGTAGAGAAACAAAACAGAACCGAACCACCTTCCTTCCTTCCTTTGGGAAGGCAGGCTTCCAGGGGGGCAAGAACCCGGGGCCACGCTAACGGTGTTGGATCCGGCCCCCGCCTCCCTGTTCTGTGATCGCAGGCGGGTTCCCGCACTCCGTGCGCCTGGGTGGCCTGGGCTGGGCTGGAACACCCACCTCGCTGTGCAGGATGAAATGCAAGCGTATGGAAAGCGCTTGGGGGAGCACCCGACACCCAGCGAAGCCTGCTGTTCCCATGGGTGACGGGGTCACAACCAGGCACCCCAGGACTCTGCAGGCCGTGCTGGCCGCACACAGCAACAGGCAGGAGGCGGAGCACAGCCGGGCCCGGCCGCGGGGAGCGGGGAGCGGGGCGCAGAGCAGCGGGGCGCAGGGCGGGCGCCCGGCCACCCGGGGAGGCCGGATGCGCCTTGACTTGCTCAAGACCAGGGAGGAGGCCTCCGGGGCGGGCGGCGGGCCCGGTGGGAGCGCAGGAATGGGAGCAAGAACGAACACGATGCGGTCGGGGCCGGGGCACGGCCGGCCGGCCGGGTCGGAGTGCCTGCTCCCGGGGCGGGTGGAGGAAGAGGCGCACCAAGGAGCCGGGGGCGTGGAGAGCCGCGGAGAGCTGTCCGAGGCCTCGGGATTTTCCAGTGCGTCACAGGCCCCCTGGACAGACAACCTCGTGGGCTCCGGAGGGGGAGAACGGTGCAAAAGACCTCCGCCCTTAGCTCTCAATGAATATTCGCTTTCTGTCCCCGAGACGGGAAGATCGCTTTATAACTCACGTAGACAGACATCCTAATTTGTCAAAGCTGAAGCCTTTTTTTGCGTATATAGCCTTTGCGCTGCTCGGGGCGTGCATGACTCATCGTCCCTCCCCCGCCCCTGCAGCCGCCTGGCCCACCCGGCGGCGGCCGAGGCTAGCGGCGCAGGGGGCTCCACGCATGCGTCGTTCGGGCAGCCCAACTCCCTCCGCGTCCTCCTCCCAGCTCGGAGCAAAACTAGCGCGGCGGCCCGCTGCGCCGTTGGCGTAGGCCCCGGCCCGCCCCGAGCCCGCGAGCCGCGCGGTCGCCCTACGCCAGCGGCGCCGCCGCCGTGCACGGCCGGCCGGCGGGCGGGCGGGCGCGCGGACGCCGGGAGCGCAGCGCCCCGCGGGCGGGCGGGCGGGCGGGCCGGGTGCGGCTGCGCAGGGGCCGGCGTTGGGCTCCGTGCGCCGCCGGCGTAGCGGGGCGGCCGGCGCGCGGGCCTCCGCGACGCAGCCGGCGCAGCGGGCGCTGTGAATACGCGCTTGGGTGCAGCCGGGCTTTTTGGTACCGAGCGGAGAGGAGATGCACACGGCACTCGAGGGTGAGGTAACTATAAAACCCCGATTTGTTTACATTCCCTCCCCCAGAACCGGCCCCGAGCCGCCGCCGAGCCTGCGGGCCCGCCGCGGCGGGGACGGCCGGGGACGCCCGGGCCGGGGCGTCGCGGCGGCGGGACCTCGGGGGGCCGGGCGCGGGGTCCCCGCGGCGGCGGCGCAGGCGGCGGCGGCGGCGAGCTGGCGGGGCGCGAGGGGGGCAGCGCGTGGGGGCGCCGCGGGCCTCGGGGGGCGCGCTGGGCGGCCGGGGCCTCGCGGGCGGGGGGGACCCGCGCCCCACGGGGCCGCCTCGGGGGCGGGCGGGACCGCGGGGCGGGCGGCGGTTGGGGGGCTGCGCGCGGGGGGCGCGGGCGGGCGGCTCCGCAGGCGAGTCTCGGGGTGGGGGTGGGGGGGCGGGGAAGGCAGGGGGTATCCGGCGCCCCCGGCCTCCCTACCCGTCCCCCCGTTTTCTGCGGGGGTCCCCGGGGTGGGACGGGGGACCGGGGTGCAGCCAGGGCCCCGCAGTTCCGGCCCCGGGAGGCTAACGGACGCGGCCTCTGCGCCCGCCCGGACCTGGGGAGGCCTCGTGGGCGCTTGCTTCCCCCGGAGCCACCGGCCGGCCGGCCGAGGCGGGTTGGCGGGGCGTCACCCCGAGGCCTGCGGGGTCCCCGGAGCTGAGGGCTCGGGGGATCTGGGGCGCGGGGACGGGGGGCCACAGCCCGGCTTTGTTCCTGAAAGCGCGTCGGCCCGTGCGCCCTGGGCTCGGCTCGGCGCGGGCAGCGGGTGGGGGGCCTGGGCGAACCCCTCCCTCCCGGATCCGGGGACCTGCTCGGCTCCCCCGGGTCGCCCCCCAGCCTCCCCGAGCCCCCCAGCCGAGCTGGCGGCCCGCGGGGCGCCAGGCCGCGGCGTGGGCGGCCTCCCCCGGCTCCCGTGGGCTCACGTGGGCGCCGCCCGCATGGCCGCCCTGCGCCCGGCGGGGAGAGGAGGAGGGCCGCCCCCCGCGGACCCCGGCGCCGCGGGCAGGGCCGGAGGCTCCCTCCAGGGCCTGCCGAACTAATAAAGTGACGTTAAAGCACATGGTCTTTTACAAAAGGGCAGACCCTGCGGCTCTGCTGCCTTTCCTAACCAACTGGACGCCCCTCGCCGTGGGTCCCCTGGTTTCGCCCGGAGCTGCCTCCTTCGGGGTGCTCCTGACCTGGGGGTGACAGGTTGGCGTTGCATTGCTGAACCCCAGCGCTGGGATCCCCAGTCTCCGTGCCCCCTGAGGCCCAGGTACAGGTGGAAAGCCCAGGGCGACATGTGGTTAGTGCTGGGGAGCCCCCCCCCCAAAGCCTGAAGCTAGGGCGGTTCTATGGTAGAGGACTTCCTGTTACACACATCTGGAATATTTTTACATAAATCTTCAATATTTGTCCCTTGTTCAAGACCCTGGAGGTCCAGGACGAACAGTCCAGGCCCCTGCCCGCACTGACTGTCCCGGGAGGGAGAGATGGATACATTGTATTAGTTACTGTGATACAATGAAGAAAACAGTGACCGCCTGGAGGGACTTCCTATAGAAACTCTTGAGGCTTTTGAGGAACGAACCTCCGGATGGTGTTTCCAGATGTACCAAATGCATACGCTTACAACAGAAACCAGGGGCACTGAAATAGAATTAGGACTTACATGTGAGGAGGTCATGTATGTTTCAGGGAAGCATGAACAGAAGTGGCAGGTCTAATGGCTAAATGTCACACTATTAAGGACTGGAAATGGTCTTTAAAGAATTTGATTTCTAGTGATAACTATCAGGTATGACTGTGAATGACTGATTAAAAGTAAAGTGGTGCTCTTCCCTATCAAACCTGAATTCAGTGCCCGGTCCCCTGGCGGGGAAGCCTGTGCAGGGATGGCTTTGGTGCCATTCTAAATGAAGTCGTCGGAGAAGCCCTTTCCTGTAAGGTGGTAGCAGGACAGTAATAGGTTACATGTTAACCGGTACTGGTTCTTCCTGTTAGCAGGTTATATTTATTCTAACAGCTTAAAGACTAAATGCAATTCACCTTTTTTGAGCACCTAATTTGAATTATTTTAAGAGGCCTCAGGTTTAGTAAGCAAGTTCTACTCTAGTACGACTGTGGGGGGCGATTAACTGATTTATGGAGAATATAGGCCATTGGTGGTATATACAAGGAAATTATTCAGTGGGAATGATAATTTGCTTTTAAAGAGAATTTGCCCTATTATTCTATTCCCTACTTTGCTCAGCTTTGGAGGGATACTTAAGGTTTCAAACCCTGACCCAGCCGAAACCAGTTTGGCTCAGTGGATAGAGCGTCGGCCTGCAGACTGAAAGGTCCCAGGTTCAATTCCGATCAAAGGCATGTACACATCCCTTGGTTGCTGACACATCCCCAATAGGGGGTGTGCAAGAGGCAGCTGATCAATGATTCTCTTTCTCATCGATGTTTCTGACTGTCCCTCTCTCTTCCTCTCTGTAAAAATCAATAAAATATATATATTTTTAAAAAAAACCCTGACCCATTATTACCAAGTTTGGCTATCTTAATCTTTTTATATGTGCACTTGGAAGGACTAAAAAAATCCTATCTCATGGGTTTATACTGTGACCATTAAATGACATAAGAAACCAAAGCCTACTCAATGCACCGTATATACATAGATAGATGCATTTCAGTTTTTTAGTGGTTGAAGGACTACATCCCCCCCTGAGATTTAATGCTCTCTCTCCTCTGGGCCTTCGCAGCGGTAGTTATCCCACGGTTATCGTTCTCTGACTCATATGACCCATCAAATTTAATTCTGCCTCTCTTGGTATTTTCTAACTTAAAATTCCATAAACACACCCTCTTTACCCTGCCAGACTAAAATCCTTGAGGGGCACTTTCTCCACCGCTTGGTGCCACGTGTTCACGACGCATGACTCGGTGCATTCAAAGCTTGGTTGACACGCTCTTTAATCAAGTTTAAAAAAATGTTGGGTACACCACAAATTTAGCATCAGCCCAAAGAAGTACTTTGGGTAAAAATGTCAGCCCCTGTCTGTGTGGTGCCTACCATGAGAGTGGGAAATACCGTGGGCTGGTGTTTCATATCAAAAGGACATGGTCACTAGTGCCTTTTGATCATCACAAGAGGAAAGTCCGGACACAGTAGAAAAAGGAAAGGCAGTGTAGGCAGTCAAAACAGGAAGCTAGTCTTTTCCTTTATAACAAATTTTATAAACCTATAAAGTCTTCTTTCATTAAATAGTAGCATTCTCATTAAAAATTTAAGCTTAATGTTTCCAGGTTAGAAAAGTGCCCCTTTTGACCCAGCAGCTTGGTGCTGCCCCCTAGTGTTTCATTCCCCGTGACATTTTCTTGAGTTGAACTTCACCTTTTGCACTTTCTTCACCTTTTCCTAAAACAAACCTATTTAAATTACAATTAGACTCCTCAGTGTTATATGTCCTGGTCTAGTTGGCATTTCCACCAGCTGCTGGTTAGGGTTTCTAATAAGATAGACACAGTCATTTTGAATTGGTTAATTTTTATTACTTTTAGCTCCCAGTTTTCCAAATGAGGGGTGAGTTTTGTGTGGAGATAAAACAGTATAATACCAGGTTTCCTTGCAAGACTCTGTAGGGGATTTTTCAAAGCAGGAAAAGGGGTATATGTTAATGGTGTATCTATTAAATTAGCTTTGTATATGAATACCATCAATTTGATTTATTTAATCTGGGCTTTGTCTTGAAAAGTGTGATATAAAAGTTTGCTTTCTGGCCCTGACCAGACGGCTCAGTTGGTTGGAGCATCATCCTGTGCAGCAAAGGATGGAGGGTTCACTTCCTGGTCAGAGCACTTCCCTAGGTTTTGGGTTCAGTCCCCGGATGGGAGGCAACCAGTCAGTACTTGTTCATAAGTTCTGTGAGTGGGCCATACGATGACTCAGATTTTTCCAAAATGAGCAAATATAATCTCAAAAATTTATCATAGAGTATTCAAAAATGTGTTCAGTGGATATAAAAGCAATTTATCACTCAAATTGTAAAGATTTACATAACAATAGCACTCAGATTATTTCCAGCCTCATAAGAGACCACAGTTAATGTGACATTAAAACAACACAATTTATTATATAGTATTAAAGCACAATTTATTGTTATATAGTGGTGGTGGTATTTATAGATGTACGTAAGTATAATGATAAAATCTAAAATCTTTATATTCACTGAGAGTGATAGATGATTTTGTAATTACCTAATTTTATAATTACTCATTATAGTTTAGATATCTTACTATAAAAGAGAAGGAAATATCAGATGGTACTTGTCTTTCCATTAACGCTTCTAATAGCCATGTTTACCCTTACTATGCGCTCTACTTTTGGGGACCATCCATTCCATTCAGAAAAGAGGTTTTGGAGATTAGAAAAGTAAATCAGAATGTTGTAGGAAAGTATCTTTATCCTATTAAGATTATGTACTCTTATAGGACCGGAGTATTGTTGTTAAAAGAATTACTATGAATTGTGTATAGTTATTTTCCACACATAATTTCCAACAAGTAATTAGACTTGTCAATGATCACTTTAGTTCTCAGACTTATTTTCATTCATATAGGAAGTAGGAAATCTAAATAGCCTTCAGCTGGAGTAACAAGACAAAGATCTACATCCCACTGTTCTTTTAATATCTGAATTTAAAAAAAACACATTTCAGATGTGCCCTCACTCTTGTAAACTTTCTTCTGAATTCACTTTATATTTTCTGTGAATTTGTGAGTTTTCAGATAGTGGTTTTTCCCTAGATGCCCACTGAATTGGTAGTTTAAAAAAGTGTAGGGTAAGCCAGGGGTCAGCAAGCTATGTCCCATAGGCCAAGTCAGCCTGTGTCTGAGTTAAATATTGCACACAGCCTTCTCCTTTGTGCCTGTGCTGTGTGTGCCTACTGTGTGCCCTCATGGCAGAATGGAGTAGTTGCCTTGAACGCTGTGCTGCCCGAAAACCTAAAATGTGTACTATCTGGTCCTTTTAAGCCTGCCGACCCTTGGATCCAGTTATTAGTGCTCTGTCATTATTTGACATATTGCTATTACTTACAATAATTATATCTTCCTAGAACCTATAAATTACTTCAGTAGAAATACATTCAGTCAAATAGCAATGCATGGCATGAGTGTGCCTTTTCCTGTCTTCACCTAGGCAATGCCTCTCGTCTCTCCCAGGTGCCTTCTCCCTTAGTAGGAAGTACAGCACCTTTATCAGTGCTTGGACTTGGAATGTGAAGCCCTTGGCCTTCAACTCTGAGCTACCACCTACTTGTGTAGCAGCTCTCACAGTTTACTAATTAAAAAAAAAAAATTTTATCTTCCTTGTACCTCGTTCAGAGCAGAATATATTTCATAATTTTATGTCTTCTTCCTGCCTGTCCCCTTTCCCCTCCCCTTTCCTCCTAGTCTCTTTACCCATTCCCCTTATAGATCAATGGCTGGTGTGGCTCAGTGGTTGGGCATCAACCTATGAACCAGGTGGTCAGTTTTTGATTCCCTGTCAGGGCACATGCCCTGGTTGCAGGCTAGATCCCAAGTAGGAGGCATGCAGGAGGCAGCTGATCAGTGATTCTCTATCATCATTGATGTTTCTATCTCTCCCTCTCCCTTCCTCTCTGAAATCAATAAAAATATATTTAAAAAAACCACACAAAACAATTCATGATCACATGTTTACAGGTCTGTGAACAAATATTTTACAGCAGTGTTTCCCAAAGTGTGGTACACATACCCCCAGGGGTTCGGAAAGAGTTTGGTGGGGGTAGGTGAATTGCACCGAAGTTTGGTGGGGATATGCACTGCACCGTGCTTAGCTGCATCTAATTCTACGTTCTCATGAGTCAAGTCAAGACAGTTTTGTGAGGCGTGAGATGGTCCGGTGTGCAAATAAATGTTATTTATAATATAACTTTTATTTATATTTTATTATGAATAATTTTATTTTTTGTTTATTATTTTGTGTATGTACCAAAAAAATAAAAAATAAATATATTTTGATTGTTATTAAAATACATCCTTTTTTTTGACGAGGGGTACTCAGCGTTATGAAAATTATAGAAGGGGTACACATATGTCAAAAGTTTGGGAAACACTGTTTTAGAATAATAATTCTTAATGCAATTCTGTAGATGAATCATTCTGTTTCTGTGAAGAAATATACTTCACACTGCTATACCTTCTTGATGAGGGGACTGTGGCAATATTGATTTACCTACCTTATCAAGATAAAGAGAATAATATATGACTTGTTATTATGAACCAATGAAAAAATTAAAACAATGTAATATTAGAAAAACATTAGATTGTAATATAGTATTATATATATATGTATATATATATACATAAGATTACATATGTACCAATGGAGAATAATTAGATACTATATATTATATGTAATATATATATTATAAAGCAACAAGGTCATGATTTTGTCCCTATAGATCTTTTTTTAGTGTAGAAATTTAACTGCATAATTTTTTAATGTTCAGAACATACTTTAAAAAAAATTAAACTTACTGGGGTGGCATTGGTTAATAAAATTATATAGTAGTATGTCTCAGGTACAGAATTCTCTGATACATCAGCTGTATAGGATTGCGTGCCCACCACCCAAAGTCAAATCTTCCGTAACCATGTATTTGACCCTTACCCTTGGTTACCCCTCCATCCTCCTTCCCTCCGATAACCTCCACAGGTTGTCTATGTCTAAGTTTTTGCTTGTTTCTGATATTTATTTGTTACTTTTTGTTTTATATCTCACTGAGTGAAATCACATGATCCTCGACTTTTTCTGACATATTTTGCTTAGCACGATATTCCATCAAGATCCATCCATGTTGTTGCGATGGCAGTATTTCATTTTTTCTAATGGCTGAGTAGTTCGATTGTCCATATGTACCACATCTTTATCCAGTCACCTATCAAAGGACACTTCAGTGGTTTCCATGTCCTGGCCACTGTGAATAATGAACGCTTTCAAATTTTTTGAGTAGATACCCAGAAGAGGAATGCTAGGTCATAGGGTAATTTTATTAAATTTTTGAGGAGCCTCCGTACTGTTTTGCATAGTGGCTGTGCCAATTAACATCCCAGGTACAGTAAGTGAAGTAGAGCATACTTTTTAAGATTTTATTTTAATTATAATATTAGCTTTTACAAATAAAGTGAATAATTTTATGTATATAACCAGTATAAATAAGTAATTTTCAAGAAAATAATCATACCAATTTTTAAAAAGTTGAAGAAGGAAACCAGAAAGGTATGCTAAAATCAAATCACCAAAAGAAATTTTAAGAAAAATGCCCTTTAAATTCACTGTAAATATATAGTACATAATATGATTCATAGTTTATAAGAAATATTAAAGCTTTTACTAGAAAGATTTTTGCTTAAACACAAGAACTTGAAGGTTTTGTTGAGGCCTAGATCTTTGGGAATCATGTTCATTTTAATTTTAGTTTTTTAAAAGAAGGAAATACGGGGAAAAAGGAAATATGTATCACATATATGTTGATAAAAACAGTGATACACCAGGAATATTTTTAAAATATAAATAAAGGCAAGATATTACTCCAAAATCAATGCCAAGTATTAATGAGAATGCTATGATCATACTGCTGGTAGCAGTATAACAAAACTTAATTTATCTAGAAACCAATTTGGAAGTATATCATAAGACATTTAAACTTAAAATTTTTGTAGCCTTTCTCTACATTTTAGAATTATCCAAACAAGTAACCAGCTGGAATTAAAATTATTGATTAAAACACTACAAATGCTTGTGAAAAAACCTTGAAACTACCATTTATTTTTTCTACATATGACATAATATGATTTTGTTTAACAGAAACCTTTTTAAGATTTATTATTGTTGGCTTTATTTTTAGGGTTTTTAAAAAAATCAAAGTTGAACGTGAATATAGTTTAAAGAATTAAGTAGGTCTGTGAAATTTTCAGGGAGAAGAAAAAACATCAGTTCCCTTCTTTTATATTCTTTTGCCTAGAGAAGCAAGGACTCCTTTAGGCGGTGATTTTGCTGCTCACTGCCATATCTCCAGCATGTCCGCTCCTTTCTGTTCCTTGTAAGTTTAGCCGTTATCTGATTAAGGAAGGAGGAGGATTTAGCATTCTTTTTATTGCTCCGCAAACCTTACTATTTCCTGTACTCCAGTTTTTCAGTACAATTATATTGTGATTTTGTTTCAAAACAGTATTTAGTGTTACATTATGAATGTTATTTACAACTGAGCCATTGTAGTAAATTGTTTCTTTCTGTACACTGCTTTGTTTTTCTGGCATTCATAATATTCTTACAATGTTTTCCTTTTTATGTTTCTGTGTATCACAAAATGTACCCCAGGTCTGAGTATTAGAATGTAGCTTTGTAAGAAAAGGGACTGTGCTGTGAGAACCCTCTTATGTTTGTAGAAGAATTTATGTAATTTTCATATACAGGATGGAGCAAAAGTAGGTTTACAGTTGTGAGTTTATTGTATTATTTACTAACTGTTGTATTATTTTCCTTGTGAACAACAAGAGAAAGACAAGTATCATATGACCTCACTCATAATGAACAAAATAGATCCAGAGACAAGCATGGAACAGACTGTGGAGTCTCAGAGGGAAGGGGGGGATAGATTAACCAAAGACCTTACAAGCATAACCCACGGACACAGACACAGACACAGTGCTGTGAAGGCCGGGGGGGGGGGGGGGGGGGGGCGTGGCCACGGGGGAAATAAGCAGACCTCTGTAAGACTGAACAATAAAGATCAATGTAAAAAATAAAAGGATCTTGATGGTTTTAATGATTAGTTATGGGGGTAGCTAAAGGTAATGGAGGTGGTGATAGTCTGTGCTGTCAGTTATCAAAATACGTACTATCACTAAAAGATTGCCCTGAACAGGGATTTTTTCTTTGATTGAACCTAATGGAAAAGGAAAGGTGATCTCACCTGACTGCTTATGAATGGCAGGCTGGGTGAAGTCAGACATGAAGCAGCCACCAGCTGCTGAGGGGGACACATACCTGGGAGCGTGAAGGCGGAGGCTTTGCGGGGGGGGGGGGGGGGGGGGGGATGGGATGGGATGATTAGAATGACTGGTGGTGAGTTAGGGAGCGCGCTCTTGCCAGTCGCAGGTAAATGCGTTGGATATGGCTGTCCAAGGATGGAATGACTGAAGCTACAGCTAGCTTTGTAAGATTTATTTTTTAAATGTGTCTCTATTGATTTTTTTTTTGGGGGGGGGAGGGAGAGAAAGAGAATAATTGATGAGAAACACCCATCATCATCTGCCTCCTGCATGCCCCCCATTGAGAATTGAGCCCACAGCCTGGGCGTGTGCCCTGATGGAACCAAACCTCTAGTTACATGGGTTGGTGCTCAACCATGAGTTACCCCAGCTGGGCCAAGCCTGAATCTTTAATGTAATTGTAGTTTAAACTTACAGAGCCACATGTGGCTATGGACAGCACATTCTGGACATTTTATTTCACATTTATTGTTTTAGATTTAGATTTAAAATCCACCTGTAATTGGTTTTTAGTAGGTGGAGAGGGATTGTTGTATTTTTTTCTTGTATGTAGAAATCTAGTTGACAGTCACCAAGGAACAGAGCCCTTTCCTGTTTTTGCTCTCAGTCTGTGTATCCGGTATGTTCACTCCCACACCAAACACCACCGCCTTCAGTGAGTGGCTGAGCATCTTCTTCCTACTTCTTCAAGAGCATCTCGGCCCTTCTCGGCCCATTCCTTCCCCAGCTAGGTATTAAAAGTATCTCAGATTCTCACAAAATTACTTCAGAGATTTTAATTGGGGTTACGTTGGATCTGTGTCCCAGCCCGTCATAAGCATGGTATAGTAATCAATTATTTATGTCTTGCATTTCTCTCAGTAATAATCTGTGATCATATTTTATGTAAAGGTCTTGTACATCTTTTGTTATTCATACCAGCTATTTGCTATTATAGTAAATAATACTGGTTTCTAATTATTGCTGGTATGTTGAAATACAATTGATTTTTTGTTACTCTTATATCCAGCAACTTAACTAAATCAATTTATTCTTAGAGATTGTTTTGGATTTTCTATATACCCCATCCTATCATTTGTAAATAATGACAGTTTCATTTCTTTATTACTCACACATTTTATCATTTTATTTCATCTTGCCTTATTGCAGTTACCAGAGGGACTCAGAGCAGAACTGGCACACTGTTTTGTAAAGGACCAGATTCCTGTATAACTGAACAATAAAGATCAATTTATTGGAAGGAAGCCAATTCCTGTATAACTGTATAGACTCTTAAGTGTGTGCTAAAAGAAAGTCAGAGTAGATGACTGGTTGAAGTCTGGCAGATGAGTATCAGTTTGTAGTAATGGCCCCCTTTGAATTAGGCTGTACGCTATTTTGATAAAAGGGGCCATTTTTACAGGGAACAGAAGAGGAAAGACGGATTCAGAGCCACGGAAAAAAACGGGGGTAAAACATTTGCCAAGTAGATTGGCACTGCTGGAGAGTGTATGGTTATTTTGGGTGTGACTAAGTACAAACTAATGCTTGCCTCTCTCTCTTTAAATCCCTTCAGGAAAATTAGAAATGAAGGTACATATGCACACAAAGTTCTGCCTCATTTGTTTGCTGACATTTATTTTTCATCATTGCAACCACTGCCATGAGCCACACGACCACGGGCCGGAAGAGCACCACAGACACCACCATGGACCGGCAGAATCGGAGCCCAGCAAGTTTTCAGAGCTGGATGCTGCCAAAAATGAAAAAAATTATTACATTGAAAAACTTTTCGACCGTTACGGTGAAAATGGAAGGTTATCCTTTTTTGGGCTGGAGAAACTTTTAACAAACTTGGGCCTCGGAGAAATAAAAGTAGTTGAGATTAATCATGAGGATCTTGGCCACGATCATGTTTCTCACTTAGATATTTTGGCAGTTCAAGAGGGGAAGCATTTTCACTCACACAACCACCAGCATGCCCATAAGCATCTAAACTCAGAAAACCAAACTGTGACCAGCGTGTCCGCAAAGAGGTATCATAAGTGTGACCCCGAGAAGGAGACAGTTGAGGTGTCTGTCAAGTCCGATGATAAACACGTGCGCGACCGCAATCACCGGTTATGCCATCACCATTGTTTGCGGCATCACCTCGATCATAACACCACCCGCCATCTCACTAATGATTCCCTCACTCACGGTGAGCGTGGGGAGACTAGCCAGGAGCCTTCCGCAGAGACCAATAAGACCCAGGAACATTCTGAAAGTAAGCCCCCGAGGGGAAAGCGGAAGAGGAAAGGGAAGAACGATGAGAATTCAGAGGTCATCACGCCAGGTTTTCCCGCGAACCATGATCAGGGCAGACAATATGAGCACAATCGGGTCCATAAACCTGATCGTGTACATAACCTTGGCCATTCTCACGGACATCCTCCAGAACACAATGGTCACGATCCTGGTCATGGACACCAAGATCCTGATCCTGATAACGAAGGTGAACTTCGGCACACGAGAAAGCGGGAAGCACCACATGTTAAAAAAAGTGCAATCTATTCAGCTGCTAGTCACAAGGATCATAATGAAGATGACCGTCAGCATGAGGTGAGTAGAAAAAGACGGTTGCTCCATAGTCCTTAGACAGTTGTGGAGCATTTTAGGTAAAAAGGGAAGTAACGGTGGAATAGTTAATCACATTAAAACATTTCCAGATAATGTAAAATAAACACAATAAGGAAGTTAGACCAAAGTTTTTATCCGGATTTTTACGTGCATTGTTTGTTCTCAAATTTGGGTTCTTAAAACCTAAATGTTTGAAGGTTGTTAGAAAATATAACCTTATATTCATTATTTTACTACTATGTTTATGACTTTATTAACTCCCCAAGTTAGTTTCATGTTGTTATTAGCTAGTTTCTAGATATTTGAAAATTGAAGCCTTTTTTGTTCAATCTTTCCTCTTGGGAAATGACTAGACAGGTTCTTTTTTATGACTGTTAACTTACTGAATTAATCACGGAATGGGTCCTAGTCATTGATATAACTCCAAATTGGGTATGTTGTGCATATAGTAGGTTTCTTTTCTCAGGGTCACTTTATGATAGGGCCTACTTGCTCATGCTATAAGTCTTCTCATGCCTTTGACACATTTAGGGTAAATGCAAAAATATACAATAATAGGAAACTCTAATACTCATGAGGTATTTGTGTTTCTCTTCTAAATTTTCATGGGTTTTTTTGGAATAATTTTACATCAGTTGATTCCTTCTTAGTTTTTTAAAACTATACTAATCTTAAACACATTTATTTTTTCGTTTCATGAAAGGTATATTAACACCTTTGTTTATTCTAATTTTTATCACTCTTAAGTTTAGAAAAAATTGACTTATGGTTCATACGTATAAAAAGCAGCACCATCTAATATAGAATATGATGGATTAAGACTTCATCCTTCGTTGTTTATGTCTTTACAATTTAAGTATGTTTTGCATCTAAGTAAATATCTTTGTGTTTCTTCTCTGGAGAAGTCACCAGATAATTTATTTTTAGCAGATATAAACACTGGTAATATTAGTTTACTTTAAAAGATTTATATTCATCTATTACTATGGATTATAGCCTTGAATCTTTTGTTGTTAATAACTGGACATTATTATTAATGTATCAAACTTGTAGGGTTGGCATCATCAGACCTGATGCGTATTTTGAATTTTCTCAGGATTTATGGGAACATAGTATGCATTGGGTAGTGTAGTACCTTAAGTTAAAACCTGGGAAGAATCATTTTTTGGTTTGTATGTGTGTTCTGGGTTTGGTTTTTGTACCTAGGTAAAATCATAAACTGAGGTAGCAAGTCAATAAACAGGTATGCTAGCTAAGCGGATATGTGTGAAAAGAGGCAGTGCCATCTTTTTTGCCTTAATTTTAGAAACTTGTTTTCTGTATGATGGGTCAAACTTGTTTGCCGTTTCCTGCTTTGTTTGGTTTGGCACTGAAAGCACTAGTGGAGGAAGCTGCCTTGTTCTCACCTTCCAGCTTCAGCCTTGGGCTAGAGTCCCCTTCGACAGTGAAAAGCCTGTCTTATACTAGAACGCAAAATAATTAAAGTAATTTAAGTTTACTTAACACTGCTTACAAGTAAGAATCTTGAGTAACTAATAAATACACTTTGACTAGAGAAGTGATTGCCCCCCACCCCTGTAAGAATCTTGCAATGACAGTTGTGAATCTCTCTGATCAATGGCAATAGATCTTTCGTGTGTTAGAATGGAAGAACCTTTAAAACCCATAAAGTCTTGGGTAATAAGGTGAATGCATCCCTATCATAAACTCCTATCCAAAAGCTTTATTTCTAATATATATATTGTATTAACAAATTATTTTCAAATAATTATTAGAATATTTCCTTTATACAGTAAGTTGTTTCTGCATGAGCTTTTAAAATACTCTGATTTGTTTTACCCCTTCCCTTACAGTGCTTGAACGTCACTCAGTTGTTAAAATACTATGGTCACGGTGCCAACTCTCCCATCTCCGCTGATCTGTTCACGTACCTTTGCCCTGCACTGTTATATCAGATTGACAGCAGACTCTGTATTGAACATTTTGACAAACTTGTAGTTGAAGATCTAAGTAAGGATAAAAATACGGTTCCAGAAGATAAAGCAAATGTCGGGGCCTCGGGTAAGAAAGATTTCTTTTTCTCCTCAAGATGGTTTCCATTCTAATTTTTAATGTAGTTGAATTAGAAAGTAATTCTGAATTACTGCCCTCCTTTGGTGTCTTTCCATATGTTTTAATATGTTTGTTTAAAAAAGACCTGGGTAAGACAGGAGGCACGGCAGTGTAGTGTGGCGTTGCAGAGGAAGGGTTTTGCTAGGGAACTAGATGAAAAAGGACACACAGGTTTGTGATAAATGGATCTTTCTTGATGGGCAAGGGTAAATAATGGGCCCCTAGTTAAAATTATTTGGTGTTCTAATTGCTTAACATTTAGCAGGGGCTGAGGGCTCTGGGGAAGTACTAAGATGATTGTTTTTAAGGAGAGAGACACAGAGGAAAGCCAGTGGGACTCAGAGGGTATTATGCTAAGTGAAAAAAGCCAGTCAGAGGAAGACAAGTACCATGTGACTTCATGCACAGTGATTACCAGAAGGAAAGGGGGTGAGGGTGGACAGAGAGGGTAAGGGGCGGGGATAGCATTTGGTGATAGAAGGAGACTAGACCTTGGGTGGTGAACACACAATACAATATACAGATGATGTATTATAGAATTGTATGCTTGAAACCTATATAATTTTATTAACCAATGTCACCCCAATAAATTCAATAAACTATATTTTAAAAGATAAACAGAAGCTTGTAATTGTAACCATTATGTTCATAACCTGTGCTATGCTTGACTGCTTCCTGCTAACAGGGTTCTTCAGTGCTTCGCTAGAATATGACCGGGAGATAGAGTTACATTTAGTTATACTTCATAGTGTTTTCACAGGTGATGCAGCTAGACAGGAAAGTGGTCTAGAGGTAAATACTGGTGTAGGTATGTGTTGCTGTAAGTACAGATTAGTAAGAAAAAAACACAAGATGGTCTTCTGGGTAGACAGGCTGGATCCAGACTGGTACGCTTAGTGAAGGGAGACAGAGTGAGTCCACGCCCAGGGTTGAATGCTGAGGTTTGGGTGGGTAAATAGGCCCCTCTCTGGCTTCTCTCCCTGATCGTGTGGGGGAGTAAGTACCTCGAGAGGCTCCATCCCTCAGGCCTTCTGCATTGTCACTGACGGGAGAGAGGGGGAGCCGGGCCTGAGGTTACTGACAACACAAGCCATTTGTTCTGTACAGGGGGGATGGAGAGTGACAAGACTGTCACATCGAGATTTAAAATTAATAGCCTTGTTTTATTTTTAAGGTTTTGAAAAATCCTAATTTTGGCTTCCACATCCACTGCAGATTATGACTTAGAGTTTTCCATGCTATAATATTGGAATAATCTACATATTATAATAAGCTGCTTGACTAGTAATATTGAAAATTACAGTTTATTCAATCTGAAAAGCCTTAGAGGAAATTGTACTTGCTTTGAAGAGAAATACATTACTAATAGTGAATATTGATCAGTTGTTTGCAGGTGGTTATTAGCATTGTCAGAAATGAAGATTGAATTAATTATGTGCTAATAGACATAGATAATTATAGAGAGAAGGCCCTGCTAGAAATTATTTTTAATGACTGCTGTAACCATTAAGAAAGGTTAACTTGTTCTATATAAGTCTTCCGTAGAGACACAGCTACTACCTCATTAACTGTTCAAAGATTTCTGCAAACCCAATATACTATATACTGTGTACTGTAGAAATCGTTTGTTTCACCAGATTGGCCCATTTAGTCATAGAGTTGACCCTGGCTTAATTGCCAAGGGGGGTGTGAATAGGTTGATAAGCATTTTCTGCCAATTAAAATGCTGAAACAGTGTAGAAAATGGCTATCGTGCGCATGCTTTGAAGCAAGTTAATTAGAAAGTTTCCACAGATGAACGCTTCTTTTTAAAAGAACTCATTTTCTCTCTAGATAATGAGAAGGGGAATTGGTGAATAACCAAGCTCGAAGACCTTTCACGTTTTAAGCGACCTAATTTGCAGAATAAGTGAAGTTTCTTTCAGTCATTTAGCATGTGTTTTTTTTTTATTGCAGTTGGTATATTGGGTGCAAATAAAGGAAACATTTGGTAGTTGTATTTAATGGTTTATACATTCTGGTATACATTTGATAAAAGATGGTTCTTTAATGTGTTTTTTTAAAAATTGATTTGGAGAGAGAGACATCAGTGTTGAGAGCGAAACATCAGTTGGCTGCCTCCTATAGCCCTCTGCAGGGGATCCAGCCACAACCGGGGCTCGTGCCTTGACCGGAATTGATCTGGTGGCTTTTTGGTGCATGGGATGGCACTCAACCAACTGAACCATACCCACCAGTTCTTATTTGTCTTTGTTTTATACCAAGTAAATTGTGATTTAAAAAGCATAGTAATTTGGTTAGAAATCAGAAGAATTTTATTACCCAAATTGCTTTTTTCAACACCTAGGAAATTATGATAGAGTTTACTTAAGCTTAAATGCAAATATTATTTCTAAAAAGTAAGATTGTTTTTGGTTGGTTGGTTTGTTTGTTTGTTTAGGTTTTTTTGTTTGTGTGTTTTTTTTAAGTAAATTGTACAGAAAGCCAAATTGGAGGAAAGAGAGTTTGGAACTGGGTGTGGAGGAGTGATGATATCGAGGAAAGTAGAACTGAATTATCCTTGTGAAAATAAGAAATGAGATACAATAATAAGACTCTTTTGTATGTCATGTGAATATATTTCCATGGACTAATATGTAGTTTCTTAAACTTTTTTAAAGGAAGATTTACAAAGATTGCAGTATATTATGTACTTGATTTTTCTTTAATGCTCCCAAGAGAGGTTTATAATTATACTAGAGCCCTGTGCGGGGTAGGGTTCCTAGGCCTGGCCGGCAATCAGGGCCGATCAGTGGGGTGACCAGCAGGGTGATTGGGGGGCCCCTGCTGGCACCCGCCTTGGCTGGCCTGGGGCCTGGGGCCTGGGGTAGCTCCTGCATTGAGTGTCTGCCCTGTGGAGGTCAGTGCATGTCATAGGTCATTCCACCATTCAGTCGATTTGCATATTAGGCCTTTATTATATACGATTATTTAAATAAACAGTTTTATTGCTATGGCTCTGCCTTTAGAATTCAGTCTAGATATTAAGAGTGAATCACAGCCTTAATTCATTTTAAGTCCTTTTTCTGATAAGGTGGGCCACTGAGGATACTATTTATAATGCTCTGAGTTTCTTTAAGTACCGTATTTGCCGGCGTATAAGACGACTTTTTGGCCCTGAAAAATATGCCTCCAAGTGGGGGGTAGTCTTATACGGCGAGTATATAACAAACTCTGTATTTTTAGTGGAAATTTTAGTGGGTCGTCTTATACGCCCAGTCGTCTTATACGCCGGCAAATACGTATTTTTCAGGGCCAAAAAATCGTCTTATACGCCGGCAAATACGGTATTTAAGCTAGTTATATGGTTATTTATTTTGTTCTGTTTTTAAGCATAACAGTACCAAAATATAAAGCTTCTTAAAAAGTATAGCCTGGGTATGGCTCATTCATCTTACATTTATTTTTCTTGGGAGCTTTTTTGGTTTATGTTTTTATGCTAATGTTGACTATCAATTTCTTTCCCCAGCATGGATTTGTGGTATCATCTCTGTCACTGTCATTAGCTTGCTTTCCTTGCTGGGCGTGATCTTGGTTCCCATCATTAACCAAGGATGCTTCAAATTCCTCCTCACATTCCTTGTTGCTCTGGCTGTAGGAACAATGAGTGGAGACGCCCTTCTTCATCTGCTGCCCCATGTAAGAAATCCTTTTAAACTTAAAAATAAAATAAAAATGAAATATTTAAGCTAAAAGGTTCTTTCATTAGCAAGCTCTAACAAAAAAATCTAGTATTTGTGCTATTTATTTTTTTTCTTAACAGAATAAATATTTTTTCCACTTGAACAGTTTTAATAGCAATATTTTTTAAATAAATTGAATCATTGGGTTTTAAAATAGCAAAAAGACTGGTAATGTCAGTTTTATGTTCACCTGTCCGAATGTATTCATGTCAAATTACCACAATGTGTACTTAACAGTCGTTCTCTAATGTTTAAAGTTCTCTAAGATCAATATTGTGAAATGCGTACATTTCACAATTAAACATAACTTTATTAGCACACATATATTTATTTTTGCTAAAGTTTAAAATATATAATATTAAGCATACTTTCCAGTATATACTTCTGAATAATCAGCTTAAGAAGAAGTTAGATAGGTGATAGGGAGTCACAAGTGATCACCCATTGGTGAACTCCTTTTGTTTTATTTTTACTAAATACGAGGCATTTATCTGGGTCATAGACAAAGGACCCATCGCTCCCAGTTTGCTTACTGCTGATATGGCTCTCTGACAGTAGCATGTGTCTTCAGCATTTGAGTTGGTGGTCTTTGCCTTAGAGTTACAATGAAGCATACTTTCATAGAATTTCAATAGCATTTTAATAATTTGTTTCAAAATTTTCCTTATTCTTGATACCAGTCTCAGGGCGGACATGATCACAGTCACCAGCACGCACACGCGCATGGGCATGGGCATGGCCATTCTCATGGACACGAGCCCAAGAAGTTTCTGGAAGAGTATGATGCTGTACTGAAAGGACTTGTCGCTCTAGGAGGCATTTACTTGTTATTTATCATTGAACACTGCCTTCGGATGTTTCAGCACTACAAGCAGCAGAGAGTGAGTACTTCTTAGTTGTTTATTTCACTTTCTGAGATGTAAACTCAAAGACCCTCATTTTCTAGCCATGTGTTTAATTATGGTGTTGGTGTGATTTAAGTCTCTTTTTTAATAGGTTATCTTCATAGTAATAAATGGCTTTGATCCTGGTCATTTTGGTGATTACCTTTATTTTGGGATTTATAATCAAGAAATAGTAGTCTCAGTCTCAGCTCATTTGTGTCACTCCTTATTTAACCGAGTTAAACAGGATGCAAAAGCTATTGGTCAGTTTACACTTACAAAAATGCAAAAACATACAAATCCAAGCAAGTTTCATCTGTCTTCTTAGGTAATTTCAACTATAAGTGGCTTTCATTGTCATACACTTCAATGAAAATGTTCTCAGACAGCATACTTCCTTACCAGAAAAGCCTTGCCAATGGTAGGATACTAGAGGTATAAGAATTTACTTTCAGGAAGCTTTGTAGGAAGGAAATAAGGTAAATGAAAGAAATGGTGATTCTTCTCAAAAGCTACAAACCATGTGGGAGATGATGCTTGGACTGTTGATCACACATCCTGCTTTTCATGAACTGTCAGTTTCCTGTCACATTTATGAGAATAACACAAATACCAAAAGAATTTTCTCCCCAGGAAGGTAAATTTGGGATTACTATTCACCATGATTACACATCTCTCTGTTCAAGTTGATTTATGTGTATCTAAAGTCCTATCTTATATATATCTCTCACTAACATGTTTGTGATACCAGTGCTGATTATCTTCAGTATATGCTCTTTAAATCTAGAGGACATTTTTAGGAAGCTTTACACACACACACACACACACACACACACACACACACACAAAGGATTAAAAAATTCTTAAATTTTGTTAGTTAACTGTAGATATTCAAAAAAGAAAAAAAATATTTTCTTCTTCCTCAAGAACATTGGATAATTGTGATCATCATGTATACAGTCCACACCTAGGATACAATTTTTATGGTATAAATTTTTGGTATATGTATGTGTTGTTTATAGATCTTGAGACAAAATAAACAGTTTTCAATACAATTCTGAGCTGGGAGGCAGGGGGAGTGATTCTAGTTCTTGCTCAGCCACAGCTAGCTGTAAAACTATGATTCATTCATCATGACTTTCAGTTGCTAACTACGGGAAATAAGTCCCACTTCTTATTTTCATATCCTATTCCAAGTAGAACATATTTCACCTTAATTGCCATATTTTAGTCAGGACACCATCATGTTTATTTGCCTCCGAAGGAGGGGGCACATGATGGTGGCCAGGGAAGAAGAATTGAGGAACGGTAAAGGAACTGGAAGAACCCACTGAGAGCGGAGTGAGAGAGCCCACAGCACGCAGTGTTGGAAGGGCTGTGGAAAGTAGTGGAGGGAAGACTAGAATGTGGTGGAAGGGTGCTGAGTAAGAGGGGCTGGAGAGGAGGAGCCTGCGCAGGCGGTCAGTGCCGATCATGGAGCGGAGCGGTGAGGTGGGCTTGAGCTACAGTCATGGCATAGGGACTAGGGGAGGAGGAGGTGGGTAAGAGAACTATTAAAATGAAAGCATCAATGAGAAGACTTGGAATTTGATTAGATGTAAGAAACACGAGAATTTTGAGTCCATCTCGGCGAATACCTAATTTAGATTACAGTGACATATTGCAAACTATATAAAGCAGTTTTGGAATAACTGTGAAGCCTGAATTTTCTTCAGTTGTGTATACCTATTAATTTTGAAGCAGCAGATAGTAAGTATTAATCTGTCTAAATTATTAGCGACTGTATAATTTACAGAGAAGTATAAATTACACCAATTTTCCTTTTTTATAATTTAATCTTGATCTCAGTTTGAACTTAAATTCACCAACCAGCAAAATGAAACACATTTATTTTTATAAAGTAAACTAATGTAGGAGAACAGAGTCCCCAAAACATGGCAGCTTATTTATAAATTTGAAATTGTGGGACTCTAGCCAGTTTGGCTCAGTGGATAGAGTGTCGACCTGTGGACTGAAAGGTCCCAGGTTTGATTCCTGCAAAGGGTACATGCCCAGATTTTGGGCTCCATCCGCAGTGTGGGATATGCAGGAGGCAGCCAATCAATGATTCCCTCTCATCATTGATGTTTTTTTCTCTCTCTCTCTCGCTTCCTCTCTGAAATCAATAAAAATACATATTAAAAAAAAAATGTGGGAGATAAAGAGTAGAAGGTACTCTTGGCAGAGGGGTATTGTAAGTTTATAATAAGGAGTTCTTCAAGTGTATCAAGGAAAGGAATCTAGGTAGGTAAGTCCGTGCATGTCCTTTATGATAAACAGGACAATGCCTAATTTACAATGAGACACGCTGTGCAGGCCTTTCTGAGGAAAGGAGATGAGTGATACTCGAACAGAACAGATACCGTACTTGATCGCCTGATGGGAAAGTCAGCTCTTGGAAAGGAGCTTTCGAGAGCATCCGTTGGGCAGCACCCGGCCATGACTGGTTCAGGCTGAGCTGGAGGCGGATGACTTGGCAAGTTTTTCAGGAAGTGGGCAATCGGACCCCAGAATCCCAGCAGCCGTCCGCATTTCCTCCTTTACTCTCCACCCCTCTCAGCTTTTCCTGCTGTGGCTCTTCTTCCTCTTTAGTGACTCACGAACTGTTCTCTCTTCCCAGGGTGTCTCCATACTTTTGTTAGTTGAACATTGTCTGTTTCTCCCCTTTCTGTTACCTATTGCTATGAAGCAGAACAACCCGAACTTAACGGCTTATAGCAACGGTTTATTATTTCTCTCAATCCTGTCAGGGCCCAACTGAGCAGTGTTTTTACTTCACTTGGTGTCAGCTAGAGCCACTCACTGCTACATTCCCACTCACTGCCTGCAGGGCAGGGGAGGTCCAGGAATGCCTCCCTCCTCATCTGAGTGCCACACACCACGCACCCCCGCAGAGTCTAGACCAGGCATGGGCAAACTACGGCCCGCAGGCCGGATCGCTGTTCTAAACTAATGAAATAAAAAAGAAAGAAAAAGACCGTACCCTTTTCTGTAATGATGTTTACTTTGAATTTATATTAGTCCACACAAACACTCCATCCATGCTTTTGTTCCGGTCCTCCGGGCCAGTTTAAGAACCCATTTTGGCCCTCAAGTCAAAAAGTTTGCCTATCCCTGGTCTAGACCAAGCTCTAGAGCCGGGACTGCTTTCCACCAAACAAAGTGCCAGCCAGCCTCCCGTCCCGTGTGTTAGGTGAAGGCAAGGCAAAAGCCAGCCAGAATTCAGGCAGGGGAATGCGCTGTACGTGCTGCTGGGTGGACAAGAGGGCTGAGGCCGGGAGGGAAGAGGCTGATGGTGGCCATCGCTGAAGACTCACTAGCTCAGACAGGCTACCTCACTCCTTTAGGAGACTGACACCATTTACAGCTGGAAGCAAAGCCAACTTTCCGACGTACCTGTGATTTGTCTCTTACATTCACATAGACTAGAAATAGAGCTTCAAGTTGGAAGCAGTTAGTGGTAGTTACGTTGAACAAAGAATAAAGGAGGCTATCCATATATATAAAAGGCTAATATGCAAAGTGTCCCCTAAGGAGTTCGCATGCTCACTCACTCGCTGTGACCTTCGCTGACCACTCGGGGGCAGTGTGGAATGAAGGGAGGCCCAGCCAGCAGCTGGCTAAGGGAGGCCCAGCCGGCAGCCAGTAGGCCAGCCAACCGGAACCCGACCCGTGCAGGAATTTCATGCACCAGGCCTCCAGGTTAGAGATAAGTTAGGAAAATTCAAACCTAAACAATAAAATACAATAATGAGAATTTATTAGTAATTGAGAACAGATTAGCTGAGAAACAGCTTTATCGCCAAGCTTAGAGTCAGTTACTTATAGGTCATTTTCATACATCCCCTCTAATCTACATAATCATTTTCATTTTGCAGATGAGTATTATTTAATAAATTTAACAGTCTCAGAAGTTAATTGCAGATTTGGTATTTTAACTGAGGTTTGACTATTGTGTCACAAGTAGGAAAATATGAGATTGCATTCATCACAGAATAAAATTCAAAGGAATAAGCATTAGATTGTGGGATTTACTATTCCCACACACTATTAGATGAGATTACATATATTTCACTATATTATAATAATATAGTAATGTGTATCCTTTTAACTTTGAATTAGATGAACTTGAACCTTTTAGTTGAGTATTCAAAAAAAGCAACACTAACATACAAATATAGCTGTATTTTTCATCTGGTTAGACCCCTTGCTTAACTTCTAAAAATTTTTCTTTTTCTCACTTCTTTACTGTATAATTTATGTATAAAGTTAACACCAGTCATCCCCATAGATGTTAATAAGTAAATATTGCTGCTACTTGTGGCTGCAGATTTGGTAATAACACCAGATTTTTTTCCCAGGGGAAACAGAAGTGGTTTATGAAGCAGAGCACAGAAGAATCGAGTATCGGCAGGAAGCTTTCAGACCACAAGATCAATAACACGCCAGACGCCGACTGGCTACAGCTCAAGCCTCTTGCAGGTAGGGAATAGTTCTAACAAGAAACTTTTAAAACATAACAATTGAAATATCACTTCTAAACTGTGTTTGTGTTGCTTGATATTTTGTGTCTTTGTGGCTTCCCTAATTTTAGTTTCTAATTTAAATTTTCTTAATTGCAAGTGTGTCTTAATTGTGCTTTTGTTAGTTTTTTGGTTTGTTTAAACCTTATTTATACCAGAAGTGGGATAAATTAATTGCATCACAGGGCAAAAACCCTATTGTACTTTACAGGAAAACAGTGAAACAGACAGACAAAAAGGCTTTGTGAGTGGTAGGTTAGCGTAAATACGTTACTCGTTACTTCTTGGCAAGGCAAGATCTTTGTGCCTCCGCATGTGATGGGTTTTCTGTGGAAGGAGCATCAGCCTTTGTACTTGCAGGAGAAGGATCTCTGAGCTTGAAGTCTCTGCACACCCATACTGCTGTTCTGTTGCCTGGTAGCTGTAATAAGGTAGCTTACGATTTGTAGGGAAACCAGAACTTTTTAATCTAACATTCCCCACCCCCTCCTGTTCCCCTGGGTGTACCAGTGATTTTCTGCAGAGTAGCAGCAGCCTAGAGCCCACTGTAGACTCTGCCCCAAAATAGAATTTGAGAGTATTAGGATATTTGTCACATAATAAATAACTTGAAAACTAGGTCAGAGGTCAACCTCAATTTAAAAAACAAAACTTAACGGATACTGTCATTTATATGAATTTCTGACTTTCAGTCTAGTAGTGGTTTGAGTAGTATTGTCAGTCAGGTGGAGCATTGAGAGATGCAAATTATTTACACTTTATCTTCTTGCATGGTAAGAGAAGGAAGGTTACAGTGGACAAACCTGAAGGTTTGTTCTTTCTCTGGAAAGCTAGGCGTTTATTTTTTACCTGTAAACGCTACGGCAACTGCACCTTTTGGTGTCCATCAGCTGTGCATGAGCACTCCGTGCGTCCCAGCACCTTCCGCCTGCCGCCGCTCCTCTGCTCTGCACCTGCTGGCGGTCACTTCCTCGTCCCCGGGGCACCTTTTGGTCTTGTGTGTGTTCTCACGTTTTTATATATTGTATTTGTTTTTAGATATTCATTTAGTGAATTTTTAAAAGATATTCACTTAAAATGTTCATTGCAATGCTGTTCTGTCGGTTTAAATGAGCAAACATGCGTTCCTTTACGGTGGATAAAGCATAGCCTTTGCTGTTGTAAACGCAGGAACGGATGACTCGGTTGTTTCCGAAGATCGCCTTAATGAAACGGAGCTGACAGATTTAGAGGGCCAACAGGAATCCCCTCCCAAAAACTACCTTTGTGTGGAAGAGGAGAAAATCATGGACCATTCTCACAGCGACGGCTTCCACACCGTTGACGAGCACGCTCTCCACGCGGCCACACCCAACCACCACGACGAGAGTAAGACCGCGCTGCGGAAGCACGCGCATCAGTGGCACAAGCACTCGCACCACTCGCACGGCCCCTGCCACTCAGGCTCGGACCTGAAAGACACGGGCATCGCCAACATAGCCTGGATGGTGATCATGGGGGACGGCATCCACAACTTCAGCGACGGGCTGGCCATCGGTGAGTCACGGGGCTGGGCCGCGCGCTGCTCGTGAAGGCGTCCTCCACCGCCTCATTCTCCACCTCACCCGCCATCACTGACAGAGACTGAAATCTAGGGCTTAACAAATACACTGCTCCACATTCCGTCAGTCACTTGGCTTTCTAAAGGCTATGCTGATATTTTTGATGAGTTTAGCTGGGGACATAAAGGTATAATTTCAGTGGGTTTTTCTTTGAATATGTAAACAAATGTCTATAATATGCTCCTCTGTGTGTGTGCATACCAACATCTTTTATTTATTTTTTAAAAATATATTTTACTGATTTTTTTATAGAGAGGGAGAGAGTCAGAAACATCAATCAGCTGCCTTCTGACTGGGGTTGTGCCCACAACCAAGGTACATGCCCTTGACCAGAAACAAACCTGGGACCCTTGAGTCCGCAGGCCGACTCTCTATCCACTGAGCCAAACTGGTAAGGGCAGCACCTTTATTTTAAATATGTGGACACACTTTTTAAATTTATTTTTTACTGAATTTATTGCAGTTATATTATCCTTCTCTAATATTATTTTCAAGGCATTATCATATTGAAAAAGCTACCTTAACATTGTATTTTTAAATACATTTAGATTTATACATGCTCAAAATGAGAACCAATAATTGAAATTTTGGATTTCATTTTTTTTACATCTACTAAAAAGGTGAAGAAAAATTTTGTAATGTTAAAAAATTCATTGTACCAGATTCAAATATATTATATTAGAATTTTGCTGATGTAAACTAATACTGCCAGTTTGGGAGGACAGTAAATGGGATTAATACATGGTCTTTGCAACTCAGACTCTTATATAATTATTCAGAAGTATACTTTAGTATCTTTCAGAAAGGAAAGACTATATTTTGGGATCCACAATGGCTGCCAGTGTTTTTACTCATAGAATTAGATACATTTATACCTCTGGTCTCAGTCTTCAAGACCATCAGACAAATAATCATTTGTATAATTTGTACTCTAAACCCAGAACAGTTTGGATAAGAATACTAGCCACTTAACTATCTATAAATGTATTTATATGAGTTAAAATTGACCTTCAAACTACCACTCAGAAATGGAAATGCTGACAACCATTACTACTTTCAAGCTGTTAGTGAGTTAAAAGGCTACACAAACTACAAATTTTAATTTAATAGGGAATATTTCTTTCACTAAGTAGCTCTTTCTGATTAATACCTATTGAACCTCACTAGTTGTCCAAAAGCTATAGTTTGTAAGGTAGGTGAGAGACTCATGTATTATGAAATTAGTTTAGAAAGTCAAAAGATGCTGCACCTGCCATTAATGAAAAAGGCAAAACCGAGGAGCTGTAAGCGCCACTTCCTGTTTCCTTCCCCCCGCAGGAGCGGCTTTCAGCGCTGGGCTGACGGGAGGAATCAGTACGTCCATTGCTGTCTTCTGTCACGAGCTGCCACACGAATTAGGTAATATGGTTTTTAATATTTTGCCACACATCACATCTCAGGTTCTTCAATGTTTATTTTTTTCCCATTTTTTAAATTAAGGTTATGTGTACATATCTTACCATTGTCCCCCCCCCTCCACTCCCATATATGCCCTCCCTCCCCAGAGTTTTTCTTCCATTGGTTTTGCTTATATGCATGCATACAAGTCCTTCGGTTGATCTCTTATCGCCCCCATATCTCCCTCCTTCCCCTGCTGTAATTTGACAGTCTGTTGCTTTACTGTCTCTGTATCTATCCTTTTGTTCATCAGTTTATAATGTTCTTCATTATCCATAAATGAGTGAGATCATGTTGTGTTTTTCTTTCATTGACTGGCTTATTTCATTCAGCATAATGTTCTCCAATTCCATCCAGGTTGCTGCAAATGATAAGAATCCCTTCTTTTTTATGGCAGCATAGTATTCCATTGTGTAGATGTACCATAGTTTTTTTATCCAATCATCTGCTGATGGGCACCTAGGCTGTTTCCAAATCCTAGCTATTGTAAATTGTGCTGCTATGTACATAGGGGTGCATATTTCCTTTCTGATTGGTGTTTCTGGTTTCTTAGGATATATTCCTAGGAGTGGGATTACTGAGTCAAATGGGAGTTCCATTTTCATTTTTTTCAGGAAACTCCATACTGTTCTCCACAGTGGCTGCACCAGTCTGCATTCCCACCAGCAGAGCACGAGGGTTCCTTTTTCTCCGCAACCTCGCCAACACTTGTCGTTGGTTGATTTGTTGATGTTGGCCATTCTGACAAGTGTCAGAATCAAAACAACCGCATCGTTGTTTTGATTTGCATCTCTCTGATAATTAGTGACTTTGAGCAGGTTTTCATGTGCCTTTAGGCCTTCCTTCTATCTTCTTTTGAAAATATTCTGTTTAGGTCCATTGCCCATTTTTAAATTGGATCATTTATCTTCCTTTTATTTAGTTGTATAAGCTGTCGGTAGATGTTGGAGATTAAACTTTTATCAGTGATAACATTTGCAAATATGTTCTCCCATACAGTGGGCTTTCTTGTTGTTTTGTTGATGGTTTCTTTTGCTGTAAAAAAGCTTTTTATTTTGATGTCCCATTTGTTTATTTTCTCTTTAGCTTCCATTGCTCTAGGGGCAGTATCAATGAATAAGTTCTTTTGGCATATGTCTCAGATTTTGCTGCCTGTGGATGTCTCTAGTATTTTTATGGTTTCCCATCTTATGTTTAAGTCATGTATCCATTTTGAGTTTATTTTTGTGTATGGTGTAAGTTGGTGATCTAGTTTCATTTTTTTGTACATATCTGTCCAATTTTCCCAACACCGTTTATTGAAGAGACTATCTTGACTCCATTGTATGTTCATATCTCCTTTGTCAAATATTAATTGAGTATAGAGGTTTGGGTCAATACCCAGATTCTCTATTCTATTCCATTGATCTATATGTCTGTTCTTGTGCCAGTACCAGGCAGTTTTGAGAACAGTGGCTTTGTAATACAGCTTAAAATCTGGTATTGAGATCCCTCCTACTTTATTCTTCTTTCTCAGATTGCTGTGGCTATTCGGGGTCTTTTTTTGTCCCAGATGAATTTTTGGAGAGTTCTTTCTATGTCAGTGAAATATGCCGTTGGTATTTTAATGGGGAGTGTGTTGAACCTATAAATTGCTTTGGGAAGTATGGACATTTTGATGATGTTTATATTCTACCAATTCATGAACATGGTATGTTCTTCCATCCTACTGGGGATGTGCCTGCAACCAGGGTACAAGCCCTTGACTGGAATCGAACCCAGACCTTCAGTCTGCAGGCCGATGCTCAATCCACTGAGCCAAACCAGTTAGGGCTATTGTATAATTTTTGTTTAAAATTATACACATCTATAGTCTCATTTTGGATTATCTAACCCCCTGCTGAGTGAAATCATCCTGTTAGCACATTGGTGGGTGAATAACTGAAAATATGGCTAGGAACTTCATAGAGGAAGACATTCAGGAGCTCTTTCTGTGAAGGAAGCTGAGAAAGAAAGGCCGGAGGAAATTAAACTCTGGGAGAGAAGGAGATAAAGCTGATGTGAATTCCGGCCTCCCAGAAACAGTAAGTGTTCAGGATCAGTGGAGAAGAGATGTAGGAAATAACATCAGAGGGAAAACGGAGCATGGCAGTTGTGAAGCCATTGGTGTATTATCTTCATTTCCCCCAATAATGTTGCACGTATGTCATTTGCAACAGTTTCTTGGCACATGGAAAAATAATGGCTTGCACTAATTTCTTTGTTAACTTCATTAGCAGGTCATGCATTTTCAGTCATTTACCATCGCTTTTTAAGAGAAAGAAACAAGCCCCAGAATTCTGCATGTTACCTTGTATATACTAAGTGTTCAACAATTACATGAATGTCTGTATATTTAGTAACTAAAAACCTTTATTATAGTTAGCAAAATTATTAATTTTGATCCTTTAGCTCTAAGACATTATTTCTTACAGAATTTTGCCCTTCTCTCTAACTCAGAGATTTTCAATCTTTTTCATCTCATGGCACACATAAACTCATTACTAAAATACTGTGGCCACCAAAAACAAATTTTGTTTTGGTTGATGTGACCCAAAACATAGTTGCAATTTTGATTCATTCACACAAATCCCCCATGCTCTCACTGTACAGCCACACCCTTCCTTACCCCTGCCCCTTGGTGATCCTGGACTGTTCTCCATCACTGTAGTTTTATCTTTTTTGTAGACTGTCATATAAATGTATTCTGTATAACCTGTCATACTGTCTGTCAGCAACATGCCTTTGAGATTCACCAAAATTGTGTGTTACAAAGGTTAATTTCATAAGTAAAAAACAAATTGACCTGTTATTAAAGGTAACCTTTTATGTTATTCCTCATTTTGTCTTTTCTTGATGTTTTCCTAAACTTGTATGTGATTTCCTGTGGTTTTAGAACTCTCCCCTCTGCCCTCGCTGCAGGTGACTTTGCGGTCCTTCTGAAGGCGGGCATGACGGTGAAGCAGGCGATCGTGTACAACCTCCTCTCCGCCATGATGGCTTACATCGGCATGTTCATCGGCACCGCCGTGGGGCAGTACGCCAACAGCATCACCCTCTGGATCTTTGCCATCACCGCTGGCATGTTCCTCTACGTAGCCCTGGTGGATATGGTGAGATGCATTCCATTCCGTTGTTATGCTCAACCTATAAATAGAATACAACTCCCAAAAGTGGGAGAAATCTTTGGATATGGTTTGAAAGACTAATTCTTCAAAGCATGTAGCCCGTTCTAAAGACACGGGCTAGCCTCGATAATCTATTAGGGAAAGATGGTTAAGTAGGAGCCTGCCTTCTTTGCAAACCAGTTGAGATGTTAAAGGTTTTTGACCAAAGGATGTTACTCTTCAAAGTAATCAGTAGTATCTAGAGAGATAATTACAGGATTATCATACTACTCTGAAGGCTGTGTAATATGGGGATGGAAGTGCTTTGTTGTTAAGAAAACGGCAAACAAGAACGAAATACTATCCCCCTTAGGTGAGCCAGTCTTGCAGAAAATTATATCCCAAGGAATTTAAGTAACTTCCCTTATTTCCCAACTGTAGCCCAAGGGCTCTGTCTGCCGCCTCTGTTCTACTGCTCGCTCGCTCTCTCTCTCATTCAGGCCACTGCCACCTTCTCTTTCCAGCTGTCCTCCCTACTTCTCCCCGCCCCGTCCACAGCACTCTGCCAGCACACCAGCGGTGTGATCTTCTTCAGCAGTTAGGCTGTGCCGCTGGTGTGCTGCCATCCTTGACGCGGTTTTCCACCTGATTCTGTGTAGCAGCACCTTCAAGGCGCTCCATCCTCCTGAGCATTTCCATTCCCTCCCGCCCCCACCTTTCCTGGCTGATCCCCGTCTCCCCTCATCCTCAGGAAGCACAGTGCCTCTTGCCAGTCACTCCAAGTCTGATGAAAATACATTATAGTTAGCATTGTGTTCAATAAAATAATTACTTCTTTATCTGTAGCTATGCTTCAGTCATTAGTGTTCTTAAGTGGGAAAACAAAAACAAAGTAGGTGAGCAGATGACTGTACAAAATCGCTGGTAATACCCATGTTTCTGCTCAGCTCCCGGAAATGTTGCATGGCGACGGTGACAACGAAGAGCATGGCTTCTGCCCGGTGGGCCAGTTCGTGCTGCAGAATTTGGGGTTGCTGTTTGGATTTGCCATCATGCTGGTGATCGCCCTCTACGAGGACAAAATAGTGTTTGACTTCCAGTTCTGACATTCCGAGATCACGTGGTTACAAGGAGGCTACCGTGCGGCCTGGCATCTGTCCCTGGACCGCGTGCCCATCGCTCCAGGAAGGGTCGCTGGCTTGCACCGCTTACACGTTCCGAGGTTTGAGCTGACTCCTGAGACTGGTGCTCTGTACTGTCTTTACAAAATGTAAAGCTTGTGATATAGAAAGGAGAATATGGGACTCCATGAAACATCATTGATATAGGATTAAGACTTCCAAAAAGTAATCATATAAAACACTAAAGTAGTCTCTTTATTAGTAGGAACTTCTGTGGCTAGGCAGAAATAGAAATTGAACCAAAAAAAATCACTTAAACTTTAAAATATTTTAAATGGACTTTGAACAGACTTTTCTTTGTGCTAAAAATGACTTGTAGTGTCCTTTAATTCAGCTACATATATATACATATGGTAACAGGGATCAACTTGACTTTGAGATTGCATATGTAGATTCTAGGGCCCAGAGGAGAGCTCAGGCTGCAGTAAGGTGTGGATTTAGCATTGGGAAAAGTCCTTATTCTTGAATCTAGAGTTACTATTTTTGTATATATTTACAGTGTTTAAACTCCCAGCCTAAACTACTGAAATGTGTGATTGTATGTTTGTGTGAGCTTCAGTTTAATGGAAGATTCATAATGGTTCTTTGTATTAATATTATACTTGGTATTTGGGTGTTTTTGTTTTTTGTTTTTTTTTTAATTTTGGATTTTTTTTGGGGGGGTGGTTGGGTGGGGTTAGGTGGTCGGAGCATGTGGTAAAATGTTTTTTTATTATTAAAATTGTAATCCTTTAGAAAATTTCAGAGAAGTGAAGAATCCAAACATGGTCTAAATATTCAATTTTCTGCTTTAACAGTACTAACTAGTTATATGGGAAATTTAAGTTCTAAATGTATGTATTGCTTTCCCAGATGGCATTGGGACCAGGCTGTCGCCGACAGTAAATCCAAATGTGCCATGTCCATGATCAGTACACGGAGTGGTAGAGGAACCAGACAAAAGAGGGTCGGGAGGGTAATCCCAGTGGTGCTGGGCTATCATCGTACCACGTGACTGGGAAGAGCTACTTAAATTACTGAGCTAAAGTCACTTGATTACTTTGTGCCAAGATGTGCTGTTGGTGCCTGATGGGGAGTAGTCTCTTCTGTAGGTGCCCTGTTCTCCTGCCGTTGATTGTGACCGATTTGTGAGAAGTGTCAGCTGTGCTTACTCTGAATCTGACCTAATGATCTGTGGCAGAGTCCGATGCATGGAACTTTCTGTTCCCACCCCGTGCCGCCTGGGCTTCATTTCCACCAGGTCAGCTCTGCTTAAGGCTGGGCAGGCAGCTTCCTTTCAATCTGCTTGGCTACGTGTAGCTGCTCCAAAAACCTTCCTGCTCAATTCTGAAGAGCCAAACTCTTTCCATTCCATTAGGAAACTTTCGCTCAGTCCTCCTCCTTTCCCCGGTTCCTTTCCTCCCGGACTCCACAACAGGAACAGAACTGTGAGGGCAGCACGCACCCCGAGTGTCAGTGGAGGGCTGCAGTGTTCCTTCTTTCTGCTGCAAGCAGGGAGCTGGGTGTGGTTTCTTACTGGGTGCCCGGCTGTGCCCTTACGTCTGGCTTTCCCCCGGGCCCCCATACGAGGCGGAGTTTTCTGCATGGGTTATTTCAGCAGTGGGTGCCGATTAGGACAGCCCTCATCTCATTGCTTGGCCCTGTAAGCAACTGAGCTAAAAGGTGCTGCCATTTTATTTAGTACTGCCAAGTTCAAGGGACTCAAGTTCCTTGCTTTCTGAACCAAGCCAAGTGCAGTTCGTTGCTGGGTGTCTGTACCCGGGCAGCTTCTGCATTCCAGCGTTGTTGGATCTGCTTATCTCAGAAACCTTGGTGGAGAGCAGCAGCTGCACTGTGCTCCTGTCGGAATCGCCCGATGTAAAGCAAATAGGCTCTGCTGGAGTACATGAAGTTTTACGTTCTCTCAAACATGGTGTTATCTTTATTTGCTAGATCTTTTAGGAGGGCTGGGACCGTGGCTGCTAGTATTTTGTTAGGGTTCCACCAGTGTTTAGTTCTCACGTCATTCTGATGCAGAATTTCAAGTCTTACAGACAATCTGAATTCCACTACATTTCTGTTTGGCTCCAACATTCCATTTGAGCGTGGCCAGTCTGCTTTTAAGGAGTGTGTTGGAGGTCATTGCTGTTAACGTACAATGCTGTCACCGTGTGACATCCGTATGAAATTCGGTGTACGTCACGTTGCATTCGATCCGCTGTGATTATGCTTAGAAGTCCTCCAGTGACTGGTGCAGTGTGAAGTTTCCCATTAGCAGTAAGTCAGTGGCTTAAATGTGATGATGGTCCTGCAAGGTGATACTTGCTAAAATATCTACACTTTTTGTTGTTGTTGTTATAACTGAATCATTTTTTTAAAAAATTATAAAGCTGAAGTGATCAAATGCTGTTTTTTTTTTTCATTGTCAACAGTGGTGTGTCATTTTATGTATGTTCCTAATGCCTGTGGAACTCCCAAAATAAAACCATTAAAAAAGATCAAGATGCCAGTGTCGCGTCTCTAGTCTAATCTTTATTTGAGGATATTTATTATAAACAAAGGCTGCATTTGCACATTAATAAGTTTATAATTAACTAACTTTAGACAGATTGACTTCCACTAATTAGGTTGTTTGAAAAGGAAAATCTATTTTCTACTCAATCATGTGACGAGGGGGAGCGGGGCGGGCGGGCGTCTCGCAGCTAGGAGCTGAGCTGGCACAGCAGCGCCACGCCCCGCCCGATCCAGTGCTCCTTCGGGTGGTCGGAGGGCAGCGTCATGGCGATCACGAAGTTGGTGGAGTGGCCTGTGGTGGACAGCGTCCCCCTCCGCTCGCTGGTCTTGTACAGCGGAGCCACGTAGCTTGGTCGAACAGGGATGTCGGTCCTCTTGCAGGGCTTCAGCCACAACTGGAAGGAAGAGCGGACACCCGAGTCAGGGCTGCTGTATTGGAACGTGAGCCCAGCAGTGAGAGTCAGCCAAGCCTGCAAACTTCTGTGGCCCAAGGAGTTCCTTTGCCAGCAGCACTGCCAGGGCCCAGTGTGGTCATAGAGCCCCAAGAACTATCAGAATCAGTTTAGAAGCTAAGTGAGAAAAAACCCGTGGTCATCTCCACCTCCGCTGTCAGGAAGCACGCTAACTCTTCCTCCCCTCGCCACCGTATTTACCTGGAGAGGACTTCTGGTGCTTACACACAGGTCAGGTATGCCTTAAAAAGAGGAAACCACCACCACCATTGGCACTCAGAATCATGCTGCCTTATTCATAAAGTCCGATCCCGAGATAGTCGGGGAGGATTCTTATCCATGATGGTGGGACCAGGTCACTTCCCTGTTTTAGGTAAATATCTTTTTTATTATTTTTAATCCTCAAGTGGGGACATCTTTTTAATTGGTTTTAGAGAAATATCTATCTGTTGCCTCCCACGTGCACCCCGACCAGGGGATCAAACTCCCAACCTGGGCATGTGGCCTGGCGGGGACTCAAACCCGGGACCCTGAGGTGCCCAGGACGGCGCTTCCACCCACTGAGCCCCAGGGCATAGGGGGGTGTTTTAAGGTCGCCGGTGTGTATGTCATGCAGGTGCAATGCACCCATGTTATCTTTAGAGCCAGCCACATTAGTGAATATAAGTGTGGCTGCAACCCCCCAACCTCAACAACAGGACTGGGGCCAGCTGACCTCTGGGTATGGACACAACCAACTGGCCATAAAGATGAAAAACATGTTAGGACTTCTTTGCATTCATTTCTCTGTGGTGGTAATAGCAGCGATCCTCTGAGGTGGCAAAGCTTGACCCCGCTATCCCTAGTTCTCTTAGGTTTCTCAGGTCAAAGTATAAGCTGTAGGAAGGAGCTAATTAGGATGCTAGTCTTTGCCCCACCTATCTGTGGAATCCAGATTCTTATGAGGAGGATTCACACAACAGTGTTTCAGACGCAGTTAAGTATAAGGACTTAACGTCATTCAAGTTGGATGGGTTTCATTTCAACCAAAGGTGGATTTTCTCTCTCTCTCTGTGTGTGTGTGTGTGTGTGTGTTATTGTTGTTGTTGTTAATCCTCCCCTGGGGATGTTTTTTCATTGATCTTTTAGGGAGAGTAGGAAAGACAGAGAGAAACATCAATGTGAGAGAAACAAATTGATTGGTTGCCTCCTGCATGCACACAGACCAAGGCCCAGGCCGGGGAGGAGCCCGCAACCAACGTACATGCCCTTGACCGGAATCAAACCCAGGACCCTTCAGTCCGTGGGCTGGCACTCTATCCACCAGACAAACCAGCCAGGTAAGAGTGGATTTTCTTAATGAGAATTTTTCTCACTAAGTAATTTCCTATTTGGGAGAATCACCCACTTATAAATTCCTTCTCCTAGTACTGCAACTACTTCAGCGTTTCCGTGTGACAGAGGAAAAAAAGTCCGATACTAGGCCACTGCTGCCATTGCACACTGCCCTGTGACTTTCAGTTCGGGCCTCACTCTGGAACTCCCTCTCCCCCGGGCCTCGGTGTGATGGCAGGTTCCCTGCAGCTGCCTGCCAGCTGTCCCCCTCCACCTGCCGGAGCTGTGTGCAAGGGCTGCTGCTGTCTGGGCTGCTCCCCTTTGCCCACAAGCCATTCATGGAAACCCACAACCCCTGTGCTATCGCCGTGTCAGGCCCTCCAACTGAGTGAACATCTAGTCATTTTCCCTGACCCGGTGACAGATGCTAACTTAGTATTTACATGGTTTGGTCTGCCCATGCTGAATGGGTGCCTAGAAAACATACTTTATGTGGGTGGATGTCAGACAGTTCACATTTTTAGGTTAAGGTTTATGTAGGAAAAAATTACATAATAAAATGTGTGTGTGTGTGTGTGTGTGTGTGTGTGTGTGTGTGTGTGTGTAGATGGACCCATACATGCAGTTGATCCTCACCACTCCTGGGCTCTGTACTTGCACACTTGCCGAGCACTAACGTGTGTTCATCATCCTGACATCAGCACTCTGCCTCCTCCTGGCCCCGCGCGCACACGCGCAGAGCAGCTAGCAAGGCGGGGCCCCGGACAAGCACCATCCAACAACTGTCACCACTTAAGCGTTTCCATGTGAGAGGAAGGAACACTCCACACACCTGCCCTGTGACTGCCCATTCGGGTCTCATTCTGGAACTGGCTCTGCCCACAGGGTCTTTGTCTGACTCTTGTTTCATCTCACAACTAAACATGTAGCTTTTGATGGTTTACTTAGTGACCAGCTTGAAACATTTCTGTGGATCTTTGTAGCTGTTAGTGGCAATGTTTCTGTTTGAAGGGACCCACGAGCATCACACCACGGGGCTGTCTGGTATTCCTACATGCACGCAGGCTGTGGCACGTCTTGTCAGCTCTGTTCAGACACAAGCTACAGCACTTGTGTTCGTGAGTTCAATGGTCATGGGTCAACAATATTAAATGCTAGAGGCCCGATGCACAAAATTCGAGCACGGGTGGCGTCCCTAGGCCTGGCTGGTGGTGATCAGGGCCGATCAGGGCCCTCTTGCTGCTGGCCAGGGCCTCCCTCCCCTGGCTGCTGGCTGCTGGCTGCTGGTTGCCTGCAGCAGGCTGGGGCCTCCCTTCATTCTGCACCGCCCCCTGGTGGTCAGCACATGTCATAGCGAGCGATGGAGCTCCCAGTCTCCTGAGGGGACAATCTGCATATTAGGCTTTTTTATATATAGACAGTGCCTTTAGACAGAAACACAAATAAAACGAGGTTATATATTGATCAGTCAGCATTTCTCCTGGGAGCAGTGGTTCAGCATCCACTAATTCAATGTTGGCAGCAACACCGAAGGGGTCACCAGGTCAATTCCTGGTCAGGCCACATGCCCAGGTTTTGGGTTTGAGCCCCAGTTGGAGCACATGTGGGAGGTAGCCAGTCGATGTTTCCCTCTTTCCCTTCCTCTCTAGAAATCAATTGTAAAAACTTTATGAAATATGATTATCCTGAATAATGAGTTGACTGTAGCCACCCACACATATACCCTTGGGAAATACTAACCACAGGCACTGTATCATAAAGAATTTTGGGAAGTGATTCTGCAAGTTTCTTTATCTTTCTATTCCAGGAAGCACCATCCAAAAATAATCCATAAACTAAGACACCTAAATGAAAAAGAAGCAGGTGTTAATACAACACTTTAAATATGCAAACTGAGCTCTGAATCTGAAATTCCTACTGTGAACCCTACGCGGGTTATCCCAGACCAGCAGCCAAAGCTTGTGCTAACACAAAACACAGAGTTCTCAGCGTTTGGCCTTCACGTTTATATTTCAAGAATTCCCTGGTATAACTAAACGTGGGGACAACAGAGCAAAGCAGTTCTAAATTACTCCGTGTGCACACAATCAGATTTGTATATTTAATTGACCCGTGTCAGCGGCCAGGAAATCTGTAGAAGTTACTTAATACTGTTGGGACCTGGTGGCTTCTGGGCATGTGCACCAATGCCCCCCCCCCCCCCAACCCAGATCCCTCATGTTCGGAGAGTCAACTTTCTCATCCCTTTTAGAGCCGATCTCATGTCAAGGACAGAGGATGAACTCCCCGGAGCAGAGCGTGGCTCACTGGCACGTTAGGCCCGGGTCACACCTGCAGGGCCACAGGGAAGCAGGGCAGAGCTCAGGGCGGAGTTCACACTCGGCTTCAGTTCCTGCGGTGCTGGTGACCTGAGCCATTCCTTTAACTCTGACCTGCTTTGACAGCCGGAGAAGAGCTGGGGGCATTTGTAAAACAATGCTGCCTGCTCTGTCTGCCTCCTGGACACCTTAGAGCCAAGTCAGCCAGTCGGGTGCCAGCCTGTGAAGCAGTGTATGAAGCCCACTCCAGCCAGCCAGGCATCTCAGGGGTTGAGTGTGAACCAGGAGGTCACGGTTTGATTCCCCATCAGGGCACAGGCCCGGGTTGCAAGTTCAATCCCCAGTGTGGGGCATGCAGGAGGCAGCTGATCAATGATTCTCTCTCATCATAGATAATTCTCTCTCTCTCTTTCTCTCTCTCTCTCTCTCTCTCTCTCTCTCTCTCTCAATTTCCCTCCCCCTTAATCTCTGATATATATATATATATATATATATATATATATATATATATATATATTATACTTAATATATTTTATTGATTTCTTACAAAGAAGAAGGGAGAGGGATAGAGAGTTAGAAACATCGACGAGAGAGAAACATTGATCAGCTGCCTCCTGCACACCCCCTACTGGGGATATGCCCGCAACCAAGGTACATGCCCTTGACCAGAATCAAACCTGGGACCCTTCAGTCCTCAGGCAGACGCTCTCTCCACTGAGCCAAACTGGTCAGGGCAATAAAAATATATTTTTAAAAATGTAATCTTTCAGTGTACAGGATGACTCTCCAACCAACTGAGCCATGCTGACCAGGGTTGTTTATACTTTCAAAAAATGTCTATGGCTTCAGTATAAATGAAGGATTATAAAAGTATGCTGACACTAGTAGGGAGACAAGATGTAAGACACTGGAGCAGAAGAATCTAGATAAAAATGGTGGGGCCATAGGCTTGTGGATGAGTAACTGCTTTTGATGTGAGCACATGAAGGAGCAGAAGAATGAAGAAGAATTTCTAGGTTTCTGGCTGATGGTGGTGCCATTTGTAAAAAAAACATGATAAATTTTATGTATTCAGGAGACACCATAATGGAGATGTCAGGTAGGTGGCTGGATATAGAGGTTTGGCTCTTAGGAGGGAAATCTAGATTGAGCATTTACATTTGATAGACAGCAGCCAGAGGTAATGAGATATAGAACCATGAGCGCAGGTTGGGGAGATGCAACTGGAAAAGGGAAATAGTCCCAGGAGTGAGTCCTTGGGAATCCAAATATTTAGAGAAGGATACACTAGCCAAGAGCATGAGCGTGTCCAGTGAGAAAAGGAAAATCAGGAGAGGTGGAGACGGATGTCTCTAGAAAGAGGAAGTTGCCAACTAGTAAGAATTCCTAAGAACTTCAGATGACAAAAGAAGAGCATTCATGGATTTGTCAACATGGAAGTCACTAGTAACTCTGAAAAGAACAGCATCAGATGATTGGAGAGGCTGAAAGGTCAACAGGAAATGAGAAATGAGAACCTGGAGATGGCATGAAAAGATAGTTCTTTTGACAAATTTGCTAAAAAGGAGCAGAGTCTAACAGCTAAGGGGATATGAGTGTTAAAATAATTGTAATTCTTTGTTGACTTTTAAAAATATTCTTATTGATCTCAAAGTGGAAGGGAGAGGGAGAGAGACAGACACATCAGTGATGAGAGAGAATCATTGATTGGCTGCCTCCTGCACGCCTCACAATGGGAATCGATCAAGGCTGCAACCTGGGCATGTGCCCTGACCGGGAATTGAACCGTGACACCACTGAGCCACACTGGCCTGGCTTTGTTTCTGTTAAGAAGAGAGATTCTAGAGCATGCTGCATGCTGATAGGAATTATCCAGTAGTAAGAAGGACGCTATTGATTTTAGAAAAAGAGGGCAGGATGGGAGAAGCAAAAACCCTTGGAAGGAAGGGAAAAAAATGGAACGTGGGCCACCCATAGGGTCTGGACTATGAGAGGGTGCCTGTGTGGGCAGAGACATGGATGTGGAGTTGCTAAGAGCTCCACAGTGGGTGCTTTAGACGGGATTTTTGACCCACAACCAAGCTATGCTCCAGCGGGAGATGCCAACAAATGGATATGTGACCATCACATCTTCTCACGGCCTCTCACTTTTCCAGTGAGGGATGAGGTGAGACGTGGGAGCGGTGGGAAGGATGGGCAAGGCGCGGTGGTGTTGGTTTTGCGAGTGGGAAAGCAACTTCCCAGAAATGCTGGTAGGACCGCGTCATCCTGTTTACCACTCCCTGAGATTTGACAGCCAGCGTAAGGTAAGTCACTCGGCACCGCAAAGTGACTGTCCTGCGTCGTGGTGGTCACAGATCCATTTTGTTGGCACCTCCCACTGGAGCATGGCTTGGTTGCGGGTCAAGATCCCGTCTAAAGTGCCCACTGCTGATCATCCCCGTGTCCAGCAAGTCCCTGAGCCAGGGAGTCAGGAGGTGGCGGCCTTGCCTTGGACACAGGGGTGGTTGATTGGGTGATTACTTCCTCCCTACTTTTTTATTAGAAATCGCTTCAAACTTACGAAATTTTGCAAGGATAAGACAGGACACAGGACATAGACTCTTCCTTCAGGTTCCCTTCATCTCCATTTGCTCTATCGTATTCCCTCTCTCCCCACCATTTCTTTTCCCGGCCGCTTCGAGGTGAGTGACCTACGTGACCACTAAGAGGGTTACGCGCCCAGCGAAGGGAGCAGGGCGCGGCCGCCGCACCTACCGTCCTCGGGAGGGACCTTGTACTCCTTGTCCTCCAGCACCTCGTAGTCGAACCCCAGCAGGTCGATGGGGATGGTGTATTTCCGGGAGAAGTTCTGCTGGGCGCCCGTCAGGAAGGCTTGCGTGAAGAAGAAGCCGGAGAGCCAAAAGGACGGAGGGGGGCCCACCTCGTACCATTGCTGGGGGTCAAAGCACAATGCCGGCCACGTCCAAACCTGCCCCCCACACTTCCTCCCTTACCGTCAGGGAAACTAATGTCCCAGGGGTAGAAAGCCGAACTCTGAAGGTTTTAAAAGGAAGTAGCTGCTTCTGTGTTTTGCTCTGACTTTTTAGTTTTACACCCCCCGGACCAGCTCGGGCACCACCACGTGTGGGATGCAGACGTCAATGGCCCCTGCCGAAGCGCTCCATCAGCAGGGCACCCACCCCAACACGGTGGCTGCGCGAGCACCGCGGCGGCTCGTTGCGTAGAAGAGGAGGTCATGCCTACGAGCCGGGCAGAGAGTCGTTGCTTTTCCACCTGTTTTCTCTCTGGTCATGCGTGGCCAGGACACTATTCCTTTGGAAGTTTTTGCCGGGAACCGTACAAACAGAGTTCGGTCTCACTTTCAGGTCAGCCCTACTTCCTGATTGAGCCAGCGCGCTCCAAGAAAGCCCCCCCCCCCCCCCCCCCCCCCGTGCGCAAGCGCGCCAAAGGCCAGACCAATCAGCTAATGACAGATACCCAGTCCCCAACCAATCACCCCATGACAATCCCACATCAGAATAACCAATCAGCTAAGGACAGATATCCAGTCCCCAACCAATCACCCCATGACAACCCCACATCAGAATAACCAATCAGCTAAGGACAGATACCCAGTCCCCAACCAATCACCCCATGACAACCCCACATCAGAATAACCAATCAGCTAAGGACAGATACCCAGTCCCCAACCAATCACCCCATGACAATCCCACATCAGAATAACCAATCAGCTAAGGACAGATACCCAGTCCCCAACCAATCACCCCATGACAATCCCACATCAGAATAACCAATCAGCTAAGGACAGATACCCAGTCCCCAACCAATCACCCCATGACAATCCCACATCAGAATAACCAATCAGCTAAGGACAGATATCCAGTCCCCAACCAATCACCCCATGACAATCCCACATCAGAATAACCAATCAGCTAAGGACAGATACCCAGTCCCCAACCAATCACCCCATGACAATCCCACATCAGAATAACCAATCAGCTAAGGACAGATATCCAGTCCCCAACCAATCACCCCATGACAATCCCACATCAGAATAACCAATCAGCTAAGGACAGATACCCAGTCCCCAACCAATCACCCCATGGCAACTCCTTATCCTACCCCTCCCCTCCTGAGCTTTTAAAAACAGCTACGCTTCAATAAAGAAATGAGGCTTGATCGGAACTTCGTCTTGCCTTCATTCTTCCGCTCCCCTTGTCTGTTGCATTCTCTTAGGTGGTTTCTGCGTGCCCTCGTTGTTGCCCCGCAGGCCGGGGCAAGTTTTCCCACCTCCTTCCCCCAAATCCAACCAAATCCAACAGTTGTTCCCCGAAAGTCAGGGAGGGAGAACTCAGGGTCTCTACAAATGAAGACGCCCGGATAGTCTGGCCTTATATTACAAGAAGCACGCTGCGTAGTGGCTTTAGCTAAATACGGAGTTACAGAGGGCAGTGTGAAGGCAGAAACCGGAGGATTTCCCCGGTTAGAGTCCACGGCAGCGCCTTCATCGCTCCAGAACAGCCTCTCTTCCTCAGTCTCGGCGCTAGCTGGTGGCCGGCTGCGTTAGGGAACTCAGTCCCCTATCCCCGAAGATACGCGGTCTCCTTACGCGTCCTGTACAGGGTCTAGGACACACGTTACTGCTGAGGGTGACTATCGCTGTTAGGAAGAACACGGCAGCCCTGCCCGGTGTGGCTCAGCGGATAGAGCATCGGCCTATGGACTCAAGGGTCCCAGGTTCGATTCCGGTCAAGGGCATGTGCCTTAGTTGCGGGCACATCCCCAGTAGGGGGCGTGCAGGAGGCAGCTGATCAATGCTTCTCATCAATGTTTCTAACTCTCTATTCTTCTCCCTTCCTCTCTGTAAAAAATCCATTAAAAAAAAAAAAAAAAAAAAAAAGAACAGGACAAAGCACCGCTGTTGCCAGGGGGCTCGGCTCGCTCTCACCTGGCCACCTTCTCAGCTGCTCTGCTCCAGGCACCTAATTCGAAGCCAAATGTGGAAGGAAAGGTCAACATAACCGCCTCTTCCTCTCTCCCCTGTCTGTGACCTGAACATCTGAGCTCACTGAACGGGAACCCTTGCTCCTAGCCCAGCATTCAGAAACCTCCTGCCCAGGCCAGGATCCCAGGTAGCCAGGGAGCAGCTGACCATACATTAGAGCGAGCAGGGGTCATGTGTGCGGGAAAGGCCCAGGAGAAGGGGAGTGAGCCGTCACAGACGGAGGCGGGAGGCCGGAGGGGCCGGGACGTGTGGGTGCCGGTGCTCACCTGCAGGAACCGCAGTCTGGCGAGGAAGTCGTTCACGTAGCTGCCGAGCGGCTTGAGGCTCGGGTATGACTTCGCCATCCACATCCCTGGGATCTTGACGTTCAGAATGCTGCTGACCACCTCTTCGAGCTCCGTGGACATCACCACCAGCCCCTGCGGCGCAGGGGACCTCCGGTTAGCGTGATCGTGTGCCTTCCTCATCATTACCCTTTGTTTACAACCGTGATTAGTGAAGGGTGAGTCATACAGCAAACAAAGAGAGGAACGGTGTTTCCCTTTGCTCACAAGTTAAGTTCTGGAGTCCTTGAACTATCCCCATGGAAAGTGTCCACCTCATCAGATGTTAACGGAAATGCTTTCATTGGCGTGCAATGGACAAGAAACGCGGCATTAGCTGGGAGTGTCCACCACGAGGTTCTAATGAGTATAGAAACCACTGGCAATTGGCTTCGTGGTCAGGGGAAACCTGGCCCTCAGCTGGCAGAGGGCAAAGCCAAAAGTCAGCCAGGTACCCATCCAGGGATGCCCCAAACATTCAGGGCGCTGCCCTGGGCGGCCTCCAGGAGGGGAGGCGGGGCCAGAGGAGAAAGAGGGTTGAACCTGATTTAAAATTTAAAAAAACCGACTCCTAGGGTTCCCCCCACAGACCTGCACACCCCCTGGCTCCAATGCAACCTGGAGAGAAAGCAATTAAGTCCCTGGAGTGGGGGTCTCGGCTCAGGGAGTTATGATGGCCCCACTTGCCGAGAACCAATTCCAGCATGTAATAATTACAGGAGTTTCACCAAAAGGCTTGTGAAGCTTGGGGAGCTCAGCAGGGTGGGGTCACATGTAGTTTACCTGTTGGAAACAGCTAACAGGCACTTCCCCCAAACCTGAATAGGGTGATTGTTAACTGCTACACAGCTCAGGGCAATTTATTGCCTCCTGTTGGCCAAACACCTGAACAGCTATAGGCTATTCCCCAAACTGACAATCCCTGTAAATCCTTTGATACCTTACCCTTTGAAGGGTATTATCTTCACCTTGCCTTGGGACAAATTGTGTTTAATAAAAACCTGGGTCCTTGGTGGAGGAGGACAGTCTTCTAGCTCCTTCAGCTGAAGCTCCTCTGACCCCCAATGCCTCTCAAAACTATCTTTCACCCACGGACTACTTCTTAATCATCTACGCCAAGCCCCTTTCTCCAGAATGCTGAACCCTTTGTAAGTCCGGGGGGGGGGGGGGGGAGAAGGGAGGGGTCAGCAATTAATGCCCCAACTATTGGCGCCAACACCCACTGAGATGGAAACCAGGGGAGGCGTGTTTGCTGGATGTAAGGACCCGGAGACCTCCCTTCCCTGTGGGCTTCCAGGTGCTGGAAGCGGGAGGAAATGGAAGGGCCTAGTCCAGGAGGAACGCATGAGACCGAGCGCAGCTTGGCCAGGCAGCCCAGCTGGATACCCCACAGCGCCTGGGAGATCACACCACAGCCTGCCCGGGAGATCACACCACAGCTGGCCCGGGAGATCACACCACAGCCAGCCTGGGAGATCACACCACAGCCGGCCCACTACACTCCTCTTCTTTCTCCTTTTTCACATGTGCATATTTGCATTGATTTCAGAGAGGAAAGGAAAGGGAGGGAGGGAGAGATAGAAACATCAACAATAAGAGAGAATCATTGATTGGCTGCCTCCTGCATGCCCCCCACTGGGGATCAAGCCCACAACCTGGGCAAGTGCTCTTGACCAGGAATTGAACCCGGGACCCTTCAGTCCACAGGCCGGCGCTCTATCCACTGAGCCACACCAGCCAGGGCCAATCCTGCATGTGCGATATGAAGACAACCACTAGCGGGAGCGTTTACGGGGGGAGGTCCAGAAGCGGGGTGTGGGTACGCGGGTTCTCTGGGCCTCCCTCACCTTGATGGCCTTCTGAATGTTAACGCACGACTCCCGGATGGTCTGCAGCAGCCTGTTGAAGCGGCCCATCTCCTGCACCAGCACGGTGTTCATGCTCTGAGTGTACGTGGTCGGGTACCGCCTCATCGCAGCCTCAATGTCGAAGTTGTTGGGCAGTTTCCCCAGAATGTCGCCGGCGACCTCATTCACCACCTCCTCGGAGGACTTGGCGCCGGCTTCTGCGGAACGAGACTGGGAGAACCCACGCTGTAAGTCGGAGGCCCCCACGGAGGGAGGAGGAGGCCGGGCTGGGGAACTCGGGGGAGCGTCACGGGTGCCACCCGGCTGTGACACCATCGGCGATCCTCCTCCACAGCAGGTGGATGGGAGCGATGGTAACAGGCAAGCGCTGGCCGTTTCGGGAGAGGACCAGAGTTATCCAGGAGGGAGGAGGACGCGCCCAGTGCACAGAGGCGCAGAGGGCCCGGGGGAGGGGAATGAGCTACCCACTGAGCAACATGGTGGCGGTGGAGCAGGTGCTGCAGAGAGGGAGGAAAAGCATCTACATCGGTGGCGTGGCCACGGGGGGACAGGTGTTAAAACCCAGGGAGAGGCAGTGGCGTCTTGCTTTGAGAAAGCTCGCTGCCCAATGTATTTGCTGATAACTCTGCTGCCCACTGGTCGCCCAGGGCAGGGAGAGGGTTTTCCCCTTGAAGCAGGTGACCACACTGGAGACAAGGAAGGGGAAGTGCAGCTCCAGGGTGTTTTTTAAAAAATATATATATTTCTTTATTGATTTCAGAGAGGAAGGGAGCGGGAGAGAGATAGAAACATCAATGATGAGAGGGAATCATTGATCAGCTGCCTCCTGCATGTCCCCCACTGGGGTTCAAGCCTGCAACCCAGGCATGTGTCCTTGACTGGAATCAAATTCAGGACCCTTCTGTCTGTAGGCCGACGCTCTATCCACTGAGCCAAACCAGCTAGGTCCAAAACATGCCTATTTTCTAACAAGAGCTGTGCTTCCACCAACAAAGAAGCAAACAAACAAACGAAAAACTAAGAAAACAAACAAAACAAAACAAAAAGCAAATCCCTGGCCAATAGCCCTTCAAAAATGTAAGAAAAATATTTCGATAACACAAACATTTCTGTCTACCTATTTCTCACAATCCAAAATTACATAATTGGGTGCTATGTTTGGAGAGTAATATCCAATTGATTTCCTTCCTTCCTTCCTTCCTTCCTTCCTTCCTTCCTCTCCCCCCCAGCCCAACATCATCATTTCTGGGTATGTCATCTAAGTCCTACCCCATTTTTAGAACCTAGAAAGACGGTATAGCATAGAGGATCAGAACACGGATTCTAGAGCCAACCTGGTGGGAGTCAGACTGTGTGGCGTTGAGTCCTGGCTTGAACGTGTACTGCTGACCCTGGGTAAGCTACTGAATCCTTCTGCGTCTGTTTTACTCCTGTAAAACGAGAGTACTCGGCTTCCGCTTCACAGGATTTTGCAAGCACCGAGAACAGTGCCGGCGCGCTGTAAGCACTCTGTAATACTAACCGCCATTGCCACTCCGAGATTCCACAAGAATAAAAAGGTCAGATAGACTTCATCTTGAGAAATAATTTGCTGGACTGAATAATCATCCTTAACTTGTTTTTATATGTTTTTATTGCCTTTTAAAGAGAGAGGAAGGGGGAGGGAGGAAGAGAAAGCGATAGGAACACCAATGAGGGAGAAAGCCTCCTGCACACCCCCTACTGGGGACCTAGCCCAAAATCTGGGCCTGTGCCCTGACTGGGAATCACCCTGCACGGTTCTATGTGTCACTGGCAAGCGATCACCCTTAACTTATTAAAATTTCATTCAATCTCTAAGGGAACTCCTGCCATTTGAACTAACCTGCTTTCAAAAATGAAAAACAATCACCACCAACAATTGAGCGCATCTGAAGGGAGAAAAGCACAAGAGAAGATCTTAATAGATGAGCAAGATTAGTTGTTGACCCTTCGAATGTGTGGGCTCATACTCGGGGCCATGCTGAACTCTGTGCCCTGGCGGCGAGCTCTCTGACCGCCCTCACCTTCACGTTCTCACCAGGGGGGGCTGCTTAGTTCCCAAGAGTTACTTGTTTTTCTCCTAAACTCTATTTTCCCACTTTGTACTTGCTATTGCAATTCTATTATTTATATATATATATATATATATATATATATATATATATATATATATATATATATATATTTAATTGATGTCAGAGAGGAAGGTAGAAGGAGAGAGAAATAGAAACATCAATGACGAGAGAGAGTCATTGATCGGCCGCCTCCTGCGCGCCCCACACTGGGGATCAAGCCCGCAACCCAGGGATCAAACCGTGACCTCCTTGTTCATAGGTTGACACTCAACCACTGAGCCATGCCAGCCAGGCACAATTGTATTCTATAAATATTATATAATCTGATAAAAAAATACTGATGTGAAAGATACTCTTTCTATGTAAGCTAGATTACACATTATGGAATATTTGATAAAAAAAAATAAGTCATTTTGAAAGTTGTTAATGAACTAGTAAGAGACTAGAAAATAAAACAGGCAAAATTCTAGATGGATTCTGGTATCATCTGCTTCCCAAGTAGCTTTGAGATTCTTCTTCCTCTCAAGGGGAATTTAAAGGGCCAGCTATGCCAGGCATTTGGGCATGGTTTATGCAAAAAAAAAAAAAAAAAAAGCGGGGGGTGGGGGAGTGGAATTCTAGCAGCAGAATGCTATCAGACAATACTCAGAGAGACTCAAAGGATGTCACGCCAACACCTCCTAGCAGCAGATCAATGCTCAAAGATTCTTTCCAGGTCAACAGCTGGATGAAGAACACCCCTTACATTCGTGTTCTTTGCTTAAATCCATGCTGAAGGCCCGTGTACATATTTTTCTTTTCCTTAACGTGGTTATCCGCCCTCACGGACAGAACTGTGTCTGCGGGCCCCTGCTGTGCTCACACGGTGCAGCCTCCGGGGCCAGCGCTGCATAGTCACACACCTGGGTGAGGAGAATGTTATCGAATAGCAGCTGCGTTTCGGACTGATCTTTGGTGATATCCGCGTTGGCATTCATCCCAAAGATTTCCGGGGCTGGGGTCAGCGGCAGATTCTTCGTGTATTCGATGTAGCTTTTGTGCTGCAGAGAGGAATCACGGGGGGCTGGGAGGTTAGAAATCAATCATCCTGCAGAACCTTCCCACTGAGAAGAGGTGATTTCAACACTCAGGTTACTGAGTGGCTGAGCCTGTGAGAGCAGACATGAATGCTTTCCTTTTCTTCCCGCCTCAGCAGCCCAGGTTTAAAAAAAGAAGATACGAACACATTTAGAGAGAGAGAAAAAAAAAGAAACTATATCATTCAATTGGAATGAATTTTAAAACAGAGAGAGGAATGTCCAGATCACTTCATTTAGAAATTTCTCCCAGAGAAATCTTTCTATGCTGCATTTTGCAGGTGACTGTTCTTAGTTTATTGTGATGGCCATAAATTTATTTAGGCTCTGCTCTGACTTTCTCTCGGTACTCTTCCTGTGATAAATCTACATAGTTCAGAAAAATAAGAATGATCAGACAATTTATTGTCCTGAGATAACCACCATCATTAACGTTGTATATGTGTTTATGCAGGTACACTCACATTTTCTATTTATTTACTTGGACTTCTACCAAAATCCCATATATTTCTTGATGCTCATATAAGCATATACAAACACATGTATGTTGATGGGCAGGGGGGGTTGTTCATTGATGGTTTTCAATACGGGTGGAAAGGACCCATGCTTTGTCCTTTGCCACCCCATTACTGGAGAGCTTGTTACCCATGATTCTCCATGTTGACTTGCTCCACTCAATCAATGACAGGGATAGACTAGTAATACCAATGTCAACCAGCTGTTATGGTGAGATCATGACCTGTAACCGCTGTGTAAATAGGTAAGCATGACATAAATATTAACTCTTATTGTTCATACTAGAGGGCCAGTGCACGAATTTGTGCATGGGTGGAGTCCCTCGGCCTGGCGGGCGATCGGGGCCATCTTGTCCAGTCCCCATTGGGGGCCATCAGAGCTGGCCAGCCAGCCGGCCTGGGAGAGGGATCGCAGGTTTACTATGGGAGGTTGGATGTGGAAGTTTACTGACCACTAGGAGGCAGCTCCTGCATTGAGCATTTGCCCCCCTGATGGTCAGTGCACATCATAGCGACCAGCCGTGATAGTCGCTTAGGCTTTTATACATATAGATTACTTCTACCTCCTTACACGTGTATTCTCTTTTTTAAAAAAAATATATATTTTATTGATATTTTACAGAGAAGAAGGGAGAAAGATAGAGAGCTAGAATGAGAGAGAAACATCGACCAGCTGCCTCTTACACACCCCCTACCGGGGATGTGCCCGCAACCAATGTACATGCCCTTGACCGGAATCGAACCCGGGACCTTTCAGTCCACAGACCGACGCTCTACCACTGAGCCAAACCGGTTTCGGCTGTATTCTCTTTTTAAGTGGGGATGATGGCTTTTTACTCCGAGGACTGAATTCTGGTGCCCGAGGAAGCTGCTACTGGCTTCGGGACACTTCTGCTCCCCTCACACCACAGACAGACGCCGGAGACCACCGTGTCTATGCTATGCCATGGTGTGCTTTGTCCTAACGACGCCGAAGGGGAGCTCACACGGGGTTTCCACGGAAAAAAACAAGACTTTTGGGAAAACCCTCTTCCATCCCAGAGCACTCCCGCGTGTACCGCTTAGCCGTTTCCCAGAAAGACAGACTTACGTCGCCGTGATGGGGCGCGTAGTAGATGCCGCTGGAGTCGAACTTGTAGTCGGGGTTCTCCACCAGCTCGGTGCAGAAGAACTTGTTGAGGATGCTGCGCAGCGTGCGGCGGTCCCAGTCGTCCGTCACCCGGCCGCCGTAGTTGCACTCGCCCGTCATGTACCGCAGGGCGTCGTAGGGCAGCTCCTGGGAGGAGGAGCTCGGGTTCCCAGCCAGCCAGCTCCCAGCCACACGGCCCACAGCGCGGCGCCCCTGGCTGGTCCGCCTGAGCAAAACCCCTTACCGCGGGCTGGCGTGAGCACAGCGCCCCTTTGCATGCTCCCCTGCTAACTGTGCACACACACACACACACACACACACACACACACACACACACACACAAACACCCCGCCCGGTCCTCCCTCCTTCTGGTTTGTCCCCGCTCAGCCAGTGCGGAGAACAGACCTCCTCTCCCAGCTGGGAGCTCACCGCTCACCCAGCGCTGAGGGCCCACAGTGAATTCCAGGCACACAGTCCCTGGAAACCTCTCACAGCTGAGCGGCGTGCAGACAAACCCAGCGTCATTCAGAGATAATCAGTGTTCCTTTCCTTTTTACAGCCATGCTAGCGGCCCGGTGCACATTGAAAGGGAATTAATTTGAGGAAATATTTTAATATTGCTATTCGCCCTTTCTCTATAATACAAGTGTCAGAGATGAAAGAAAAATCAGTAGATGTATATGAAAATGTGGATCGCCTCAGAGAGGGAGGGCCGGGCTACCCAGCCGCAGCTCCGGGACGGACGGATCTCGGTGCAGAGGGAGGCCCTGCCCTCCGCCGCAGCACAGCCGGGCCTCCCCTCTGTGGGGGCGGGTCCTGGAGGGACGCCCGGGCCCTCTGACCAATCACATCTCACCCGCCCTGGCTGGCCTGGCGCCAGTGGTGTCCTAAGTGTGGTCTTCTGGACCATCGTCCAGATAGTCATTCTGCTGTTGGGTTGTTCCATCAATTTGCATATTACACTTTTGTTATTATAGATATATTTTGACAATTTGAATCACACTCTATATACAATATGCCTTGTATATTGCATGAACTCATGAGAATCTTGTACCATTTTGCGAAATCCTCTTTGAGAATACCATTTTAATAACTGTCTCTAATACTGAACACTTCAGTTGCTCTTAATTTTCTACTGTTTCAAATCCCTTTTTCAGTAAATCACGTTTCTAAGGATTCGGTCGTCTAGAGTTCCAAAAAGGAAACCACTATGCCAAGGAAAGGAGCTTATACAAAGCGGGTGGGTTAGTGTCACCAAATTGCTCTCCTGGCAGGCCCTAGCAGCTGCAAAACTCAGTTTGAAAATCTTTTGTAATTTGATAAACCAAAGATAATTAATATTGTCATAATTTGCATTTCTAGAAAACTAGTGAGGCTCATAATTTTTTCATATGCTTAATAACATTTGTGCTTCTGCGAATGAACCTCCAACTCATTTTTCAATTAAAGTTTTAATAGTTTTACTTGATTTGTATAAGCTGTTTTATAAATTGACCTTTATTTATCAAATGTATACAGCTATTTTCCTGTTAGCTTGCTTTTTTTTATTATAGTCTCTTGTGTACAGAATTATTAAAAGTTTATGCATGCAACAGGATCAACTTTTCATATTGCAATTTCTTTTAAACGAAGCACAAATGCTTGTACACCCAGCACTATAGAGAATCCTATTTCTTAGTGCTCCCAACAAAATTGAGCACTGCCATTTAGGAAAACATATTGACAAATGATGACATTGTTTGTAGTTTTTAAGTTTATTTTTTATATTGACATTTAAAAATGTCATTTACCATTTGTATTTCTTATTTTGTTAAATTATCTACTCTGTTCTTTTAGGTGTTTTTCTAGTCTGAATGATTATCCATTTTTTTCATCCTATTTTTTAAAGCTCCTTATAAAGATACTGAATCACTTTGTCAGATAAAATTTACACATTTTCTCCAATTTTCACTTGTCTTTTATTTGTATGATGTTTAACTGTTTGTGGCATTTTAAGATGGCAAAGCTTTAAAATATTTTATCCGAAAACCCAACAGTCTTTTACTTTATGATTTTGGGGGGGCATTTTTATGCTTAACGTGTCCTTCCTGTAGTTAGTTAGCTGTCACAAGTTCAAGTGCGTGACTCCTGTATCCCAGTGGTTCCACTTGGAGGAGTCTCCTCAATAGAAATAATGGCGCCGGGGAAGAGTGGGCAGTAGTGGCCGGGGAGGGGGACTCACTGAATCGGGAGTTGGAAATTAGGAGACTTGTTCTTTGGTACAACTGGGACCGAGGGTGGTGAGTTTAGGAGGGGACCCAACTCAACTCATCTGATTGGAAACTGGCCTTTCGTTCTAAAATGCAAATATTCTCTTAAAATCACCCCAATAGCCATGGAATAAACTCCCAAATCCATTAGCATGGGCCACCGGACAGTTCCAAATCACTACAGTTACCCAAACCTTTCCACAGATGGGCATTAAAAAAAACACCTGAGGTATAATTGAGATTACCATTATATTAGTTTCAGGTGTACGATATAATCATTTGCTATCAGCACACAGTATTTGCCATTTTATTGTTGCTTCTTCATAGTACGTGCCTGAAAGACCTCCTCTTTATTCTTTAGGTCTCAAGTGCCCTCCTCTGTGGCACAATCACATTCCTCTAAACTCAAAGTCATGCTCCAGAACAGACGGGAACCAGTCGGCTCCCCCCACCTCCTACCCACCCCCCCCCCACACACACACACTGCCCCCCTGATTTTGGAGCCTGGGTAATTTATCATATTCTTAAATCTTTTCCAAAACAAGTCCAATCACTTTTCAGATTCCCGCATCAACATCAACGATAAAATACAGTCCCTAATAGACAAACGGACGCCCTCACTGCCTCCTGCTAAAGCACTGCTCTCTGAGCTGCTGGGAGTGTCCTGCTGTCCACCCCCTCGGAGCAGGACTGTATCAGAAGCACCTGCTCCCTGCTGGCCGCACACGCACACACACACACACACACACACACACACACACACACCAGGGGTGGAGAGCCCGCGGGCCCGCCAGTACCTCGTACTGGTTCAGGAACATGTGCAGCTGCTGGACGCTGATCCGCAGGTCCGTCTCGTTGAACTCGTAAGGGATGTTCCAGCCCAGGGGCCCGAACTTCCGCCGCTCCTGCACCAGAGCGTGGAAGAAGCAGAGGCCGTAGAGCAGCTTCTGGAACTCCATCTGGAACGAGAAGGAACGGCGCCACCTCACTCCCCGGCCCTCCCTTCGCATCTCCTGACCGCCCTTCGGGCAGGTTCCTCGGGAAGGTCGGTGCCATCCTGCCGCTGGCTCCGTGGCTGAGCACGGACCTATGAACCAGGCGGTCAGGGTTCAATTCCCCGTCAGGACCCAGGCCCAGGTTGAGGGCGAGGTCCCCAGCAGGGGGCGCGCGGGAGGCGGCCGAGCCATGATCCTTTCTCAACATGGATGTTCCTATCCCTCTCCCTTCCTCTCTGAAATCAATAAAAAATATTAAAAAAAAAAAAAAAGAAAGAAGTGTCATGTCATCAAAGGAAGGCTGAGGACACGTTTCAGACTGAAGAAGGCAGAGAGATGGGGAGCTACACACACAGGAGGCCCAGACCAACCCTGTAGGGACAGGCCAGGGCTGTGAGGGACACCACGGACGCATTTGGAAAACACGTGGGAGATCAGCCAACAGGGCATCCTCCTTAAACCACTAACCACGGCCCCAGAGTGAGGGACCCCTCTGCCCTGACCCACGGTGAAGCGTTTCCTTGGGAGATGGGCCACACGCACCTGCCTCCCCCGCGCGTGGGACCTGGGCCAGGAGGCGCGTGTGGGCACCAGGCTGAGGGGCAATCCTTGTGCGACTTTTCTACTCCTAACTGTCCTGTGAGTTTAAACAGGTTTCCAAAAATAAAAATAAAATAAATAAAACAAAAAAATTATGATGTGCTGCTGTGGAATTTGAGGAGACGTGGCTTTTGTTTTGGACTGTGGTTCATCACAGCCTTGACCTCAAAGACACGCAAATATCCCCGGAGCTGTGGTCGGCAAACTGCGGCTCGAGAGCCACATGCAGCCCTTTGGCCCCTTGAGTGTGGCTCTTCCACAAAATAGCACGGCCTGGGCCAGTCTGTTTTGAAGAAGTGGCGTTAGAAGAAGTTTGTGGCTCTCAAAAGAAATGTCAGTCGTTGTCCTGTTGATATTTGGCTCTGCGGACTAATGAGTTTGCCGACCACTGCCCCGGAGAGACCTTTGATGGAGACTAAAGGGAGGACAGTTTTGCACAAAGGCTCTGACCAGCTGGTGCACACAGCAACGCCCTCCCCACCCACCCGGAGCACCTGCCCTTCAGGGCCGTCAACGCAAAAATTATCCAGGCCGGGTCTCAGAAGCCCAGGAGAAGGAGTGACTGTTTTATATATACATGCCTCTTTATTTTTTGTACCCAGGACTTTAGTTTAATGAAAGTACTTCTTTATTTTTTAATGTTTCCTCTTGATGTAGCCTTAAAACACATTCCGACATCAAAATGGAGAGCTTTTTAATGGCAGAAACTGACCCGGGTTCACAACCTCCCTTAAAAGGAAGCTCTCCCGTTTTTTAATTCCGGAACGTGCCGGGAGGCAACGATGGTCACAGACGCCGACACGCGGAATTCTAATCAGGATCGCGGCGGGTGGCCCCCTGCCCGCCCCGATGCCACGAGAGACCCTCTGAGCCCCATCCATCGGGGCAAAGCCATGCACGGAGGAGACGTTTTTATAGTTTAATTTAAAGATAGGGCTCCAGTCGGCTAATGGCTCGGTTAATATCCTGAAACAAGATGCTCCAACCTCGCGGATTCCTTCCTGCTGGGAACGGCCCGCCCGGCTGGCTAGATGGAGGGCTGCGTTATTAACGCTGCCTCCCAGGACCCCAGCTGAGCAGGGGCGGGGCCAGCAGTAAAGTTAAAATAAAACATTAATAAGATTGACTTCAGCACCGTCCATAACCAGTGATCAAAGCCCCGGGGCGCAGTGTGTGGGAGGGAGGCGGTTTAGGGTGGAGCTGTCCTGGGCGCAGCATCCGCACACACCTCCCCCACTCCACCCCGGGGCGGGGGGGGGGGGGGGCAGCCAGACTTAGGGTTACTAACAGGCTTCTTGCAGCTGCTGAAGAAATCGGGGTCCGAGATGGGGTCCATGAGGTAGGAGCGGATGATGTTCGCCCGGAGACCCTTGGGGGCCTCGTTGGTCATTTTCACCCCGTTCTGCAGGACGGCCACGGGGAAGTTGGGGGACGGGTAGCTGGTCAGCCACATTCGGAAGTCGGGGTGAGTGGACTCCAGGCTCAGCTCCTGCGGGGAAAAGGAGTTGGATACAAAAGCACAAATCACATCAAGGAGAACTCTCAGGATCACGTGGCTGAAGGGGGGGGGGGGGGGGACGGGGGCTGGAAGCTGCATCAAAACGGAGCCCAGCTCTGCAACCGAAGGCAGGAGCCGGAACCCGGGACCCGCCCCAGGCCCAGTGGGCTGGCAGGAAACACGGAGCCGTGAACAGACAGAGGGCCCGCATCAGCCAGAACTGGCCGCAGTAAAGGCCAAACCACCACCACCACCCCCCCCCCCCCCCAAGACGTGTGTCTTTCTCGGTGTGGATGAAACATGGACAGAAGGGTTCTCTGCCTTGGAGCCGGGTTGAGAAAAATCCGTTCTATTTGTGTTTTTGGCTGTAGCCATGCTGTGAGGACACGCCCCGCACTGCGGATCGGTCAACGTTACCCCACGCAGCGGGGAGAGCATCCCGGAAGGAGGAGAACCGTGTGTGTAGAGCAGGAAGCACATCGCTAAGAGCTACTTGCTTCAGGGTTGAGTCAGGCCCGCAATCCGGCGGGACCCCGGCCCTGCCTGTGGCTGCGGGAAGGGGGATGGTGGCCACGCCTTCTCTCTGCCTACTCGGCCCGACTCTCGCTGCCTTGTCCTGCTGGTGGGTCTGTTTTTTGTTTGTTTGTTTGTTTGTTTGTTTGTTTGTTTTAATATATATTTTATTGGTTGTTCACAGAGAGGAAGGGAGAGGGACAGAGAATTAGAAACATCGATGAGAGAGAAACATGGATCAGCTGCCTCCTGCACACCCCCTACTGGGGATGTGCCTGCAACCAAGGCACATGCCCTTGACCGGAATCGAACCCGGGACCTTTCAGTCCCCAGACCGACGCTCTACCACTGAGCCAAACCAGCCAGGGCATGGGGTGTGGTTTCAAACTTGCAAATCTCCCTCAGTAAAGCAATGGAGAGCACCCAGTGGAAAGGAGGGTGGGGGGGGTGTAGGAAGGACGCCTGGGGTCAGTGGGGGCTGCATAGCACCGGTCACGGCGTCACCTTGGCTGGTGAGGAGGGGAGGCTGAGTCAGGAGGGGCTGGGTAACGAGAGGACACGGTTCCTTTCTGGTTACTGAAATCAGGCACCGAGTGTTCTGTCTACTCGGCTGGACCAAGGGGCTTACTTTCTGGAAAAGAGGGGAGTCAGGGACCAGTGCTGAGGGGCTGGAAGGAGGCCCTTTGGTCTTAGCCCCGCGGTGGCAGGATCACCAGCCACGTGGGTGAGGAGTGAATGAAAAAGAAAAAAAAGCTGTATCTTGGCGTGTGTTCCTTTAGGGGGGCCACATGAAGGAGAGCTTCCTTTGTGGGTTCAACCCGGGGCTGTGAAAAGCAGGTGGGTTCTGTCTGCCCTGTGGTTCACACGCCTCTTCCAGGCCACCCCCTACCGCGCTCTTCTTGGTCCTGCAGCTCCCAAGGCTACCGCCCACTCCTGTGGTCCAGCACTCACTCCCCGAGACCCTCCACGTTACAGGACAGAAGGGATTGCTTCCACGGTACATACAGAGCTGATTATATTGAGGGAATGCGAGCCAGGAAAACGAACGGGCTTCTCTTACCTCGCAGACCTTCTCAAGGGTGGGCATCCACGAGGTGGCCAGGTGGCAGTTCTGAAGAACCACCCACGTCCCTTCCTTGACCGCCTTCTCTAGCATCTTCATAGCTATGGGCCCTTGGCCTTGGCCGAGAGACAGAGAGCTCAGCTTTGCTCCCCCGTAGCCCTGTGTGCGGGAACAAGCAAGGTGGGGGCGGGGAGGAAGCGGCATTAGGACGGGAAACGTTACCGTGAGCCACGTTACTGCTGGTTATGCGGCATCCTTCAGGGGACTGAGCACACGGGACCCTACAACAGCCTCACTGAATACCAACCCTACAACCGCGAAGGCAATGAGCAAGTCAGCTCATGTGGGAAGCGATCCTCGTAATACATGAAAAATTCTGTAGGGTCCCAACTGGTGAGCTCAGGGTAGAAAAGGAAATTAAGACCACATGGGGAGGAGACGGCAAGGCTTGGTTGTTACGCAGCAACTCCGAAAATCCAGAGCCAAAAAAAAAAACACCCACAAAAAAAGATGAATAGAGAGATGAACTTGTCCAAATCTTTGAATTTTAACTAATTTGGCTACTGCATAAAATTCAGAGGAGACAAAAAAAAATTAACCCTTGATACACATTTTAAAGTTTCTTCCCTCTCCCCCAGCACTCCGCTAAATATGTTTTTATTCATTTCAGAGAGAGGAAGGCAGGGAGAGAGAGAAAAATTGATAATGAGAGAGAATCATCGATTGGCTGCCTCCTGCACATCCCCTGCTGGGGATCCAGTCTGCAACCCGGGCATGTGCCCCCACCAGGAATTGTGACCTCCTGATTCATAAATCGATGCTCAAATACTGAGCCACACTGGGCCGGGCTTAACATTTCTGTGAAGAATTCTGTGGGGATGTTTGCCTGGAATTCATTTCCACTGCACCTGCTCCCACTGCACCTGCTTTCACTGCACCTGCTCCCACTGAACCCTGCTCCCACTGCACCTGCTCCCGCTGCACCCTGCTCCCGCTGGACCTGCTCCCACTGCACCTGCTCCCGCTGCACCCTGCTTCCACTGCACCTGCTCCCACTGCACCTGCTCCCACTGCACCCTGCTCCCACTGCACCTGCTCCCACTGCACCTGCTCCCACTGCACCTGCTCCCACTGCACCCTGCTCCCACTGCACCTGCTCCCGCTGCACCCTGCTCCCACTGCACCTGCTCCCGCTGCACCTGCTCCCACTGCACCTGCTCCCGCTGCACCCTGCTCCCACTGCACCTGCTCCCACTGCACCCTGCTCCCACTGCACCTGCTCCCACTGCACCCTGCTCCCGCTGTACCCTGCTCCCACTGCACCCTGCTCCCATTACACCCTGCTCCCACTGCACCCTGCTCCCACTGCACCTGCTCCCGCTGCACCCTGCTCCCACTGCACCTGCTCCCACTGCACCTGATACCACTGCACCCTGCTCCCGCTGTACCCTGCTCCCACTGCACCCTGCTCCCACTGCACCTGCTCCCACTGCACCCTGCTCCCACTGCACCTGCTCCCACTGCACCTGCTCCCACTGCACCTGCTCCCACTGCACCTGCTCCTGCTGCACCTGCTCCCACTGCACCTGCTCCCACTGCACCTGCTCCCACTGCACCCTGCTCCCACTGCACCCTGCTCCCACTGCACCTGCTCCCACTGCACCTGCTCCCACTGCACCCTGCTCCCACTGCACCTTGCTCCCACTGCACCTGCTCCCACTGCACCCTGCTCCCACTGCACCCTGCTCCCACTGCACCCTGCTCCCACTGCACCTGCTCCCACTGCACCCTGCTCCCGCTGCACCTGCTCCCACTGCACCTGCTCCCACTGCACCTGCTCCCGCTGCACCTGCTCCCGCTGCACCTGCTCCCACTGCACCCTGCTCCCTCTGCACCTGCTCCCACTGCACCCTGCTCCCACTGCACCTGCTCCCACTGCACCCTGCTCCCACTGCACCTGCGCCCACTGCACCCTGCTCCCTCTGCACCTGCTCCCACTGCACCCTGCTCCCACTGCACCTGCTCCCACTGCACCTGCTCCCGCTGCACCTGCTCCCGCTGCACCTGCTCCCACTGCACCTGCTCCCGCTGCACCCTGCTCCCTCTGCACCTGCTCCCACTGCACCCTGCTCCCACTGCACCTGCTCCCACTGCACCCTGCTCCCACTGCACCTGCTCCCGCTGCACCTGCTCCCACTGCACCTGCTCCCACTGCACCTGCTCCCGCTGCACCTGCTCCCACTGCACCTGCTCCCACTGCACCCTGCTCTCACTGCACCTGCTCCCGCTGCACCTGCTCCCGCTGCACCCTGCTCCCACTGCACCTGATACCACTGCACCTGCTCCCGCTGCACCCTGCTCCCACTGCACCTGATACCACTGCACCTGCTCCTGCTGCACCCTGCTCCCACTGCACCTGCTCCCACTGCACCTGCTCCCACTGCACCTGCTCCCGCTACACCTGCTCCCACTGCACCCTGCTACCACTGCACCCACTCCCACTTCACCTGCTCCCGCTGCACCTGCTCCCACTGCACCTGCTCCCACCGCACCCTGCTCCCACTGCACCTGCTCCCGCTGCACCTGCTCCCACTGCACCTGCTCCCACTGCACCTGCTCCCACTGCACCTGCTCCCGCTGCACCTGCTCCCACTGCACCTGCTCCCACTGCACCTGCTCCCGCTGCACCTGCTCCCACTGCACCTGCTCCCACTGCACCTGATACCGCTGCACCTGCTCCCACTGCACCTGCTCCCACTGCACCTGCTCCCACTGCACCCTGCTCCCTCCCACTGCACCTTCTACCGCTGCACCCTTGGGTTATGGCAGCCGCAGGTGAGTGGGGCCATGAGCTCTGTGGTGTCCCCAGCTCATCCCCACGAGCAGGCAGGAGCGGCAGACAACAAACAGAGGTGGCACCACTATTTCTGGACAGAGTGGCGACAGCAGGAGAAGCAGGGCCTGGGGCTGCGGTGGGGCTGGAGGGTATCCACACTGTGAGGCAGGGCGGGGCGTGGAGAGGAGCTGGGAGACCCGGGAGAGTCCAGAAGGTCGAGCTGCCCAGAGGGTAGGTCCCGTGAAAATGATGCATCTCCCTGCTGCCCCTCCTTCCACACGGGCCTGCCCGCCAGGAGCCTCCGGCCTCCCATTGCCTCCGCTAGCTCCTCCCGCGGCCCATGCACTCCCAGGCCCCTCACTGCAGCCAGGATAGCCTTAAACAGGCCAGGCGAGGTCAGGTCAGGTCACGGTGCTGAGAACCCACCACTGCAGCCGTGCCTGCTCAGAGGCCATGAAAGGCCCTGCAGGAGGCGGGCCCCTGTACATTGTGCGCCCCATCTCCTGTGCACCACAGCCCCCCCCCCTCCCCCAGTGCTTCCTTCACCGTCAGCGCGTGCTCGGTCCCTCCCTCAGTCTCCGGTCTCTAGGAGTGCAGCCAACCAAAGCATTAACCTCAGCTGGCCGGCCGGCCCCGTGAGCTTCGAGGAGCCCCTTCCTCTCCCTGCTCAGCACCCCAGTCTGCAAACAGCAACACCGCCATGTACCTCGTGGGACTGCTGTGGACACTGAGATAGAACGTGCCAGAAACAGCTACAGCAGAGAGTACTCCATCCAAGTGGCAGTGGTGGTTTTTAGAAATATCGGCACTCTTACTGTAAACGGCTATTTTGATTAGACCAACAGGGGAAAATCTCCACTCAAAAATGCCAACCGCTTGCTTATGATTTTCTTGTTCTGGGGTGTCTGAGGTAAGCGTAGTGACAGCAAATCCATTTCACCACGAAAAGCCTGGGCTGTGTCATCTTAGACGAGAACCCGGCAAAGTGACCGGAAGGTAGGATTGTTCTAGAGCAGAGGTCGGCCAACTCGTTGGCCAGCAGAGCCAAATACCAACAGGACAATGATCGCGATTTCTTTGGAGAGCCACGTTTTTTGAACTTAAACTTCTTCCAACGCCACTTCTTCAAAACAGACTCGCCCATGCCGTGGCATTTTGCAGAAGAGCCACACTCAAGGGGCAAAAGAGCCGCATGCGGCTCACGAGCCGCAGTTTGCCGGCCACAGGTCTAGAGAGTCGGGGGAGGTCCCCTTCAGAGGCTGGGAGGTAAGCGGGGCCAGAGGGGACCCCAGGTCACGGTGAGGTTCGAATCTGTTAAGTCAACCCCAGCAGCTCTCACACACGGGGCACATTAGGTCAGGAGGTGCGCCTCCCCACAAAGGGAAAGCAAAGCCGATGTCCACCTCCCCCACCCCGCCCCACCTGAATTCTGGTTTTATGGCTGCAATAAGGAGTATTTCTCATAGCGGTGTGGTCGCTTAGATAGCAATGTCCTAGACTCCTTCAGCCTCTGATGCCCCAAGTCTCTCAAGGGCTGAGTGAGCGACACATTGGTACCTTTTCCTCACCCCTTAGCATTTCAAGTATAAGCAAGAACATATATATATATATGTTATATATATATCGTATTTGCCGGCGTATAAGACGATTTTTTGGCCCTGAAAAATACGTATTTGCCGGCGTATAAGACGACTGGGCGTATAAGACGACCCCCTAACATTTCCACTAAAAATACAGAGTTTGTTATATACTCGCCGTATAAGACTACCCCCCACTTGGAGGCATATTTTTCAGGGCCAAAAAATCGTCTTATACGCCGGCAAATATGGTGTGTGTGTGTGTGTGTATATATATATATATATATATATATATATATATATATATATATATACCGTATTTGTATTTTAACAAATACATTTTAAGCACATAACCTCCATATGTATTTTAACCTCCATATATATATATATATATATATATATATATATATATAGAGAGAGAGAGAGAGAGAGAGAGTAATATGTACACACACACACACACACACACACACACACACACACGTAAGTCCATCTATTTGAAGGTACCTGGTCATCAGAAAACTTGAGCAGGGCGGCCATGGGGTCAGCCCCCGGCGAGAGCACGAAGATCAGAGGCGCACAGCAGTTGCTGTCTGCGAACGCCTTGGACAGGTTAAAGGGGGGCGGCTCAATGAACGGGCGCCCCAGCTTGATGGTTATGAATTCTTGCAGCATTGGGATAACCTAGACAGGAACAAGGGTGCGTTAGAAAGAACACTGCTCATCTGCGAGGCGGTCTTACTTAGGCGTTCGTTGGGACCCGCGGAGAGCCAAAGCCATTGCTGGGTCTGAGTGCCCTCACTTGGTCCGGGGGTGGGCGTGTCTGGCTGAGGGTGTGAGGTGAGCAGTTGTCAGTGGAGGACTCGCTGCGCTTATGTTAGAGTTTTCATCCTCTCCCGATATTTCTGTCCCTTTTTGGTGTTAAGACTGAACAAGGCTCGCTTGCTCCTGAGACTGAACCTCACTCCTCAGGTCAGTGACTCTGCGGGCCGATCACTTTGCAAGGCGAGAGCTGGGCTTTGCTTCTGCAATCCCATCTTGCCAGCAATGGGCTTGTGAGGTGAAATCGGTCAGCAGCAAAAATCACAGGCTGATCTAGGCAACCGCCTCCCAGAAGGCAGAAGAGGAGTCTGTGGTCTCCCATTTATGTTTTCCTAGCATGGCAAGTAAGATGTGTCAGCGGTCAGAGAAAATTACTAACTTATATTTGACAAGTTTCTTAGAGGAAGCGGATTGATTTGCTTTTGTTTACAGTTCAGGAGAGAACCGTGGCCAAGAGCTCATCCTTTTGTAAACAGACCCAAACCTTCCTCACCTCAGCCTTTACCCATTTGCTACGCTGCTTTGCTAAACGAAACCCCGTAGACTTGAATGTATAGACTGTTAAACGTTAAAGGAACATGCAAGCCATCAGATTGCTCTATGGCGACCTGGTGAGCATCTTGTACATCTTTCCAAACACAAGTAGCAGAGAACCTGGCGTCTGTGGACTCTTGCCTGGGAGGAGTTGGTTTTGAGGGGAGAGCAGCGGAAAGGAGACCCCAAAAATTGTTGCAGATAAATAAAGGATATTATGAACCAGTGGTCAAGCAATTGCTAATTTTCCTGGTGGACATTATAGTATCTGGTGACTTAGATGTTGCAAAGAAATAAAATCTGTGTGGTACTAGCCCAAGCAGCATGGGTACTTTCTCTGATACACTAATGCCATTTTATTTTGGAAAATTGACTCTTTTTAAAGCATAACCTCCATATGTATTTTAAAATATATAGATTCCAAAATCAAACATTCACCACCAGAAACTGGAATACCTGAAAACGGTGAAATTGGAGGGTTTGCTAATGTAAGAGCATACTAATAGTTATTTTATATTAAGGATTAGAGGCCCGATGTACAAAGATTGATGCAAGAATGGGCCTTCCTTCCCCTGGCTGCCAGCACCGCCTTTGCTCTGGCCAGAGCCACCTTTCTGCTCCGACCCTGAGCTGCCTTCCACCTTCCCACGCTGCCCAGAGGCCTGGAGAGGCTGGGGTTGTGCAAAACGCCTGCGTTCCACCCCTCCCCCAGCCGCTTGGTGCTTGTGTATGCAAATTAACCCACCATCTTTGTTGGGTCAATTTGCATACCCACCCCTGATTGGCTGGTGGGCGTTGTGAAGGTATGGTTGATTAGCATGTTACTCTTTTATTAGTGTAGATTACAGAGGTGACAGTACATGTTGAACAATGTAACACTTGGGATAAACTGAGTTGTGCCGAATGGCAAACAACTTCTGGGTCTTGGTGGCTTAACCCAACAAAAGCTTCTTGCTGCTACCAAGTCACCTGGGTGTGTGGGCAACTAACGCTCCCTGTGCAGGCTCAGCTATGGAGCCAGCTCATGGCACTTCAGTTCTACACATGATTCCACCACTCTGCTGGCAGGAGAGTGCCCAGGACATCTCACAACAGAGTCCAATGCTCACGTCAAAGCAAGGTTGTAGGGCCAATCCCCCGACCCAAGTGTGTGCATAACTGCAAGTCTTGCTGAGAAGCGTTAATGTTTAGACTCATCCCTTAGCTAAGGAAGCCCGAGGGGAGACAGAGGGAGATTGCAAGATGGGGCTAAAGAATTAGAGCAGCTAGCGGGTCAGGAACGTCCGGCCCTTGGGCCCTGTAAGACCCCGGAAATCATTTGGGCTGGCCCTACCCAATGCATTAGAGGTGAGCTAATCAAATGTTTATTTGGCCAAATACAGCAGGCTAATTTTTAAGTGGATAATTTTGTATGGCTCACAAATGATGTTATAAATATTCAAATGGCCCTTAGCCGAATAAAGCTTCCCTACCCCTGAAGAGAAGGATGAAACCACAAGCTGAACCTCAGTTTATTTAACAACAAAAACATACACACAAACAGAACCCCTCCGCTTGGATATCTATCTCCTCTGTGCCCTCAAAAACACACTAAAGAGAGAATGAATGTGGAAAATAATATTTGACCTATTTGGTAGCTCCATGTATTTTCAGATGAAAATGTCAAATTTTTAAAAACAAAACTGGAGAAAAGTTTTTTACAAGATGAAATGGCTATCATTGGGAAATGGTTCATTAATCACTTTTAATTAAATTTAATTAAAACAGGAACAGAGGGTTCTTTGTTTTTCAAATATTGAAGCAAGAAGGTCATGAGTACATGTGGAGACATTTTAGTATAAAGGTCTTAGTAGCTTAGAAAACAAAGTGAAAGCCTTTGAAAATTCTAATTAAAAGTTCTAAAGGAGGAAGCCATTCTAGGCAAGCATTGGAAACATTTCCCGTCCTTCCTTATTAATACCTGAGGCGGAACTTCTTGGGCTGAACCTGAAGTTTCAGTGGGGAGTCATTTTTCACAGGGGCTACCCGGGGGGGGGGGGGGGGGGGGCCTTTCGGCCGGCCATCGGCTCAATAATGAATCCCAACCACTGTATTTCTCCCAGGACCCGAGAGCAGGGCAGCCTTAGGCTTGAATGGGCACATCCTGGGCTCCTTCCTTCATTAAAACAATTTAAAAATTATATTTTACGATTGTTCTGGTATCATTACAAACAGAGTACAGACTGGATTATACTGTCTGATCATAAAAAGAAATGAAAACATCTTCCTGGACCCCTGAAGGTACCGTGGGCCCCAGCACTTTGCCTAACGGACGCTCGGGCCCCGGCCAAGTCACACGAGGACTCCGTGTGCTCGCTGCACAGAGGATGACTCACAGAGGAAGCAGCGCCTCCAACCCCCGTTAGCACTGACCTGGATGAAAACATTAAAAAAAAATACTGCTTTCACCACCTACGTTCTGCTTTCTTGTTTTGTTAGGATGAAAATATTGTCTTATATTCCTTAGCAACTTAAGTTGTGACTATGGTAAGTGCTGAAATAATTATGTATTACTTCTACTTGAGTAGGAACAATAGATAATTAGGATATTTTTTAAAAATTTCCCCCCCCCCAATAATGTCTCTATTTTTTCAGAGTATATGGATATCTCTGTGGACATGAACTATTGTACTTAAGTGAATACTTCTTTTAATAGAGTACAATTACATATCATAATGCAAATCAGAATATCGATGAGCACTAAAATTTGCTGACTTACAGGGCAGCTGTTAGAGGGTTATACGATTTATTATTTGGGGAACATAAAGCTAAAATAGTTGGAATTTTAGTTTATAGTCAGCAATAACAAATGTCTTAAGGATGATATCCTATTAATTTTCCAAAGGCCAACAAAAAACTATATACAAGGATAGCATTTGAAGAACCAGATATTGTAGTATATTAGCTTGAGGTTAACATCGCTGACTAATTTTATTGAAATGCTAAGAATAAAAATGAGATTGCAGCATAGAGAGGAAGTCGGGTGTGAGAAATTGGGGAAGCATACTTTAGAAGGAAGCCTCCTAAAATAAATGAATCTATAAAATGTAATCTGAATTCAGTGTGGTTTTAGTAATTATGCAAACTTTTGGGGAAATGGCTGTCTGAAGAAGAAGTGGCTCCTCCCCCCGGCGCCCCGCCCCCTGTGATCGGAAGGAACGCAGCTTTGCTGAGCATGGAGGGAGGAGGAGGGACCCCGGGCCCGAGCTGCTTTCCAAGCTCACGTGTACCTTGTCCGGCCTCAGGCAGCGGATGATGAGCATCCTTTGGAAATCATTCATTTTGTCTTCCCAGGCTTGAGGGAACTTCTCGTGATGCGGCTCCTGAAATTACAGCGGCGATAATTCAACATTATTTTGGAGATGATTTCTAAAGCTAACACGAAACAGTATTTTGACTTATAAGTCATTTTTTTGAAGAGGAAACATAATGACTAAATGAAATCAAGAATGCTACATGTAAGTTTTATTATTAGGTCAGGGCAAAGCGATGCAATGGGAATGAAGAGAAGATTGAAAACACCATAGAAGAATCAAAACCAGGACACAAACTAAGTAAGTTAATCTTAGTAGGAACAGTAATCAGTAAATAAAAGGATTATGGGGAAAAAAATAAATTTGCGTAGGAAGCTTTATTCCCATTATTTCTCCAAAGGCATGTAGAAGGACCTAGTACCAGCTACTCTCATCATTTATTTATAAAAACAAACGTTTATTACAAAAGAAGGGCATTTTACTAAAATTTATTGTGTTATTTCTTGTTTTGAACAATTTTTGGTATCTTTTTTAAAAAAAAAAGAATATTTTAAAATGTGCGTAGTAAAAAAGCCAAAAAGGGAAGAGCGCTAACACAAATATATGAGAGGAGAGGAATCAAGATCCCAAGAGGGTGACCTTGAAACAAGGGGGACGGTTGTGCCTTTGAAGCTTCAGGGAAATATCTCGGATGAGAAATCTCCCCGCTTCGGTACAGTGAACACATTTCTATTTCAAATTATAATGAAGTACTCACAAAACGTATTTATCTCTCAGAAATATATTTGTGTTACCAGCAAGGAGAGGGCCAAAAGACACCTGTCCCAAATATTTGAATTCATGCGTAGGCACAATCTAGCCACCATGTGTAATGCAACAAATCCGTGCCCGGATACCAAACATTCTCCCCGGACCTGCCCCTTCCTCGCCTCCTCCCAGCTTCCCCACACAGAGCTCTGCTAATTAAATCCAAGGAAAGCAGAATGTCAGGAGAGTAGAAACAAAGGAATAGGAAAAAAATGTAACGGATTGTCAAAATATTAGCACGTGCACCTAAAAAATTCAGGAAGGCAGCCATTTCTATAATGTTAACGATAAGTCTCCAATTAGCAAGACAGGGCTTCATAAAAATATTTGAGAAATATTAGCTTTTCCCTCTCCTCAAATGGCGTATGATGTGAAAAGATTAGCTTGTATCCTGCATCCAAAAAAATATCTAAACAATAGCTGTTTTGTAAAATGTCAGCTCATCTGTTATTGTGACTGCCAAGGTGTAAGTAGATACTAAATAAAAACCTGGCGTGGGAATTAAAAAATAGTATTTTTAAGGACCATGTGACTTTCATGCATCTCTGCACTTCAAGGGATTTGATATTTTTTATTTTTTATTTATTTATTAAGGTATTATATGTGTACATAGCTTACCATTGCCCCCCCCCCTCATTTATGCCCTCCCTCCCCAGAGTTCTGTGTTCGATGGTTGTACTTAAATTCATGCATACCAGTCCTTCGGTTGTTCTCTTATCTCCCCCCAGGTCTCCTTCCCCTGCCTGCTGTCATTTGACAATCTGCTTGTTTTATGGTGACTATCTCAGGACCACACGAATAGAGTCCGCTCTTCCTCTGGTTCACACCACCCCTCCCCCAGGGTCCCACTGCTTCCCCGGGATACACGGCCCCCTGGGACACACGGCTCACCCAGGGCACACAGCCCCCTGGGATACACGGCTGGAATTTGATATTTAATGTCTGACCAGCTTACTTAAAGCTTACTTAATCTTGTATGTATTAAAAAAAAAAAAAACATGTTATTGAACGTTTTCTCCACTTAAAGATTGCAGAAAGCAAGAGCATTGAAAACATACCAAACTGTCATAGACTCTTTTCCACCCTTCCTTTAGGTGTATAAACTCCTTCCGAATGTTTTTAAAGGCGGGCAACTCATCCAGGCGACATATCTCATCCCAGGACTTCTGAGGAAGCCACATGCAAGGGTTGCTGTAAGGGTTATCCAGTCCAATGCCGCCCGTGAGCAGAAATCTCCACTCAACTTTATTAATCTTAAAAAAAAAAAAAAAAGGGTAGCATGAATAGCCGGAAGTGCGCTTATCACATAAATAGTAAATTTACAGCTGTTTTTAAGAATTGGTAGTTGATTTTCAAGTTTCAGGTGTGGTTCATATGAAATCCTATAGCTACTGAGATAGTTCAGTACGTATCAGTGAGAAACCATTGTATCTCTATCTATCATAATCATTTTTCAAAAATAGTTCCATCTTATAAAACCTTTCAGTGATTTTTCTTCAGAAGTACTCATTCAACATGAAAACCTGAACATATTCTATTTGGATATATGTTTTTCCAAATGGCTGCTTAGAGTATTGCTGGCCCTATAAGTTGTGGAAAGACGGAAAGCCATCCATCTGCCATATTTTCAATTATTTTCCATAAAACACAATCAAGTGCTGTTATGAAACTCCTGCAAGAAATGCAAAAATAACTCCTTTACTCCCTCAGAATTCCACCAATATATCACCGTATGAAATCAGTAAGTCTTAAGACACAAACGTGTACAAAATACTGAATTTACACACTGCCTGTCCTCCATCCTCTCAGTGCTTCTTTTATTTTAAATGAATGGATTTCAAACATAGTCAAATGTGTGAACGGTATTGTTCAACACACACAGTTAGATTTGTCCAACACAAGTTCTTAAAAACTTTACCGTTTATTCTATTACTTGATGTAAACGTATCAATAGATTTAGTACATTTTATATGCATCCATAATAATAAAAGCATAATATGCTAATTAGACCGGACAACCGAATGACCTTCTGCATGACCTTCCTGACGAAGCCATGGTGGTGGGGGCTGACCAGAAGTGGTTAGGAGCAGCCGAAACCAGTTTGGCTCAGTGGTAGAGCGTCGGTCTGTGGACTGAAAGGTCCCGGGTTCGATTCCGGTCAAGGGCATGTACATTGGTTGCGGGCACATCCCCGGTAGAGGTTGTGCAGGAGGCAGCTGGCCGATGTTTCTCTCTCATCGACGTTTCTAGCTCTCTATCCCTCTCCCTTCCTCTCTGTAAAATATCAATAAAATATATTTTTTTTAAAAAAGAAGAAGTGGTTAGGAGCAATAAGGCAGGCCAGCAGAGGCAGTTAGGGACTATCAGGCAGGCAGGCAGGAGAGTAGTTAGGGGGGATCAGGCAGGATTGGGCCTAAACCTGCAGTTGGATATCCTCTGAGGGGTCCTGGGTTGTGAGAGGGTGCAGGCCGGGCTAAGAGACCCCGCCGTGCCCACGCACGAATTTCGTGTACCAGGCCTCTAGTGTTTACGTACGATTCTAATAGAAACTCATTTATTTTAAGTGGGAACATACACAAGTTTAAATAATGGTTGTATGATGAGCTCCGTGTTTAATTTGTCACCTCTGAAGTCCAGGGTAGTAGTGCTGCCTTGCCTTAATTATAGTAATTCTTGTTGTGTAAGCATTTACCAATCTTTTTACATAGGTCCCCATACACATGCGCAAATGAGGACATGAATGAGTCGGCGTTAATCTGCGGGGGGCTCTCCCCGCACGGGAGGGCAGACTGACCGCGTGCTCGTGGATCTGCAGGTTCACCGTGAGGCAGAAGGAGAAGAGCAGCTTGTCCTTCTCGAAGAGCGAGCGGCACACATTCACGTAGAGCGAGTAGGTGAAGTGGTCCTTGAGAATCTGCAGCCTGGGAATTGGAGGGGAGGGGGAGGGGGCGACAGAAAAACGTGTTACATGTTAAAGAAGGTGCTCAAAGGAAACAGACCATACACAAGTTAGGTGTATGTTAGCCAGTCAGCTTTCTGGTCAGTTACCCTCCAACAATCAAGAGTCCTCAGCAGCTGAGTGCACTAATTTGAGAGCCAACACAATGTAGAATCACCAGTAGAAGATATTCTATCCTCAACTGATTTTTTTTTAAATATTCCTTTTGGGAAAAAAATCAATGCATGCTATATTAATCTATTACATTTAAAGGTTTGTGGACTATTTTTAATAAAATCTTTCTTGGTATTAAATTTTATTTCTTCATCCTATAAGTACTTCCAAATATTCCATATTATATGTTAAATGAACAGACCAAAATGTATAGCTCCTTTATTAAATTAACATTAAATTTAATAACGTGCTACTCTGTTCATAGATTCGCAACAGCTGGAGAAATCACAGAACTTGATAAACTGCATTTTTATTTACCACAAAGATAAAACATGCAGATCACAATATTTGTAACTAACAACTTTCTAGTAAGTGCTAACATGTGATCTGTATTCATAATAAATCTTAACATGAATATAACACTTTAAGCATTTTTACTTAATTATCTTCCAAGGGAAATAAAAGAGCATTGAAATAAATTTAAAATACTTTTATTTGATAGGTTATCTACACTAATAAAAGATGCAAATTGATGCCCACCAGCTAATCAGGAGTGAGTATGCAAATCAACCCAACAAAGATGGCAGGTTAATTTGCTTATGCAGGCCCTGAGTGGCTGAGGTGGGACGTTTTCATCATTACCATGGTGACAATGCAGGCGTCCGCACCTCCCCAGCCATTCTGGGCCTCTGGGCAGTGTGGGGATGGGGAAAGACAACTCCACCTGGAGCAAAGGTGGTGCCGGCAGCCAGGGGAAGGAAGGCCCATTCTTGCATGAATCTTTGTGCATTGGGCCTCTAGTAAAAATTATAATAGAAATGAACAAAACATTTCTAGAGAGCTAGTGATTGACATAGATTACTTACAATTAGAAAATTGTGGTACATTCATAAAATGGTATATTGTATAGCTACTAAAAATTCTGTTTCAGAAGAGTAATAACATGGAAAAAATGATCTTGTAGAAGTTGAGGGGAAAAAAGAAAGAAACCTCATGTGTGTGTGTGTGTGTGTGTGTGTGTGTGTGTGTTTACTTATATGTATTTCTGAGATATATCTATATTTCAGTTTGGTTCCTGCAACAAAGTTGTATCCTAGTTAGATTTACGTTTTAGTACTTATGTATTTTTTTGCTATAGTTATTTATTTTGCTATAATAAATTTTGATACATTAAAATTTTTATTAAAAAGATGATTCAAATTATTTTGGCTAGTACATAGTATCTATATATATAAAAGCCCAGCAACTGGAATGGCGGAGGGACCAGAATGACTGGTGGCTATGATGCATACTGAAGCAGCCAACCAGCCTGATCTGGGCTTCAATTGCCCCTCCACATCCCCCCCTCCCCTCCGGCCTGGCCCCCCCGATCAGCTCCCAACACCCTGATTGAGGGTGGGGCTGGCCGGCCAACCTCCTGCAGCTCCTCTCCCCTGCTGGCCCAGCCCAACAGGCCCCCATTGGGGTGGGCTGGCTGGACCCCACCCATGCACAAATTTGGGCCTCTAGTATACCATAGTAGTCATAACACGTTTGCTTGCACATAAATAAATAATAATAATTACAAATAATAACTATCAGAAGACAAACAAAAATGAAGCACATTTTTTCCCCTTTGAGTAAAAGGAAATGAGAGAGAAGTTTAGACAATGTTAAGATTCTAAAATAACTTGTTAGTCTGGTGTTAGATGCTTCCCAGGACTTTCGGTGTAAGCAGAGTCCAGCAGCTAACTGAAGCTCACGGCTTCTCTGGTACTTACCAATGATTGACAGGTGAATGACTCCTAGAACTCATTCTAACTTTAATTTCCGAATGGGAGTTAGCTTCTTTATTGAAAACCCGTATTTTACTAAAAAAAATAATATAAACAAGCCTGGCTAAAAGATTGGAGCTCTGTCCCGCCGTGTTTACTAATACGGACTCCATGTATACGCTGTGGTCACCGACTCCGTTTTTAGCTACCTGCCTGCCACACATGTTCCATGGAAAAGCCACGTACAAGACTGTCGAAGGCGGCAGCAATTCAGAATAGCTCCAAACTGAAGCTACCCAAGTTGTCCTCAACAGCAAATGAATAAAAATTTGGGTTGTAATAGAAGGCCAAATAAACATTTAAAAACCAGGGGTTTAAACCTCCTTCTGAAAATAAGAAAAGAGATTCCCTGCCTCTCTGTTTTCTTATAATAAAAGGAAATGAGATAAGTTTAGACATTTACTTTTGAAACTTAAAATCAGGAATCCTTCCTTCTCTCTCTGAGCCGCACTGAGGCTTTGGAAAGCGTGGGCCTTGCACCAGCTTTCTGACCCGGGTTGCCTTTCTCCTAGCCTGAGAACTGTCTCTCTGAAGGTGCAGGGGGGACACTCAGTGCCTGCCCCCAGCATCCGTGGGAGGGTCACGGCCTAGCGGGGCGCCTGCGCTACCTCCAGCCATGAAGACAGCAGGCACCTGTTTTTCCTCTGGGGAAGGCAGTTTGCTGACACCCACGGTCACTCACCCCCGGGGGCTGGCCGAGGAAGGGCGAGGTCTCTATCTTAGCAATCTCCTCCTGATTGTCCCTGACGCACAGCGCATTCTGGTTTAAGGCTCATTCTCTAATAGGACTTGGTCTTGGCTGCGTCATGGAGAGGATCTGGCCGGGAGAGCTTGTTTTTATACTCCCCACTAATATGCTCGTCCCGTGGCCTGCTCCTGAACCCCAGAGTGAGTAAGCCTGCACCGCACACAGCGACAGGAATCTCACAAACACAGGCTGACACAGATGCCAGACCAACGCGCACACCCTGTGCCAGCCATCGCCACGCTATGCTAGAACAGGCCATGCTGACGGGGGGCCGGGGCGGGGGGCGGAGGGGAGGGGAGAGGGAGAAGGACTTAGGGCAGTGACTGCTTGGGGCAGGGTTAGTGCCGAGGAGGGAACAAATATGGCTTGGTCTGGGCACGGGTTGCACAGGTGTGCTCACTTATGAAAACTCATGGAGCAACTACTGAGGATCCCTGCATGTTTCTGTCTACCCTCCTATATAATAATAAAAGGGTGATATGCAAATCGACCCTCAGGGCGGGACGACCAGAACAACCGCTCCACCGGTCACTATGAGGCGCACTGACCGCCTCTTGGTCCCTCTCACCAGCTGGCAGGCTCCATTGCCCGATGGCGAATGGGGAACCTGGAATGGGTGGAGGGGGGTGCAGGCAGCACCAGGCCAAGGTCCCCACCCTGTCGGTTGCCCCACCCACAGAGGGTGACCTGTAGGGGAGGGGGGCAGGGCCAGCGAGCGGGCAGGAACAGCCAACCTCTCAGTCCTCCCCTCCAGCCGGCAGGCTCTGATGGCCCGATGGTGAACGATGGTGAACGGGGAAACTGGGAGTGGGTGGTGGCAGGGGCCAGGAGGAGGGGCCAGCTGCAGGAAGCCGGGGAAGATGGCCCTGATTGCAGGCCATGCCTGGGGACTGTCCCCGTGCACCAATTTTGTGTGCTGGGCCTCTAGTATATTGATAACATCAACAAATGTTTTCAAAGGCATTTCTTTCCTACTTACTCTTTGGTTCCAGATTATAATTGTAGGAACTGTAGTCATAAATATTTTTTTCTGTTGTTTATAAATTAAAGAATTTTAACTAAAAAAAGGAAAAAGGTATATTATGTTTTCTATATTTCATCCAAATCTCACATCTGGGTAAAAGGATTTAATTTTTCTTTAAATCCTCTGGGTCTACATCATAGTTATTGAAGAAACAGATGTCACATAGATGGATGAGTTCTAATTTGTTATAAAAACAAATGATTGTTCTAGTTTTTAAAACTTGTGCACAAAATGTGTCTTTAATTGACAGAGCAAAGAACATCTGTTCTCTAGGCTCCAGAAAAGACCATGATTTAGAAGTAGTTAAGATGAGCCTGGCGGTATGGTTCAGTGGTTGAGCATTAACCTATGAACCAGGAGGTCACACAGTTCAATTCCCAATCAGGGCACATGCCTGGGTTGTGGGATCAATTCCCAATGTGGCATGTGCAAGAGGCAGCCAACCAATGATTTTCTCTCAGCATTGATGTATCTCTCTCTCTCTCTCTCCCTCTACCTGCCTCTCTTAAATCAATAAAAATATATTCTAAAGAAGAAGCAGTTAAGTTGCTAACATTCTAATGTTATTATTATAACCAGGATTGAGATTAGGCACTGCAGTGAGAAGTAAAACATCATTGACTGCGTGGCTCTGTGTGACTGACACGCGATAGGTTCTGGGAACATTAAAAAAAAATCCTTGCCTCAAGGAACTCAGATTTTAGAGTTAAAAACAGACATGCTTGTTCAGTGAACTGCCATAACACAAATAGCCAGGAGCTTCTCTAAGAAAGGTCACTTAAATTTTTATTTTCTGAATTTCACTTATTTGTGCTAATCTTAAAATTTCAGATACTGAAAGAGATGGAGAAACAAACTAAAACATTTTCAAATCCTATGTAATAAAAGTCTTATATATTAAGTGTCTGGTCATCCGTTCAATCAATCGAAGTGCAACATGCTAATGATATGCTAAGGATGCTCAACCACTTGCTATGACGTGTACTGACCACCAGGGGGGAGAAAGTTGACCAGTTGTCCAGTCGCTATGATGTTGCAATGACCACCAAGGGTGGACACTCCCACCAGTAAGTTAGCTTGCTGCTGGGGTTCAGCTAATCAGGACTGAGTGAGAAGGGCCAGACATGCCCTGGAGCCCTTCCTCTGTCCCTCCTCGTGTCCCTCCTTGGCCCCAATTGTACACTGGTAGGTTCCCTCCACCTGGCCTGCACCCTTTCCCAATCCAGGAATCCTCAGGGGATGTTTGAGAGCCAGTTTCAGCTCGATCCCACAGGCAAGACTGAGAGACCCCACTGGTGCACGAATTCATGCACCAGATCTTTGGTATCCTAATATAAAAACAAAATTTAAACTCTGCCATCATGCATTTCTCCCCTAAAAATCCCATTTCCCCCTCTTCCTCTGTTTCCTGGCCCATGGGCAGACATCTGAAACACTATTTATTAAACATCAGTCTTAACCCTTGATTAGTCTCACACTCAAGCTTGTCAAATAACCAAGGATAATGCCAAAAGAAAATGCTCAGTCTAAGAACATTCAACATTTAGCAAAACTCTACCATCATTAAATGCGTTGCTGACAAGTGGGAAGCACACTGCCTCCTACTTTTGGTGCCTAATGTGGGAAGGGAATTGAGATGTCAGGAGATTAACAATTATTGGAACTGTTAACTGCAAGTGAGAGTTAGTAACCTGAGTTTCCTTTGGGCAGAAACCGCGAAGGAACAGGTATCGGCTCATATTGGTCAAGGGCGTTACAAAGGGCAATGGCTGCAATACATTATTTTCTCTATTCTTTTTGGGTTAGACTCTGAAAAACATGTCTAACACCAAACTGAAATTTACCTCACTGGCAACAAGATTGAAATTTTATTCTCATTAAGGTTTGTATTTCATTACTGAATGTAAAATTAGGTATCTTGCCCTAGCTGGTTTGGCTCAGATTATAGAGCATCAGCCTGCAGACTGAAGGGTCCTAGGTTTGATTTCAGTCAAGGGCACATGCCCAGGTTGCAGGCTTGATCCCCAGTAGGTGATATGCAGGAGGAAGCCAATCAATGATTCTCTCTCATCATTGATGTTTCTCTCTCTCCCTTTTTATTCCTCTCAGAAACCAATATATATATATATATATATATATATATATATATATAGTATCTTATGTAAATATATCGAATGGTCACAACAGGAGACTTTTTTAAAAACCTTGTTACTTGACAAAGTTTACATATATGTATATAAAAATGTGAATTAGTAACTTTTGGAATACAAGCTTACAGAGGGTAAGAGTCATATTTCTTAGGGGTCTGAACTATTCTTTCCATTTCTCCAACAATAAGTACATTTTGCAGATATTAAAGTGAGGGTCATGTTTCCTCTTTTTAGAATTCCATTATAACCCTACATCTCCGTAAGCCTTCTCCTGGCAGACTGAATTTGATCACATCCGTTCAATTTCAAACCCTCACATTTATCTCTGGGATGACGGTTAGTCATTTGAGCTAAGCGCCTGCAATGTGCTGGAAACAACAGGAAAAGCCACCCATGGCTAGTTAATGCCCAGGCGTCCCTTGGTGAGGATTCACTGGTATTTACGCGACCCACCTTTTGGTTAAAACTTCTGACTTCTCCGAGTTTTCGATGGAGAGGATGAAGAGGTTGATAAACCAGGTCAGCGAGTACTGGTACATGGGCTCAATGTTGGCCAGGTCGGCGATGGAGAAGAAGAGGATGGAGGAGTGGATGGCGATGGGCCGGTAGCCCAAGCGGGTGGTGTCGATCTTGCGCTCGGTCTCCTCGGCCACCTCCTGCTTCTGGGAGATCTCATTGGCCAGCGCCTTGGAGGAAGACAGGATCTTAATCGCCGTTTCGTCTTCTAAGATGTTGCCTTCCGAAGATGAAAGAACTTCCAGAATCTTGTCTTCTATTTCTTTTAACTGCCTGGAAAAATACACACACACACACACACACACACACAGTTTTCTCAGGAGAAAAAGAAATCGATTGACATCGCTTCATGTACACATTCTTTTACAAGAAACCAAGAGCTCGTAACCTAAAGAAATGCATCCCGTTGGGACAGACACCCGCTGTATCATTTCTTATCTGGGATGTCAGAAGGACAGGCTTTTCTGCCCTACTTGGCTCTCTAATGACCATTTATGCGGTAACTGGGGAGATGGTAAGCCAACTGACTCTGCCATCCACATCTCAGCCCCCAGAGCACAGGAAGCATCTCTCCATTCATTTTCCAAAATTCCTATGGCTTACCGAGCCATCCCCGTCCTAGCTGAGACACAGACGTTGTGAGCAGACAGCGGACGTGACATAGTCACTCAGACTGTGCTCCAGTGAGAACGGGGCTCCCTCCCACAACAGGTACCAGAGCTTTTGTGCGAAAGCGTTGCTGACAAGTGGGAAGCACACTGCCTCCTACTTCTGGTGCCTCAGAACGTGTCTGTGGAAATATACTCGGTAATGCATGTTCCAGGTTCGCACAGAAGCTCTGCAACACCTTATATTTCCCTCTCACATCTTCCTATTCAACGCCCCCGTTTAATACAGTGTTCGGCAAACTCCTTAGTCAACAGAGCCAAATATCAACAGTACGACGATTGAAATTTCTTTTGAGAGCCACATTTTTTAAACTTAGACTTCTTCTAACGCCACTTCTTCAAAATAGACTCGTCCAGGCCATGGTATTTTGTGGAAGAGCCACACGCAAGGGGCCAAAAAGCTTCATGTGGCTCGCGAGCCGCAGTTTGTCGACCACTAATCTAACGTAATAGATCTTCAAGATGAACTTCAATTGGTTTGACGTGACCATGGGACAAGGAAACACCATCCTGTGTGTGGCCGCGTTTCAAACCTTTTGTTTTCGGCTCCCTGCAGTATCAGGGCTTGTTTTTCCTCCTCGAGGTCCGGCCGTTCTCGCGCCACCACAATGCCCAGCAGCTGGTCCTGCATGCCCTCGGAAGTGATCATGAAGTTCAGTAACGTCACCTACAAGTGAAAGGGTACGCACCCATCAGTCATGGCTTCTACTGAGAAAGCCTCTGCTTTTGTGCTTCACGTGTGACCTTAGAACAGACTCTGGTGACCCTGGTAGAGTGTGTGAAAGGAGGAATTTGCAGAGATGATAACTAATGAAATAGGCAAGCGTGATGGTTGGGTTAAAAACACACTCAAGTTTCTTATGGTCATAAATGTAATGCTTTAAAGGGATTTTCTTGTGAACAATTTATTTTTATTTCAACCCAGCTATTGTGGCTCAGTGGTTGAGCGTTGACCTATGAACCAGGAGGTCACGGTTCAGTTCCAGTCAGGGCACAGGCCTGGGTTGTGGGCTCGATCCCCAGTGGGGGGCGTGCAGGAGGCAGTGGGTCAATGATTCCCTCTCATCATGAATGCTTCTATCTTTCTCTCCCCTCCCTTCCTCTCTGAAATTAATAAAAATAATATATTTTAAAAGTTATTTTGATATCAAACTGGTCCAATTTTTAATAATCTGTTAACCTCAAAATCAGTTAGAATCAGGTCGCAAACCCTCTCTCATAGGGGCTGGACCAGCTGGCTTGCATTTTAAGGGTCCTAGAAGTGCAACAAAGGAAATCTTACGCAGTGAGTTAAGAGGGGAGAAAAACCACTGTCATCACTGTCACGGTGAAGTATATATTTACACTTTCATAATCATATGATAACATGGAGTTTAGAGCCAGGCAACCAGCCCCTTCTGGGAACTGAGGAATGTACATCTCAGTGATGGCCAGCATCTCAGTGATGGTGCAGCGTGCTGACACCTGCTTCCTACATAATGGCTCTTCCAGGCCCCTCGCCCTCTGCTGCCTACATCTTAGCTCCCCACCCCCTTTCCTGGTTCATGCTCAGGACCCTCTTTTTAAAAAGCAAACAACACGGGGGAAAAAATTATTCTTTTGTTCCCACAATCCCTTTCAGCTATGAAACGCCCGCTGTTGGTGTCTTCATAACTATACTTAGTGAAGATGCTACTTATGCATGTTTTCTGTCTCCACCTCGATCATCCTTCAGCCCCCTACAACCTACTCCCACCGCTGCTTCCACGCCCTCATCCACGCAGCAATAAACTGCAGGGACTTCTCGGCTCTAGTCACCAACAAACCCATAAGCCAGTAAACAATTGACCTTGAACATATTGACCTTAATTAATTAATTTGAATTAATTGCTCTCCTCACCCAACATCTACCTTGCAATCTGCATGCCCTCAGGTCCTCACCTGAGTCTTAAGCATCCCCTCCCTCGCCGCCTTGCCGTGTGCCTGTAATTTAGGGATGACTGACTGACTGTGGAATCCCATGCACACACACCATGCAATGTCTGCATGTGCTGCAGCTCTATCCACTGACTGGGAGACCCCGTGTCTCCCTTTCTTTCCCAGTAAGAGAACTTTCTTCTGCAGGAAGACAGTAATTTTGATTCTATAAGAACATTTACTACCTGTGATGGGGAATTGTATAATAGCTTCATGCAATGCCCTAGGACAGTGGTTGGCAAACTCAAAGTCAATAGAGCCAAATATCAACACAACAATTGAAATTTTTTTTTGAGAGCCAAATTTGTAAACTTCTTCTAATGCCACTTCTTCAAAATAGACTCGCCCAGGCCGTGGTATTTTGTAGAAGAGCCACACTCAAAGGGCCAAAGTGCCGCATGTGGCTCGCGAGCCGCAGTTTGCTGACCACGGCCCTAGGAGGGTGGCTCCCTCCTCCACCCAGACCCATGCGCCTTCTCAACGTTCCCCCTCGCTTACCCCATGACAGGGTTGGATGTCACTAAGTATAGAGATTGCATGGGCAAAATCGTAAATTTAATGGGATAACAAGCAATTCTTGAAACCGAGCAATTAAAAAAAACCCTCATGAAATGTTGGTATGTAATTCTCTACTGTTTGGCATTCGTTTGTGAAAAAAATTATAACTAAATCTTTCAAGAGATCGTCCCTGTTGGCAAGAGAACCAAGTGCCCAGGTTACATTTGCTTTAATCCCCAATCCAGGGTCACGGTGTTTGGTAAAATGCTTGTTTTCCAACGTGTACCCCATTGTATCCAGACACAGAGAGGTAGTCATTGGTATTCCACTCAGGGGAGATTTTCTGAGATCAATATTTTGCAAATGTTTCTTTGTGAGCAAACGGTTGGATTTGCAAAATATTGATCTCAAAAAATCTCAAACAGCAGTGTGGTGATTGTGTGTGTGTGTGGGGGGGGGGAGGTGGGGAGAGTTGGAAGAGGGTATGGGGGGATAAATGGTGAAGAAAAAAATAAGAGAAACAGCCAGAACCCATAGAAATAACTAGAAGAATATTATACAAATATGGCTTCCTAATATTATTTTCATTTAGATTCAAAAGGATTATACAGCATGCTGTCATCCACAGCGGGGTACTTTTGAAAGCAGAAGCTGCATAAAAGATCCTAAAAATAGGATCAAGAGGAAGTATTTTAATTTGTAAATGAAAGCAAGTAACTGCTTCACTATGTTTTCTAATCCCTGTTTAATCAATCCCAGCAATTAAAAATAATGAAGCAATCAGACCCTCCAGGGATCTGGAGGATTTCAATCGTGACTCCTAGATCAGTTTCCTCCCCACAGGGGTTAGGCCTTCCCTTACAACTAGTGATCAGGGAGCTAAAAATGGTTTATGTTAATTGTGATATCTTCCGAGACTTTACTGAAAAGTAAAAGAGGTTTTCCACGTCATTTATTTACCTATTTAAATTTGTTGGGGTGGCATTTTGCCATTTATTGAAAAAAACATTTTTTGTACCCCAGCTTTAAGATTTTGTAATTTTCTTTTGTGTTTCATTCTTGTTTTTACTTATAAGTGAATCATGCTAATAGTTAATACGCATATAATAATTCGTGCTGGGCCTTATTCTGAGGATTTTACGCAGATGAATTGATTCAGTCTTCACATCACTCTATGAGATGGACAGGTATCATTCCCATTTTATAGGTAAGGGAACTGAGGCACAGAGAGAGGTTCATAACGTGGCCACGTCACACCACTGGCAAGTGACAGAGCTGGGGTTTGAACCAAGGTTGTCCAGCTCCAGAAACAGGCTCCTAACTGCTGCTGGGCGCTGCTTCTCCTAACAGGAAAATTAGCAATACTTTTCAGGGGTTTGGAGAACATACTTACTTTAGTTAATTATTGTTGTTCTTAAAACTGGGCTCAAGGGCCACTCCCCCTGCCTCAGCCGTCTTGGCTGCCCTGACTGTCGGGGTAACGTGTGTCCCGGCTCTCAGCTCCTCCATGTCCTCTGGTCCTGAGGGTGGTCCACAGGCCTGTGTGTTCCTCCGGGGGGGGGGGGTAGGCGCTGTGCCACCCGGGCTTCCTCCCTTGCGGGCAGGTGTCCCCAGGAATGTAAACATTTCCCTTCAAGGGAAGCTTTTGGGCTCCCTGCACCAATCTCATCTCTATATGTAACTTGCAAAATCGGAATCCATATTTCTTACCGTGCTCTCCTCCCGACCTATGAATGACAGCTCCACACCCCCTCCCCGCCGCCCCCCTCTGCACCGGCTCACCCCACACTCCTGGGAATGAGGAGCGGGTCAGCCCCCCAGGGCACCCAGCCAGCGACTAACCCTTCACCCGGCCCCACTCTGGCAGTGAGTGCTAGGATTTTAGCGAGGAAAAGCAGCTCTTTAAGTCATTACGTACACGTGGGCAGGAAGAAGAATGAATGTTCTGTCCTGAATCCCAGCTCCGACAAGGAGCTCGGGGCACTTTTTGCAAAGGAAGAAGGTGCGTATAGTCATGGCTTTCTAACCTGCACCCAGGACAGCGCCCCTGTGGGATCTAACACCCCCGGCCCTCCCTGGGGCAAGCAGAGGGTGTGTGGACAGAGGGCGTGGACAGAGGGCACGTGGACAGAGGGCACGTGGACAGAGGATGTGGACAGAGGATGTGGACAGAGGGAGCATGGACAGAGGGTGCGTGGACAGAGGACATGCGGGCACTGCTGCAGCCTCCCTCCCAGACCCTGCGGGCAGGACGTGGCCTCTTCCTGGGACCCCGGGGTGGAGGGGACCCCCCCGGACACCCGCCTTCACAGAGGTCTCGGGCAGGTAGTGCGGGTTGCGCAGCTTGGTGGTGATGTAGAAGCGGAAGTCGGGCGAGTACTCGATGGTGGAGTCGCCCAGGCGGATGCACAGGCTGCCGCCCTGCTTGAAGGTCTGCTTCAGCAGCAGCGGCTCCAGGATGGGGTCCAGCTCCTCCGCCACGTTCTCCAGCAGCACTGGGTCAGAGAGGGAGGGAGAGCCTGCGTCACCGTAGCCCTGGGCTGGACCCGCAGCCCCCGCAGCCCCCACAGCCCCCCTCACAGCCTCCTGCAGCCCCCGCAGCCCCCCGCGCCCTGGAGGTAGCTCTGCATCCCCGGGATGCTCTGAGCAGGAAGATGGGATGTTAGTAAGACAGGCTCTGATCTGGGGGTTCGCACTTAATGAAAAGATGATTTTTTTTTTCATAGAGGTCGTGGAAAGCCATGGAAAGATCTACACAAATTAATTTCCCTTTTAAAACTTTAAAACTTTTCTTATTTTATTTTTCCAGCTTTACTGATGTATGAAAATTGATTTACCAGCAATCTTTGATTACTATTCTGTGAATACCTTATTCATGGGCGTAGCTAATACAAATGTACCTTTCTTTATTTTCTAGAACTTCGGCTTTAAAACTTTTTTTTTTTTCCTTAAGCAGCAGGATAGTTTATCAAAGAGGATCTTGTCCTAAAACTCAACGTAAACAAATAAAAGGGAGGCCTGTGGGTGAGGAAGGAGTAGGAAGCTCCGCCCTCTCCACCCAGGCTGCCTGTCAGGGGCGACTGGCCAGAGCTGTCCTGGGATAGATCAATAGCCTACATAATAAAAAGGAAATATGCAAATCGACCTTCACACCTTCACAAGATGGCTGCCTATGACCAGGCTGGCAGGGGGGGGGGGGGTTAATGAGGGACGGCCAAACGACTGAACAAGCAGGCTGAGTGGGTTGACTGGGCCAGCAGGGGGGCAGTTGGGGGCAACCGGGCCAGCAGAGGGGGGCAGTTAGGGGCAAGTAGGTCAGCAGAGGAGCAGTTGGGGGAGACCAGGCTGGCAGGGGGGTCAGTATGGAGTGACCAGGCTGGCAGGCAGGTGAGTGATTAGGAACCAGTGATCCAAGATTGTGAGAGGGACGTCTGACTGCCGGTTTAGGCCCAATCCCGGCAGTCAGACATCCCCTGAAGGGTCCCAGATTGGAGAGGGTGCAGGCTGGGCTGTGACCCCCCACCCCCATGCACAAATTTTGTGCACTGGGCCTCTAGTCTACAGAGAACTCCCTAAATGGAGGAGTCTTCCACCACCTATATTGTAAAGCTGTGACAGGAATTGGTCCCTTTACTTGAAGGCTAAATAGAAAAAGTTTTAAAATATGCCATCTGTTTCTCTTTCTGGAATAGATTTAAAATTTCTCACCCCTTTCCGATGACTAATGTCTGAAGGCATTGTAAATAATGGCTATCTCTTTTTAAAGTATTTCATTTCAAAAACGAGGCTAAAGCAAGTATAAACAACACAGAAGCACTGGACAAAGGCAGAAGTCTTGGGGACCACGTCAGCACTGCCCTCGATGAAGGGTGCTAAGCTGGCTAAGCCACGTAACTAACATCCTCTGGCTCCTCACCTACCTTGTTAATAAAATGAAGTGTTTGGGATCAGTATTGGATTTCTTTCCTTTCTCTTTCTTTCTTTTTCTTTGATGGCCACAACCCCAAGTAAGAAATCCATTTTAAAACTCAATCAAGTATGCACATATGCATCTAAAACTTTTAAAACTTCATGAAAGAATGCTTACCTTTACGCCCTGCGAGGAAGCCTGATATGTTCTATTACTTCCTATTGCATTTCATTTAAAAATGCTGGCCAAGACCCACTAAATTGGTTCTCTCTCTCTCTCTCTCTCACAGTGTGACCTACAGTTTAAAAAAACACGAGAGAGATTGGCTCCAAGTCCATTTCTGTCTAAAATAATGCAATATTGTCACCAATGTATGTGGCTGAGATCACAGAAATCTCCAGAACGTCAAGCATGTGGTAGATGCTCAGTTATCATTAAGTTGTTCTTTTTACCTGTGTCAAGGAAATTATTTGAATATTCAAATTAAATTAGGTCATTTTAATCACGCAAAGTATTTTATGGTGCCAATTCCTTCAAGAAACCCGAATCCTCTGAATTCTCATAGCTCATCATTTGTGTCTTTCTGATTATACTAAGATAATTAACTACTATACTAAGGCACTGTAATTAAAAGACGATACCCATAAACCACACACTAAGACTCCAACCAGAGAAGCAACGTAAGTTGAGCTGATCTGACACTGTGGTAAGTACTACGCAAAGTACAGTCACTCTGTCTTCCTGGCCAATGCACAGATGGGGAACTGAGTCTCAGCAAAGTCACGGAAGGAGGCATTGAGTGATGGGGCAGCTACTCAATTTCCAGAGCCTGACCATCACAGCACAGTGGTTCTGGTGAAGGCTCGCCATGTCCCTCCACTTCCTATGTTCATTACAGTTAGCTACATATAGTATCCAGTCCTGTCTGTTCAAAAAAAGCAAGACATTTGAAAGTATAGATCATATTCCCTTTTTTTGGTAACTCCTATCATTATACTCTAAGAACACCAGCTGTATGGAGGAAATTCTGTGTGTGGGTTGGTGTGAATGTGGGGGCTGTATCACACAGATTTTATTAGTAGACTTAGTTCCTGTTATGCCTACTCTAGCAGAATATAAAACTGTAATTAATATTTTAAAGACTAACTCATTATCAATATATAAAAATAGAATGCTTGGGAGACCACCTGGTATGTCTGTGGTTATTTTCCCTCTCAGCACAAGCTCTCACAGAACCTGGGATTTGCTAAACTTGTCCTGAGGCTAACTATGTTGTCGTTTCATCATGTTTCCATTTATTTGATCAAGTAAAAAGTCAACTCTGATGGGCAACATGAATTTAAAATGTGACTAATAACCCCAATTTACTCCAATCATAGCTATTCTGCTCTTTGTTTTGACAAGTGTGACATGTGTGTAGAGCTTTATTGAAGAATCCTGGCCATGATTCTGACCTCCCCCTGGCTAATGGCAGATAACAGTTGGCCATGTCAAATGTGGACTTCCTCCTCTGCCATTTTTACAGGGTGAGTCGAGAGAAGAATAAATAGATAATTGGACTAACGCTGTGTTAAAATGCTTTTGGCATGTCAAGTGGCCCTTTTCATTGTAGATGCGGAGTTATAATAAAAACTAAAGAACAACAAAGAACAGACAAAAATTAAAACAGCTCAATTAAGAGGACGCATCAGAAATTAATTTTGAGACAAAGAAAATGCCCTAACCTTCTGGTCCTAGAATATCTAAAGTTCTCACTTGATTATCAATAAATGATGAAAGACCCTAATAAAGTCATTATTTAAGGTTAATCCAACACACTTATTTTTTTAAAAAAGGAACAACCTACACCCTTTGGGGTTAACGGAGCCCTCCCCAGGCATTTCCGTAACGTGTGCCTGTTATCCGCCTACGTACCAGGGGTACCAAACTGGATGCAGTTCTCCAGGGTCCTGACGTAGTCAGCGTCACTGAATTTAATCAGCTGCAGACTGTTCGACTTCTCCATGTTCTTGACCCATTTATTGGCCTGACCTTGAGGGTCTATCATCAGAGGCCACCTTCTCGCGTTCCTGAAAGAGACAGGAAAGACGATGCTGGTCAAGCTATGACTCATTTCCATGCTGTTTCATGTCACACACATCGCTTACAGTGCACGCTTTATAGGAATGCCTTACTTCCTCACTTCCTGTAAGGAGCTGTGCTCTTGAGCAGACATCCACGTTGAGCGGGCTACTAGAATGGCAACTCCAAAAGCCAGCTGGCCAACTGAAGGCCAGTGCTTTCCTTCTTTTGGAAAATTGCAGTTCTCTGTATGGTAGATCGCATTTTGAAAACATCTGCTACCTTTGCTAATTAAGTCACAGTGACAACTATTCACAGTGATGGAAGTCAGGGAACTCGAGTTCTTGGCTAGGCCCTGCCATTAATTACTAATGTGACCTGGGGGCAAATCGCTCTGCCCCTGAGCCACTCTCGGCTGTCATTTGCACAACAGAGAAAAAAGCAAGAATTGAGGCGTCATATTTCTCTTTGAACTCTAGATTATTAAAGATAAATGGTCTAGAAAAAGGTGAAAAGTATAATTTTATATCACCTAACCTTCATAATAGCCATGGACCTTTAAGGGTTAACTCAGTATTTATTTCAGAAACTTGTATAATTGATGTCACTTATGTACCTAGTGATTGTGAGCTCCTTATGGACAGAGATCTATTCTCGGAGAGTCGGGGTTTTGCGCCCGGGGAGAGCTCACACTTACCACTTTATTCTCACTCACATCCTCCCTTTTATGATAAGAACAAGAACAGTGAACCAGGAGACGTGCAGTTTATTTCCCAGAATCCTGTGGGGCCACAAAGGCTAACGAGTCCCTGTCGTCAACCAGATGGTACCAACCAAATCACCCTCTGCCTTGTGTAAAATGTGATTGGCATTCTTTTCTTTCTCTCAGAAGTTGCAGTAAACACAGCCATCGTAGCAGCCACTTTCCTCAGGAAAGTCTTTAGAAGTGAATACAGAACACCAGAAGAGCGGGGGAGGGAGGGAATAAAAGGAAACTGGGGCAAGTAAAAGACATACAGTGGGGATGGGAACAAGATAACAGCTCCTATTCCATGTCATCCCACCACGAGTTTAGGATTTCATTGGATGACTTATGTGTCTCCCCACCACCACCACCACCATGGACGTGACCATATTTTCTAGCATGGAGGCCACAGCTTGATACAAAACATGTTGCTTCTGTGGTAAAGAAGATGGTCCCATTCTCTAGTTACCAGCATCATGTGATGCACTGGTCCCCTTGGGCTGCCATAGCCAAGTGTCACAGTGTGGTTCCCATCGCCTGAGATTATGTCTCACGGTCCTGAAGCCTGGAAGTCCAAGGTCAAGATGCTGCAGCAGGTTCAGGTAGCAAAACCCAGAATGCCTTAGACGTCATCCAGGGCCCAGCTCTGAGGATTCATGCGTTTCCAATCCCCAGAGCCATGGTCGGCAAACTGCGGCTCGAGAGCCACATGCGGCTCTTTGGCCCTTTGAGTGTGGCTCTTCCACAAGATACCTCGACCTTGGGGGAGTCTATTTTGGAGAAGTGGCATTAGAAGAAGTTTACGTTTAAAACATTCGGCTCTCAAAAGGAATTTCAGTCATTGTACTGTTGATATTTGGCTCTGTTGACTAATGAGTTTGCCAACCACTGCCCTAGAGTAACTGCTTCTCCGCCTTTCCTTAGGTGTTCTCAGCCGACGTTGTTTTGCTTTATGTTATATTCAAGTTGCACATAGCTCAGATCCCTGCAGAATAATTCTGTAAATAAATGCTAAGGAAGCCATAAGTCAAGATCAGTGGTTGAGCAGTAAAGAAATGTGTTCACCAGAGTTTTAATTTGTGGGATGATTTTCATAAATGCTACAGACAAAAAAAATTCAAGAATAACTAGCCTTCACATATTAGTTGGTTAACTCTATTTTTAAAATTCACACGCCTCAACCATTTTAAGTGCTTTCATCTCAATTACTTTTTCAACAGTAAGCAACTAGCCAAAAAAAATAGTTATGCAACACAGAGCTGCACATTTTCCACTGATGTTTGACCTACACTACTCCTCACGTGTGAAACCCCCCAAGAAGGCTGGTGACAAAAGGCCCATGGACACGTGAACTTGGAAATGGCACCGTTTTTTATTGTCCTCTCATGGGGGGCAGGCTGAAGGCCTTCGTTTCTGGGAGGTCAGGCCTGGAGTAAAAGCGAGGTTAGGTGAGCCTCCAGTATTCTCCCAGCCAGTCTCCCCCTGATTTATTCACTAAGAGGGAGATTTCAGGAATAACAGCCATTGTCGTAAAAGCTCCATTCAGCCATGACCCAGAAGTGTATCCATATCACTGAGAACAGCCCACACCCAGCAGAGACTAATACAGAATTTGGAACATGCAAAACCATCACCACCAATAACCCACTGCACCTTTCATTAACCTGCAATAACAAAATGGTGGAATCAAAATTCTAGACTTTATTGACTTATGGTAGGGTTTGTTTGTTTTTAATATTTTTTATTGATTTTAGAGAAGAAGGAAGAGAGAGAGAGAGATAGAAACATCAATGATGAGAGAGAATCATTGATTGGCTGCCTCCTGCATGTTCCCTACTGGGGACTGAGCTTGCAACTTGGACATGTGCCCTTGACCCGGATGGAGCCCTGGACCCTTCAGTCTGCAGGCCGACACTCTATCCAAATCGGCTAGGGCTGTTTGTTTTTAATGGTAGGATTTTGCTCTATTTGCTGAAGATTGATTTAAAATTAAGCAAGTAAAAAAATTAATTAATTAAGCAAGTAATCTAGGTTTTTTTGTTTGTCTACCATGGCCTCTAATACTCAACCATTCCAATATTAACAGGAAAGAAAAGGAAGTGATTATTCATATTTAACTTAGCTAATTAAGCAAAAAGTTTTCTTCAATACTATCGAAGTACGCTAGCTATGACTGTTTACAAAGCTCCACCCACAAATAAACCTCCGGGCCCACGGAGGCATCGGGGGAGAAAAGTGTTTTTCTTACATGATGATGATGCCGTTGTCGATGGAAAACGAGTCAGAAGGGAGCCCGGCAATGTTCCAGGTGCGGATGGTCACGGCTTCTCCCAGGATCCCCATCAGGGAGAAGTCCTCGGAGCAGGGGATGCCCCTGCCCTTGCACAGCTGCGTCCACTCCTTCACTTGGTTCTTTCAGACACACCCGGGGAGAAAACACACAAGGTCAGAGGCTGCTACATGCTGACTCTGTACACTCTCTGTTTACGCTCCATTCATGGAGTCAACAAACCATGGTTGAAGTTCTACCTAAAAAGTGATTTGTGTCTACCAGATTTTTTTTCAACTAAAATGATAACTTAAAATGATAACTCTACGTATTCAAATGAAAATTAATTATATCCAAAGTTAAGATAATGTTTAGACAGGTCACTTCATCATAAAGCCAGAATTTTGTACATGGAAAAATAATCACCAAGTGTCATTCTTCATTTTCTTTCTTTAAAAAAAAAAAAAAAAATATATATATATATATATATATATATATATATATATATATATATATCTTATTTAAAAGTAGCAATTTTTTTTACAGAGAGGAAGGGAGAGGAATAGAGAGTTAGAAACATCGATGAGAGAGAAACATTGATCAGCTGCCTCCTGTACACCCGCCACTGGGGATGTGCCCACAACCAAGGTACATGCCCTTGACCAGAAACGAACGTGGGACCCTTCAGTCCTCGGGCTGACGCTTTATCCACTGAGCCAACCAGTTAGGGCCCAAGTGTCATTCTTCTACAGCTTCACCTGACAAAGCAGTTGGAGGCCACCAGGTGTTCCTGTACATTCTCTGTAAATTACAAATAGACTGAAACTGAATACAGTTTGTTGTGTAACAGTAAATCCAGCTTGAACTGGCAGAGGACCTGGAAAACGCACATTGCTGACTCTCACATGTCCTGAGGCAGGAACCATGGCGGGGCGAGGCATTTAGACACCTACAGGATCAGGACATAGATTAGAGTTTGGGATACCCCACCGGCTGCTCAGGAGCCAATCAGGGACCTCCAACCCAAGTTCACACCCCAAAAAAAGTCAGAAATCAAGGACCCACGAGAGGTTACAGATCAAAGAATTCAGAAAGAGAGAAAGACAAGTGAGATGTCCGATATTTTGCTGCCTGTGCTTTGTTCTAGGATCTTTATGGTTCCATGACTTTGAAGGAACCCTCGTGCACTGCTGGTGGGAATGCCAATGGTGAGCCCCCTATGCAAAACAGTGCGGTGTTTCCTAAAAACGTTAAACATAGAACTCCCATTTGACCCAGTGATCACCCTTCTGGGAATATAGCCTAAGAAACCCAAAACAGCCGAAACCGGTTTGGCTCAGTGGTAGAGCGTCAGTCTGCGGACTGAAGGGTCCCGGGTTCGATTCCGGTCAAGGGCATGTACATTGGTTGCGGGCACATCCCCGGTAGAGGGTGTGCAAGCAGCAGCTGGTCGATGTTTCTCTCTCATTGATGTTTCTAGCTCTCTATCTCTCTCCCTTCCTCTCTGTAAAATACCAATAAAATAAATTTAAAAAAAAAAAGAAAAGAAAAGAAACCCAAAACACCAGTCAGAAAGAATATATGCACCCCTGTGCTCATAGCAGCACAATTCACCATAGTTAAGAGCAGGTGAATGGATATAAAAGCTGTGTTACATTTATATCATGGAATACTACGCTGCTGTAAAAAAGAAAGATCTCTTCCCCTTTGAGACAAGATGGAGGGACACTTTCTTCTCACACTTAGCAAAACACACACACACACACCCCTGCCACACACACACACACACACACACACACACACACACCTGCCACACACACACACACACACACACACACACACACGCCCCTGCCACACACACACACACACACACACACACACACACACACGCCCCTGCCACACACACACACACACACACACACACACACGTCCCTCAGGCTAATGTCGGCTGCAGGCAGCCCCTAGCAGTCACTGGTGGTCTGCCTGGCCCTTACCTGGCGGTAGTTGGTGGTGAAGGCGCCCAGATAGGCCACGACCCCGGAGGAGATGAGGATGTCACCGGTCAGGTTGATGTACAGCAGCCCCAGCTCCAGGGCTGATTGGCTCCAGCGGGTTTTCTCACCCCCGAGGCCACCGATCAGCTGCGTGGCCCGTTCCAGCTTCTTGCTGCACAAGTCAACCTCAAGGCAAACGTGAGTGTGTCAGCAGCCACAGTAGGATGGACTATAAAATCCTGCAAGACTTTACACTCAGAGAGAAATTATTACTTTTTAATTACAAATTTCCACTGGAATTTTTTAACTCTCTAAAAACAGTGGTCGGCAAACTCATTAGTCAACAGAGCCAAATACCAACAGTATCACGATTGAAATTTCTTTTGAGAGCCAAATGTTTTAAACTTAAACTTCTTTTAATGCCACTTCCTCAAAATAGACTCACCCAGGCGGTGGTATTTTGTGGAAGAGCCACACTCAAGGAGCCAAAGAGCTGTATGTGGCTCGCGAGCTTCAGTTTACCAACCACGCCTCTAAAGCAAACTTGAGCTATCTCGTTGTGAACACTGGGAAGTTCAGGATGTTTGAGAATTTTTCCAAAATAAAAGTCTGTCCGTGAGTATAATTTATGAAATTCATAATGATATTTATCATGGACTGCAAAGATGATTTTATTTTAGGAAATGACCTATAGTATGAGACACTAAAAGGTAAGTAATGAAGAACATTCTCTTGCAAATATAGATGTTCCCCCTCCATTTCAATCATCTAAATGCATTTGAATTTAGTATTCTCTGAACACTCCCCACTCATTCAACTTATGGCTGATTTTTAAAATTTTAGCAGTTAAATGTTTACAAGTTTTCATAACTTATGCTTACTTACAAAGTACAATTTCCAAGTTGTTAAATGCATCAACCTACTCAGACACCTGCAAATAACCTTACGTGGTGGCATTGATCCCCCGCTGAGGGCCTGCTTTGTGCAAAGGACAGTTAACTAAATTTGATTACACATAATTAAGCCATGTGAGTAGCAAATAAAAAGGGCAGTTATGAAGGTAGCAAACTTGGGAAACCAATTCAAGCCGTGCAATAGCAATATTTCAGTAGAATACTTGGATTATTTTTATTTATTTTAGCCCTAGCCAGTTTGGCTCCGTGGATAAAGCATTGGCCTGTGGACTGAAGGTGTCCTGGGTTTGATTCCAGTCACAGGCACATGCCCCAGGTTGCAGGCTCGATCCCCAGTGGGGGGCCCTGCAGGAGGCAGCCAATTTATGATTCTCTCTCATCAGTGATTTTTTTTTCTTTCTCTCTCTCTCCCTCTCCCTTCCTCTCTGAAAACAATAAAAATACATTTTTAAAAATAAAAAAATTAAGTGATTCAGCATCATTATTTTTGGGAGAAGACAAGATTAAGTAAAGTTTACTTCAAGGTTTAAAATTAAATTATTCACGCGAAAAAAAAGAAGTAAATAGTGTCACCGATGTGCTTCAATGGTTTCATAACCCGGAGGGTATGGTTCAACCAGAGGGCCAGTGAACAAAATTCGTGCACAGGGGGGTGGGGAGGGGTGTCCCTTCAGCCTGGCCTGCATGCTCTGAAAGCTTAGGAGCCCATGGGGGATGTCCAAGTGATGGCTTAGAAGTGGGCCTACGCTGTCAGCCAGTCATCCTTAGCACTGCGCTCGCCAGCCGAGAGCCCTGTTCGGGGCTTCTGGCTGAGGAGTGCTCCCCCGATGGGAGCACACTGACCACAAGGGGCAGCTCCTGTGTTGAGCATCTGTCCCCTAGTGATCAGTGTGCATCATAGAGACCAGTCATTCTACCATTCGGTCAATTTGCATATTCACTTTTTATTATATAGGATTCCCAGTCAGAGCACATGCCCAGGTTTCGAGCTCAATCCCCAGTAGGGGGAGTAATTCCACTCTGAAATCAATAAAAATATTTTTTTAATATATTTTATTGATATTTTACAGAGAGGAAGGGAGAGAGAGATAGAGAGCTAGAAATGTTGATGAAAGAGAAACATCGACAAGCTGCCTCTTGCACACCCCCTACCGGGGATGTGCCCGCAACCAATGTACATGCCCTTAACAGGAATCGAACCTGGGACCTTTCAGTCCGCAGACCGACGCTCTACCTCTGAGCTAAACCGGTTTTGGCAATAAAAATATTTTTTAAAGGAAGGAGTAAATAATTGATAAAAACAGAGACACATTATTTTATAATAAGAATTTAGTTTATACTTTTCCTAATGCTATTGACACATATTGAATAATTGTTTTTAGATTAAAAGATATAAAATACTGTATCAATTTATCTAAAGGTGGGTTTAAAAAAGCAAAAGGTATCTAACTGGTAATATTTTTTGATACTTGCTAAATTTAAACCTTTTCTTTTTTTAATTTCCCCCTTTTCTAATAGTTTCTGTCTTTCTTCATCCATTATTCTCTCAATGATCTTAAAGTGGCAAATCAGGCCTTGGACTATGACAAAGTTGTCAGAAGAAACAAGTAAGTAAAAACACTTTAGCTAAGATTTCTCCTCCGAGAGCAGGTTTTTAGTAGACATGTGCATATATTCATTTTACATCACCATAATTTTTTTTTAACATTTTACTTCGGAAAATAAAAATGTCAAACATACAGCAGAATTGAAACACACTTAGAGTGAGCAACAACATACTGTCAGTTATGTTATGTAAACGAAAACTGATCGCTTGGAAAGCATGCTCAATGATAGGTCGCATTTCTCAATATTAGCCACATATTTGCACAAATAGAGAACATGTGCACCTGCCCCACAGGAGGGGGCAGTCTGGCACCGCAGGGCAGAGCATGGCTATTCGGGTCCGAACGCCTGGGTTCAGATCTTATCCATAAGGCTTAGAACCTGGGTTATCCGTGGACAAGCTGCTCACCTTCTCTGCGCTTTAGTTTCTACAAAAAGGTGCAAAGAGATTACCTCCCTCAGTTTTGGAGGGAATAAGTGAGATAGCACATACAACAGTGCCTTCCATATGAGAGGCACCCAACACCGTTTGACTGCCACCAAGTATCTTGACCTCTTTTCTGGGACATGCTCGGACTTCAGCGGTTAGATTTTACGCACAGCATCGCTGTGTGAGTGAGAGCAGCGGCCGCCAACCTTTCGGGCCTCACGGACCACCAGTGGCCCACGGACCCCCGGCTGGCGACTGCTGAGTCAGAGCCATGTTTTTAGTCTTAGAGACATTGTCAGTGGCCACAGCGTGGTGCTGGGTGTTGCGTTCTAATCTCAGCTTTGCCACGAACTCTTGCACAACCCCAGTCAATTAACACGTTGCCTCTCCATTTCCTTGCCTATCGATAACATGAAGAATCATTTAAATAATCTAGCTCGATATGTTAATAATACAAGGGCAGAGATGACTGGCAATTTTTTTTTTCTTTCTTTGGGAGAAGGAAAGGACCAAAGGAAGGTACACATTTTGGGCTCTGGGGCCCAAGAGGCAACATCGAGGATATCATATAGGTGCTTATATAACCTTTTAATATGTAGTCACTTATAAATGATTACTAGCTAGTGGACCATAAAAATGGCCGTGGGCCACAGGTCACCAGCTTCTGACCGGCCAGCAAAGAGGATTGCCGTGGGAGGTGCACGCATGAGCGTGGCCTTCGCGCACGGCCGTGGGCGATCTGCCCACGTTCCCCGGCACCCTCCTGTACCTGGTTTTCCAAGTCAGCCTTCTTCTCCTTGTTCTGCTCCAGCGTCTCCTGCAGCTTGGCCAGCTTGTCCTGCACCTCCTGCAGGGCGGCCTGCTTTTTCCTGAGACCGTCCATGGCGATCTTGAGCTCCCCTTCGGCTGCGGCCAGCTTGATCTTCTTGGGAGCGACTATTTTTGCCACTCTGCAAGCAAGGGAAATCGGGGAATGAAATAGACACTTAATATCCCAGCGCCCCATCGCTGGGTGTGCATTCCTGGCATCCCTCCCCTGGCTCAGAGCCCATCTTCCTATACAACCTAGACTGGTTCCCTTGCTCTCCGCTTCACCTGAGAGTCAGGCAAACCTGATCCCAGCACGTAAGGCTTGACTATTAATGCCCGATACAGGCATAACGTTTTCAAACAAGTAATTGTTTTTTTTTTTTTACCAAAAATAAATAAATATTTGGTTGTTGTCAGTGTGATATTTTGGTGATTTTGCAAAAGGAGAATAGCACATGCAGGTAAAACATTACAGAGTTCGGGGAAAGTAGCTTAATTCTGATGAGGAAAAGGTGAGGTATTCTGTGTCAGTTTACTTCTTTTTTTTAAAAAACATTTCAGAATATACCCTTAGGGAAAGCCCAGTTTTCTTATAAACCTGTAAGTTGGTAATAAAAGGAACCATGTAGGAAAAAAAAGAGTGGATCTAAATCATTTTCTCTTTCTGGAGAATGGAATCAGTCATGCTATCTTTCTAAACAAACGATAAAACATTACATTAAAATTTAATCATTGAACATAGCATATCCTGGTCCCAACCTATACTGCATGTAACACATGTGCAATGACTCCAATTGTATTTGAAAGATCCTGTAAGGGTTGCTTTTTGAAGAAATAACCAACGATTTTCACTCTGCACACGCTATGCCTGATCTCACACAATCATCAAAAAGGTTCCTTGTCTCACAAAGAGCATGCGCATGTGACACCAGTGGTTACAAGTGGCCCAGGCCCCGGCCTTTCAAGGGGGCCTGAGGTCTGCCCTTGTCCACTGGAGCACCTGTGTCAGGTATTTCTTCACGTGCTTCAGTCAGAACCATGCATCGCAGCACACTGAAGACGCAGGTGTGAGACGCGAGCCGTCTCCTGCTAGAGAACACATTAGGGATATTTGCTGGGATATAAAACACCAGCACTCTTCTCATAATGTTTTTTATTTTAAAATGTGGATTAAAAATATATATGTAAGTTGCGTTAACATGTAACGTTTTCATTGCTCTTTAAAAAAAAAATGAACTCTTGCCGAAACTGTTTTGGCCCAATGGATAGAGCATTGGCCTGCAGATTGAAAGGTCCCGGGTTCGATTCAGGTCAAGGGCATGTACCTTAGTTGCAGGCACATCCCCCAGTAGGGGGTGTGCAAGAGGCAGCTGATCGATGATTCTCTCTCGTCGATGTTTCTAACTCTCTATCCCTCTCTCTTTCTCTCTGTAAAAAATCAATTATATCTATATATCTATATATCTATATCTATATCTATATCTATATCTATATCTATATCTATCTTTAAAAAGAACTCTTGCCCTACCTGGTTTGGCTCAGTGGATGGAGCATTGGCCTGCGAACTGAAGGGTCCCAGGATCTATTCCCATCAAGGGCACATGCCTGGTTGCAGGCTTGATCCCCAGTAGGGCACATGCAGGAGGCAGCCAATCAATTATTCTCTCTCATCATTGATATTTCTGTCTCTTTCTTCCTCTCTAAAATCAATATTAAAAATAAATATTTGATCTTTAAAAAAACACTCTTAAATGTATTTAAAAGTTTTTCAGTTTTAATTTCTGGCTGATAGATAATAAACAAAAGCTTTTGGGTCTCTAATAATATTTAAGAGTATCGAGGGCTCCTGAGTCCAGAAAGTTGGGGAGCATTGCAGCTGTGAGCTTGCCTCCACCATGCATACAAGCACAGAGCACAGGGATCGGCCTCAGTTTCCCGGGCTCCTCTCAGCTCTGTAGCTTCCAAGTTTTATCTCATCAAAGAGTGGCCACCTTGGAAACAGAGCACCTCAGGTCGCTCTCGGCACTTACTTGTCATACGAATCCATGGCTATGACCCATTTGCACAGGCCTTCGGCCGCCGTGGACGCATTTCTGATCTTTTCAGGGACAAAGTCCGGATTTGGAATGTAATTTTTCCTGATGATGTTCATGTAGGCTGGAGGAATGTTGTCTTTGTCGTACTCGTGAAGGGACTGTAGGAATCGAATGTCACCAAGGACTCTCTTCGCTGGACCCCAGAAATCCTCTATCTTCTTCCCGGAGCCCGAGGGGTCGGGGATCTTGTCGGACTTGATGCCTTTCAGAATGCAGATAGCCTCCATGACCAGCTTGACCCCCGCAGGCGGGCTCTTCATGGACTTGACCACGGTGATGTCCTGGGGATGAAACATGCCCGTTATTTAGAACAAGTTTGTGGGCGGGTCATTTGTAATTGGTTTTTATTTTCAAGCCAAGCTATAGGCTCTAGAATCTCATTGTTCAGGTGGCTGCAATTAGAAGTATTGTCGAAGAAGCATTGAGAAATCTGTCTTCCCCCAAGTTAAAAAATACAATTAATGATGGGGAGATACCTATGTAAGGTTACTTACGACATAAAGTTCTACTTCAAAAACACACAAAAGAGAGACTTGGCTGTCACAAAGTAAGAGTTTTGTAGCTTCTTAAAGACTATAAAAATGCAAATGTTGGAAAAATACAAAAATTATAAATATCACGATCTATAATCATTATATATATATAGTTAACCACATTTTGTTTACATTCTTCCATATAATTTCTGTGTGTGTGTACATGCTACAAACCAGTGTCTTTTAACCGACAGGATCATGGTCTACATAGCATGCATGCTGTTTTAAGAATGATTTCAATAGCAATATCTGGCGAACAGCCTTTCATGCTGGTGAACATTTCCCTCACCATTCTAATGGCTGCACAACCTTCCAATGTATAGACATGAGTTACAATCCTTATACGCTATCAAAGCTTTTTCACTATTACAATTGCCCTTTTGAATAAATGACTTTATGTTCTTTATTTTGAAAGCTTTTAACACATATTGACAAACTGCTGTCCAGAAAATATAAGGGCACCTGGTTTACTACCTACACCCTTAGCAACATTTGTAGGCATTCTGATAGGCAAAAGAAATCTTATTTCAGTCTGTGTTTCTTTAAATATATGTGAGGTAAGGTCGATTTTCATATGTTCAGTGACTATTTGTATCTCCTCTTTTGTGAATCACTTCTTTATATCATTTTACAATCTGATCTTAGAGCTACTTATCTGTAAGAGCTATTTGTGTGGACATATTAATCTCTTGTTTGCCATATAATTCAAATATTTTTCCCCAGTGTTTCTAAACTTCTGTCTGCAGAGTTTATAGGAAACAAGGTGCCTTGGTTCTTGGGTACTAAAATTTATAAACTTTATAAAAGCTGTACTAATTGTGAAAAATATAATATATCCAGATTCTATACATCACAAACAATATTGCTTAGTTTATTTTTTTTTCTGAGTTCTCAAACACCCAAGAAATACTAGGTCCTAGTCCATTGGTAGTTTACAAATATGACTTATGTTTTTTACTATTTTATAGTAACATAACCATTTCCATTTAAATTTCCATCAGTCTGAGATAAAGAGTAAGGTACAAGGAAAAGCTCCAACACTCTCCCACTTCCCCACCCAGCAGGTTAGCCTAGATTCCCCCACACTACTTATTGTTTAAAAATTAATCTTTATCCTTCTCAATTGAAATGTTCCCCTTCCATATCCCAATTTTTATTATTTAATACCACATTTTATCAAATCTAAACATGCTGTTAAAAATATAAGCCAAATTATTGTCTACTAGAGGCCTGGTGCACGAAATTTGTGTGTGGGGGGGGGGGGTGTCCCTCAGCCCAGACTGCATCCTCTCCAATCTGGGACCCCTTGAGGGATGTCCGACCACCTGGACATCCCTCTCACAATCACAAGCAGTCAGACATCCCTCTCACAATCCAGAACTGCTGGCTCCCAACTGCTCACCTGCCTGCCTTCCTGATTGCCCCTAACCCAGGGGTGGGCAAACTTTTTGACTCGAGGGCCACAATGGGTTCTTAAACTGGACCGGAGAGCTGGAACAAAAGTAACCTGACCATGCTGGTACTCTCATCTTGGGCTGCTGGTGAAGGAGTGGAGGGGAGAGCAAGAGAACCCTCCGCTCTTTCGGCTCCGAGGGCCGGATAGAACAGCCGAACGGGCCACCACTGGCCCCTGGGCCAGTGTTTGCTCAGGCCTGCACTAACTGCTTCTGCCTGCCAGCCTGATCGTCCCCTAACCACTCCCATGCCAGCCTGATTGATGTCTAAACTGCTCCCTTGCCAGCCTGTTTGCCCCCATCTTCCCTCCTCTGCCGGCCTGGTCACCCCTAATGGCCCTCCCCTGCAGGGTTGATCACCCCCAACTGCCCTCCCTTTTAGACCTGGTGCCTCCCAACTGCCCTCCCCTTCTGGCCATCTTGTGGTGGCCATCTTGTGTCCACATGGGGGCAGGATCTTTGACCACATGGGGGCAGCTATTGTGTGCTGGAGTGATGGTCAATCTGCATATTACTCTTTTATTAGATAGGATATCACACACACAAAACAACCACTGGCAAACACTGACACAGTACAGTCGGCCCTCCATGGTCACGGATTCCACATTCGCAGATTCAACCAACTGAGGATCGTTGTTTCTATTTCCTAAACAATACAATATGAACTATTAGCCTTTACTTTGCTTTGGTAGAAAGGACTCTAGAGATGATTCAATGTGTGCAGGAGGACGTGTTAAGGTTACATGCAGATACTGTGCTATCCTATTGATAAAAGCCCATGTGGTCGTCACACCCTCATGATGTGCTGCCCTCATGCCACAGCGAGTGATCACCAGGAGGCTACATGCACAGCGGGCACGTGCAGGTGGGCAGGGGCTTGACACTGGGTGTGCAGCACAGAGACGGGTCCCCTGGCTCCACAGGGCATGGAGGCGGGGCCCGTGGCTCCTTGCAGCAAGGCCTGTGGGTCCTGCGGGTCTGCCTGGAAAATTTCGCGCACCGGGCCTCTAGTTTTACATAAAGAACTTGAGCGTGCAGATTTGGTTATCAGAAGGGGGTTCTGGAACCAGGCCCCGCAGACACTGAGGCACATCTATACTGTCTCACACCTGCTGCAGGGCGCACCCCAATTACAAATGTGCCCAAATAGGAAGAAGGCCCACCTTAGCATCAAAACATACACTTGGGCCTGATGCCCCTGTCCATTACTGCGGTTGTTCGGCGAAGTTCTTAAGGTGACAGGTGTTTAGGGTAGGTTGTGACATTGGGGAGGTTTCTTCTTTTTCAAGATGGTCTCAGTCATGCACGCATATCTCTTTTTCTTCAGGTGAATTAGGGAACCCTGTGCCAACCTGACAGCGGCTTTGACTGCATTCACAGTGGGGACGGGTTGCAGCACACAGTGCTAACTACGGGCCTCCTGGAGCTCCGAGGACACTTCCCACAAGTGCGGCCATCTTACCTGCGCAGTGAGGGTGTCCAGGGCCGAGAGCGCCGACTCCAGGATGGGCAGGGCCCCCGCCAGGTCGGCGTCACACTCGTCTTTGATGGCCTTGGCCGCCATGGCCTGCTCGTTTGCCACGATCTCATCGGCTTTCACGATTTTCTCCGTTTTGGCCACTTCCATGGATTCCCTCTCGATGATGATCATCATTTCATCCACCTCTTTGCTGGCAACCTTTAGCTGCGGGTGGAGTGCCTCCAGCTCCGTCTGCATGGTGGCCACTTGCGCGGCCGCGGAATCCAGTTTTTCCAGACCCACTTCATACCGCTTCTTCATCTTCATCACGTCGCTGAAAGCAAACACACACACACACACACACACACAGCTTAGTCCCAGGCTCCGGGCCCTCCTACGAGAAAGGAAACTAAGTGTTCTTGGGCTCTCTGTGCTCGCTCAAAGCACGGCGAGAGGAGGGACTGGGAAAAGTTCCACCAATGTCAAACCTATAAAACACAGAGCTTCTGAGGGTGCTTACCAGGGGACTGGGTGTGGGGGATAAGAGGGATGGTGTTTAAGGGTACAAAATTGCCCTAACTGGTTTGGCTCAGTGGATAGAGCGTCGGCCTGCGGACTGAAAGGTCCCAAGTTTGATTCCGGTCAAGCGCATGCACCTTGGTGGTGGGCACATCCCCAGTAGGAGGTGTGCAGGAGGCAGCTGATTGATGTATTTCTCTATCCCTCTCCCTTCCTCTCTGTAAAAAAAAATCAATAAAACATATTTTTAAAAAAGTAAATAAAGGTAAAAAAGTGTAAGGAATCGTAAAAACCCACAGCACTCTAATTCACAGCAAAAGGAAGATAGCTAATAACATGGTATAATAATTATGTAATGTGATAAAATAGTGGTTCAACGGCAATCACGTTACAATATTAAATGGATCCACGTCACAAGCTTAAACATACACAATGTTACACAACAGATTTATGTAATAAAAAAGCGATGGTAATACAAAGTGTGTGACTGAGCGGTAGTCAGACATGTTAGGTAATGCATCTGTACAAAAGAATAAGGCCCACTCCTGCCCTTAAAAAATGTTCGCGGAGGAGTCATTTTTTTCTTATTGGACAAAACTCACTGTGCATGTGAAGTGAATCTCTATCACATCACAGCAATGCCATTTTTGTACACACAAATACTTTAAAACTGCTGAAGCTCACTTAGAAATATAAAAATTCTCGCTTACCTTCTTTTATTTTCCAACAGCACCTTGAAGGTGGAGATTAATTCCAGGTAAGAGGTTGGCGTCACATAGTTGTATCTCTGAAGTTCAATGAAGAAGGAGGTTGATAGTTCTATGGTAGATGTGTGGAAGCTTTTGCACATGTCGATGCAGCCATCTCTTATATCATCTGACATCTCAAGTTCTTCCAAGAAGCGCGAGGCCACGGCCTGGAGGGCATCCTCAGGCCACGACTAAATGTGACATAAATGCTTCAGTGCTTGGTCCACGATATGCCCTGAGTCTTACCCTGTGATCCGTTAGAACTTAGGGGTGTTATGGATGGGGGGGGGGGTTAGAATGAGGGTGGGGATGGATTAGGGAAGATGTTTTCTGAGGAACTCCCCAGTCCTTGCATGCTCAGGGCAGGGAGCGAGCAGGGAGTGCCTGTGCTGCCTACCAGCTCTATGGTTTGTTTGGGGCCCAGAGGAATTGTTCATAACATTGCAGGAGCGAGAAAGAGCAAAGGAACGAAACTTACAGAGTGTCTCTTTCTGTGCGCCTTCTGCTGGAATTACCTCACTTAATTCTCCCAATAGCTCTCTGAAGTAAATGCTATCTTTTCCCCTAGACTCCAGAGTCATATGAACAACTACCTCCTTCATTTCTCTTATAGGTATCTCACACTCAACCAGTCCTGTCTGGTTCCTGTCTTCCCAAAAACAGTTGCCTAATCTTCTAATCTTCTCCAATTAGATAAACATCACCTCACCCACCCAGTTACTCAAGCCAAAATGCAGGAATCCTCCTTGAGGGTGGAGAAAGAGAGGTAGGGGTGTTTATACCTCTGTTCCTTGCCAGCAGGAGCTGATATCTAGGTTTTGGGTGCTTGAACCTGCCAGGCCGTCCTTCTCCCACAGCTCCAAAGTCCAGCAACACTCTTCCCTCCCTTCTATAACCAGCTGTAGTAACCACTTCCTGCTCCGCCCACCACTGTTTGGGTCCTCTACCATCCCCTCTCATTTCCTTTAAGCCTGCCCACCCCTCCACGGAGAGTCTTTTCATTCACCTTTCCCCAGTGACACCTTCCAACGTGCCCTGTCTTTCCCTGACAGGATCCTGCTGATACACATGTTTACCCTAAAACTTTCTATGGTATATTGAGGATAATGACTGCATACACTAGCAATAAAATGATTTTTTAATCATGATTATTTCTTGAGTTATATATAATAATAAAAGTACAATATGCTAATTAGATTGGACAACCAAATGACCTTCTGGAGATCATTCCAGATGTCCTTCTGGATGAAGCTGCTGTGGTGGGGGCTGAGGCAAAGGTGGTTAGGGGCAATCAGGCATGCAGGCAGAGTGGTTAGGGGTGATCAGGCAGGCAGGCAGAGTGATTAGGGGCGATCAAGCAGGCAAGAGAGCAGTTAGGGGCAATCACGCAGGCAGACAAGCAGTTAGGGGTGACCAGGCAGGCAGAGTGGTTAGGGGCAATCATGCAGACAGACAGGCAGAGATGGATGTCCTACTGCCAGTTTAGACCCAACCCCCACAGGGATTTCCTGCACCAGGCCTCTAGTAATTTTATAAAAATAATATAGTATTATTGATCACAAAATTTTGTTAAAACTACATTTTTAGGGGTGGGGGGGAGTCTACAATAAAAATCATGACAGAGAATCAACATTTCTAGAAATCTATCAACAATGTACATGGCAGTACCTGAAACCAGTCAATGGTGCAGCAGTTAACAAGAGCCGGGAACTTTCTCAGACGAATCCGGAAGGCATCCCCAATGGGGCTCATGGCCAGGACAATGTGCAGCTGGTTGCGGCAGCGGTCGATGAACATGTTGAACAGAGCTATGGGGCTCCCGTCGGTCTGCTTGGTCTTATCCCTTTGGCGATCAAGCTGGCGCATCTTTTCGCATATCTCTTGCTTTTCATCTAAGGCAAAGAGATTTGGAACTTCCCCCGCGTTGAGCAGGTTGTTGACATCTTCTAGAAACGATTCCTTCTTGATCTGAGTGTCTGTAAACAGGAAGACACCATGCATCTCGCCCTCGGCACATTTCCTCAGGATCACTTTCAGATCCTCATGCCACTCGGTGTTGCCGTAGCCCTTAGTGATTTCAACCTGGAAGACGGAATAGTCAGCCATGTGGGCAGCTAATCTGGTGACAGACTGCCTCCCGCTGCCCCCCACGCCGACCAGGAGAGCATGGCTCCGGGGCTGCTTCAGGATCCTGGAGATGCGGCTGATGTGCTCAATGGCAAATCGGAACAAGACGAGGCTCATGGTCTTCTTGCTCATGTTGTTGTATTCCTCCAGGTGGGTTTCTACAATCACCCGAAGGTCGTCCATGTTACCCACTTCTCTGTAGTTGGTGTCCTCCTTCTTGATGTCGTGGAAATCACAAAACATTAAGCTGCGTAAGTCATCTTCTTCCACTACCCCATCACCATTGAAATCCAGCTTCTGAAAGAGCTCGTGAAAATTTTCACCCATGTGATTTTTCAAAATTTCTTGAATGTACTCAATAAGCCAATGTCGGTCTGTGTTATCCAGGAGGCGATCGTAATACACCCTAAGGACCTGGATAATGATTAAAAACCAGCTTTAGGAACAGACTCTTCTAGTGTGTGTGTGTGTGTGTGTGTGTGTGTGTGTGTGTGTGTGTGTTTCTCATTTCTGTGCTAATCTCAAGTAATAGAAAAAAGTACTCTTGGGAAATTTGAATGGGATTTATTAAAAGCATATCTAAACCATTAGGACTAACTCATGATCATGTTTATTTTAAATATCCATTTTCATCATACATACCGTATTTGCCGGCATATAAGACGATTTTTTGGCCCTGAAAAATATGCCTCCAAGTGGGGGGTAGTCTTATACGGTGAGTATATAACAAACTCTGTATTTTGAGTGGAAATGTTAGGGGGTCGTCTTATACGCCCAGTCTCTTATACGCCGGCAAATACGGTATATGAGATACCACACAGTTGCATGCAGTTTTCAATAAGTAAAGGTAATTTGGGGAGACGGAAGCAGATGGCAGAGAAGCTGTGAAGACTAGAGAAAGAGTGTTAAGAACCAGAGAAGAAAAACAACTAGAGAAGAGAAGAGACTGCCTCTGCTGGCTACTCAGATAAGACAGAGCTGGCCACCAGTTTTCTAGGGTTTTCCACCTTCTATGCCATGGCTTTCTCTTCTCCAAGCCAGGTAACAGTTTGAAAATTATTGGAAAATCAATAGATATTATTTTTTTACAGCACATATTCTAGAGAAAGAGAAAATGTCTTCTGTGGAAAGCAAGTTTGTTTTGGACATTTTAAAACTATTTTTTTTGTAAGTCATTGCAGAAGGCAATCTACTAAAATAAGCTCTGGCTATAGGCACATGCTATTGCAGCTGTAAGAAATAGTGAACCAGACTTGCTACGTGAAATAACTTTCTTCATAATGGTGTGCATGTGCCTTGGGCCACAGTCCATTTTGGACTGAACTGTGTCCCCCCTAAATTCATATATGTTGAAGCCCTATCCCACAAAGTGACTGCATTTGGAGAGGAGTCCTTTATGGTGGGAATTAAGGTTAAGAGAGGTCATCAGTCTGGGCCCCAATCCAATAGGACTGGTGTCCCTCTAAGAAGGGGAAGACATAGCAGGGCTCCCCCCACCCCCCTGCAGGCACACAGAGCAGGGCCCTGTGAGGACACAGTGACAAGGCAGCTAGCTGCAAGTCAAAAGGAAACCCTTCGCCAGAACCTTGATCTTGGACTTCTGGCCTCCAGAACTATGAGAAAATCAACGTGTTGTTTAAGACACTCAGTCGGTGGTATTTTGTTATAGCAGCACTAGCAGACAAATACCGACAGTCCTAGGGTTTTGTTGGACTCGACATACCTTGTGGTTACAGCACCATCTCCCATTTATTTATATAAAAAAGAAGTTCCATCATTTCGTCGTCTGTACATGTGTGCTTTATGTTTTTTATTATTTATTTACCACAAGTAAAGGTCAGGGATTGTTATCTTTCTTTTAGGGTTTTTTTTTTTGTTTTTGCTTTTTTTTTTTTACTGTTTCACTTAATTACTGCTATGTATGTGCTCCACGGGAGTGATGTAGGTGCTTATGTAGGTGGGTTCCGACTTATGGCGAAAATCGCGTTACTTCGCCGTAGGAACAGAGCTCCGAAGGAACCCCAGGACCTACTATACATAGGCGATATAAGCAATGCAAAGTCTTGTCTACAAAATGCCTGACATCTAGGGGAAATCACTTCGCCTATCTACACCAACCAGCTCCTTCATCTACACAACAGAAGTAGTAATACCTGCCTGTGAGTCTCACAGATGCATGGCAGCAATAAAATGACGACAGGCGTGAAAACCATAAACGTGAGAATTAAAATTATTACCGACTGCCCTGCGGTCAACGCAATGGTGTTCAAGAATAATGATCTCAGCGTTCTCACCACTGACAAGTGGATGGCATGACAGTGCAAAAGATATGATTGCATCCTCCCCTATACCAACAAGTTCAACAACTACTTTTCTGTGGAATAACATAGTTTCCCAACACAAGCCAATGGTCACTCCTCGGATGGAGGTATGAAGACCTCGTACCACAGCCCCCGGGGAAGAGGAAGCTGAATTAAACCCACCTCACTCATCGGACACCAGTGCCTAAGCATAATCAGCATATCACTATCTAGATGGAACTTAGTAAGAACTTAATGCAGTGTTTCCCAAAGACTGTCAAATACTGGCAGGCCCTGGGGGAAGCAGTGACTACATAAAGCTGCTGCTCTCCTGGAACTTCTATTCCAGCAGAGACCATCGGTAAGCAAAAAATAGAGATGGAATCAGGTGGCATTCAGCTATGAAGAACAAGGCAAGATGAGAAAGAACTATAGAGGGGGTGGGGATGGTCCAAGGCGAGGCTCTCTGGTCATGGATATTTGAGGAGGTCAGTGGGGAGGCCTTGTGGAGACTGGGGCTCAGAATGTTCTAGGAAGAAGGATCATCAAGAGCAGAGTTCCTGAGGTGGAGATGCTAGATGATTCCCAGAGTGCCACGCGGCCATGACCAAGTGCTGCCACAGGCCGCGCAGGCCTTCGGGGAGGCCAAGGACACCCGCCTCTCGCCTCGCTCCCTTCCCACCTTGCAGCATTATTTACGTTACCCAGAGCGTGGACCCCACTCAGGCACTAAGTGGCCCGCATTGGAGTGAAGCCAGAATCTGCCCATCACACTTTCCCCAAGAGTCACCTACAGGGACCTTGCTGTGGCCGGAACTTCCAAGCAGAATGGACCTTCTCTTGGGCATAAGGTTGAAGGTGTGAGGATTTAGGAATTCGGACTGTAGACTAGAAAGCCTACAGAAACAGAATTTTAAAAGCCTCATTTGGAATCTATGCCTCTGTAGCACATTGTTTTAACATAGCAGTGCATCCCAATTTTCCAGATGTTTCTTAAACTACAACCTTAAAATTAAAGTAACCATACAATTTACATATTAAAATGGAAAAACACTCTTTCTCCAACATTCTCATAGCCTTTGCCTATTTAAAAAAATATTGAGCTATTGTTTTTGATGTGGCTTTTGTATTCTCTATCTCTTTCACTATTTCTTCTTCCCTCCCTACACAAATTTTTACAAGAAAATGTTCACCCACATTCCTCTTCCAGAAGAGAAGATTAAGTATATTTATATATGGTTTCTATGCTCTCCAAACTGGTTTTCTTTACAGCTCTTTCGGCAGCTAGTCAAACTATGAGTAAATAATGTAAATAAATATTCACTTCATATAAAAACAGACCAAAAAGTGTCCCTCCTCAAAATTATTTGAAGTCAAACTAACAAAGATGAAGTCACCCAGATCAACAGGAATGCCTAGCAAGGAGAGACAACCCGTTTAGATAGCCTAAAATATATTCGTGTTAAACATTTTAAAAATCATCTTGATGATTGCCCTTCATAATGACAACCAGCACATTGCATTTCAGCAACATGAACTGCTGAGCATTCTTCTTTGCTCAGTGGTTGGTATGAGGAAGGTCTTTGCTTTCTGCGTGACCGTATTTCAATAGCAGGGACACTCACCTCGTGAACCCAGAGACGTTTAATGGCCTCTTTGGTCTCTGTGGTTTCCGGTCGGGACAAACAAATGCCCTGAATGACTCGGGAGAAGTCCCGCAGGTTGAACAGATAGTGCGACTTGGCTGGGGTAGGCAAGAGGTTCTTCATCGCCTCTTTGTACAGAATCATCGTGCCGTTGACAATCTGTGAGGTCAAAGTCAGAAAATCCTCTGGAAATTTATAACTTAAAAAGGATTAAGAGAAAAGGGAAACAAGTAAGCAAATATAGAACTCTGATACGTAAACATTTTGCATGCCTAACACAATTTTTGTTCTGACCAAATTGGTTTAATTCATAGAATTACCATTTCTTATAATAATGATAGGATTTCTACTTCTTTCAAAGTGACTTTCCATTCATTATTTTTATGTTCAAAGGAACTCCATGAGCAGCTGAACCACTTTAACGGGCTTTAAATCTCTTAAATAAGGGAACGCCATAGCAACCAAGGGGCCCAGGTGATGTAACTCAAGTCCAGGATCTACTAGGCCCACGGTCGGCAAACTGAGGCTCGCAATCCACATGCGGCTCTTTGGACCCTTGAGTGTGGCTCTTCCACAAAATACCACGGCCTGGGTGAGTCTATTTTGAAGAAGTGGCATTAGAAGAAGTTTAATAAATTTGGCTCTCGGAAGAAATTTCAATCGTTGTACTGTTGATATTCGGCTCTGTGGACTAATGAGTTTGCCCACCACTGCACCAGGCAAATGAGTTCTGCCCCTTTCCACTCCCTGCATTCTCAACTGCTTACAGACAGAACCCATGAAAAACACAGAGGAAACAGTGTTTTCAAAGAGAGGAAAAGAAAAATATGTAAAGAAAGGAAAGGAGAGTTAAATAGGATAAAAAGGGGAGGGGGGGGCAAAGGGCATGAGTAGGGTGGAAAGGACGTGGGGGATTATAATCATTTACAAAAACTCTCTGTGCTTAACCTCCGCCTGGACAAGGACCAGCTGTCGTCCTCCGCCCTCCTGGCAAGGACAGGGAATGGCACTTCCCGAGACTGGACCCCAGGGACCCCAGATGTTGGGGCTCAGCGCAGCTGGGAGGAGTACCTTCCCCAGGCACAGGGCCCATGCTGTGCACCCACTGGGACAGGGACACCCGGGGAACCACAAGTTCTCCTAGAGGGCTCCCAGTCAGAGGATAGATCCCACATGCCTTCCCATTGCTAATGGCACTGGGGGTGGGGGAGAGAGATTCAAAATACTCCCACATGAACATGTTAAACAAAATTTGTACACATTATTATTATTATTTGTTGTTATTTTCATATTTTTTAAATTAATTTCAGAGAGGAAGGAAGAGGGGGAGAGAGAGAAACATCTATGATGAGAGAAAAATCATGGATTGGCTGACTCCTGCACGCCCCCTACTGGGGATGAAGCCAGAAACCTGGGCATATGCCCTGACTGGGAATGGAACTGTGACCTCCTGGTTCACAGGTTGGCACTCAACCACTGAGCCACGCTGGCCGGGCTATGTGGATTTTTAGGCTAAAATCCAAAGTTTCACACACACACACACACACACACACACACACTCACACACACACGGAAAAAGGAAAGCTACTCTGGCTCCTTTTCCGGATGCTCCCATAACCTGGAGAGAGGCGCCGTGGGGGGTGGGGGGGGGAGGGAGCAATGGTTCTCATCATCTTTTCATCTTCTAGGGATGTTTTTGTGGAAAAGTTTAATATACTTATAGTGGTATATTTTCAAAAGATTTTATGCCGCCTTAATGAAAAAAGCAAACCCACTGTAAATTACTCACCAGATTTTTAAGTGCCAGTTTAAGATTCTAGAGAAGATTGTGTACATGGACTTGTCACTGAAGTCATTGATTGTTATAATATTGAAATGCCGCATGAATCGAGGAGTCACCGGGTTTCGACCACCACCTGTATGTTGAAGAGGTAACTCTTAACCATGTTGCTAATACATACCGGAGTATTTTTCTCTAATATCTTAGAGCATCAAGTAACTCAAAAGATGGACAGATTTACGGTACACTGAGGTGTTAAGGATAATTAGTTTTTGGATAACTCTGACCTCAAAAAAGTATCCCCCCTCAAATGCAAGATTTTGCTTTCTAGTTGAATTATCAGAATGAGTTCAACTACTTAGACAAAATCCGGGGTCAGACCTATGTTACCAACAGAGCCATTAGCCACCTTCTCCAGGACTTACAGTCCAAAACAGTACATGGTGAACATCCTCATTACAATAAAAATGTAAAGAGGCCATGTTGATCTAAAGTAAGCCTGAATGACCGAGCGCGGGGTCCTTCCCAGCTGTCTGAGGTTCAGCAGAGCCTCAGCAGGTGGCCGATGTCTGAAGATCCAACATCTTCAGTGCATCTCCCTAAGGTTCCCGCATGTGGCTATGTCACTGGCTACTCACGCTTTTAAAAACAAAAACAAAAAAAACAAAAACTTGGGGATTGTCTCACTTTCATGAAATAATGATAACATTTTCAAATATGAGGCTGTAATAACTAGGTGGCAGGGAGGCAAAGCAGAACTGAAGCCTGAGACCCAGGAGCAATAATTTTATTTCGGGGGGGGGGGGGGGGAAGGGGGGTGGGAGCGAGAAAAAAGAGTGCCTCGAGCTATTACCGATTCAGCAAACTGTCTACACTACAGGTCAGATAAAGGTCAGAGGGTTCAGAGGTAAAACCAGAGAGATTTACAGAAGAAGCAGTATGTTGAGAAAAGGAATTTTAAAAACAGAATACCAGAGCTCAGGAGAACAAGGAAAGCTATCCGAGTAGGTTAGCCAAGCCATTGTGGCTATGCCAGCATACAACACTTCTCCATGTAGGGATTCCTGGGTCTATGCATTTCTCTTGGAAAATGTCAAGGGTCTTTAGGAATTAATTCTTTGGCCACTTCCTACCTAAATTCCTCTTCACAGCCTGTCTAATCTAGGGACTCACGGGCCTGGGGCAAGGTTGGGGAGAGGGAAGTGGTCCCTGAGGCAAGGATGTTTCACACAGTTGGAACTTTAGGGAACGGAACAGACACGAGCTGCCCGGAGGCAAGGACAGGAAATGGGGGCCAAGGGGTTCAGAAGAGTTGGTGGGAGAATGGCCCCAACCAAGACAGCCCACTCTGCAGCGCTGACCACTGGGGAACACCCCTCGGGTCATAGCATGTACACACGGGAAGTACAGACACGGAGCATTGCCACTCGGATAATTCTATCGGGCGTCTCTTTCTCCAGCTCTCTCTTTAGATATGGCCAGAGTGGCTTCCAACCTGAATAATCACAAACCTAGGACGTGTACCTGGAGGTCCCATCGCACACATGATCTGAATGTCCACTAGTTTAATCACTGAGCAGTCTTTCAGGTCATACCAATTCCAGTGGTCCAACCACTGTCTCAGCAACTCGATGGGCGGCTGAGCGCCATACACCTCCCGGGCAGGCATATTGACGTCATCTACAAAGACAACCTGAGGACGACCAGGGGCAAGGGAAGAGGCATTAGAAAGATCAACATCTCATTAGAGTGTCCCGCTGTGCTGACAGTGTTGGGGCAAAGAATCGGGTCGTCATTTTGTAGAGCATGGGTATGGGAAGTGATGGTTTCTTTTCAAATCAAATATTACACCCCTTTGCATCCATGCTCCTAAGGAATAGAGGGACAGTTTTCTTACTAACCTTGAAGGTTGAGTTTAGGCCTTACTAATCCTCTCATTCAATTTGTTTCTCAGTATGCCTTCTCTTTATCCTCGCACAACTTCAATGCATTAACATAAACAAGAAAGGTGTGCTTGTAAATGAGTATAACCTCAGGTGGGGAGAGTGTGGTTGGGACCGTGTTCTTAGTAAAGGAACACAGGTAGGTCATTTGACAACTGGGATGTCTATGGGTCTAGAAAAGCAAGCAGCAAAGACTCTGCTATGTAAAAATGTTAATGAGAGCATTGGGAAGGTAGATAATTTCCCAGATGAATAGTCTACTTTTAATTTAAAGGGCAATCGCTTGTTTTTAATGTCAAGCTGTCTAACCCACAATGCACATACAAATATGAACACACTTTTAAGGAAATTTCTTAAACAAAATTTGTGACAAAACACACACACACAGTACAAAAACTTTAGCCCAGCCAGCGTGGCTCAGTGGTTGAGCGTCAACCTATGAACCAAGAGGTCATGGTTCAATTCCTGGTCAGAGCACAGGCCTGGGTTGTGGGCTTGATCCCCAGTGTGTAGCATGCAGGAGACAGTTGGTCAATGATTCTCTCTCATCATTTATGTTTCTATCTCTTCCCTCTCTTTTCCTCTCTGAAACCAATAAAAATGTATATATTTTATTTTTTATTATTATTTTTTAATATATTTTATTGATTTTTTACAGAGAGGAAGAGAGAGGGATAGAGAGTTAGAAACATCGATGAGGGAGAATCATCGATCAGCTGCCTCTTGCACACCCCGTAATGGGGATATGCCTGCAACCAAGGTACATGCCGTTGACCGGAATCGAACCTGGGACCTTTCAGTTCTCAGGCTGACTCTCTATCCACTGAGCCAAACTGGTTTTGGAAAAAACGTATATATTTTAAAAACTGTACAAAAAGATGCCAACCCTCAGTATAAGTGGGTTCTGTGTTCTGAGTGGAGCAGCGTACATGACTAGGACCTGTGGTGGACCATGTATGTAGAAACGGAGTGATTACCATTTTCTTGCCCAGAGGAGGACCAAACACTCCCTTTCTTCTTTTGTCCAACTTTGACATGATGATGTTCTGAGTTTGAGCTGCTGTAGTCTGTGCTGAGAAGTTAATTATCAGAGGCTTGTAGACTTCTTTATTGAGTTGAGTTAAAAGGAAGTTCTATGTAATAGGAAATAATAAAAATGAACCATAGTTGGAATTGGGTTTTGGCATTTCAAAATAAATGAAATACATATCATGTGACGAGAGAGGGTCTTAGCCATGCACAAGGACTAGAAATAAACAGAAATAACAGTTGCCATGTCGATGAGTGTCTCTGTTTGTCCAGGCCCCATCCATTTGGCTTCTCTGATTTCCAAAATCACCATGTAGATTACACATCCCATCTCAATGTGGAGCCACAGGAACTGAGAGGTTAAGAACCTTGTAAGGTCTCAGGGATGGGGCAAGACCTTAGACTGCCATTTGTAGCTCTCTGCATCAATGTTCTTTGTGACATAGCTTATTATCTTTCCACTTAAATACCAAGTTATCCGATTGTAAGGGAGGAAGTGTAAATAAAACAACTGCGTTTTTGAAATGGAATTCACTGGAAAGTGGGTGCAATGACCATGATTGCTAATTGAGATGTTGTGTTCTACAGATCATCTTGTAGAAAAATAATGAAATGGAGAAATATTTATAATATATTAGGTAGAAAAAAAGCAGATTATGAAATAAAATGCAAAGTATGTTTTCAATTTTGTGAAAAGCAATGTTGTTTTTGCTGGGACTGAATTCGATGGGGGTACAAATGACAACTGGCTTTGTTTTTTTCCATTCACCGTGTCAAGTCTCTGTTCCCTGACCCTTGATGATATCTTAGGTAAATAACTGATACCTCCGGTATTTCTTTTAAGTCCAGGCCAAACCAACATCATGATTTAAAATCTCAGCCTAAACCTCTCCTCTGTCTGCTTTTGTATACTCCCTCATATAGAAAGCATTTAGATTGCAATACAGGTGCCATTCCAACCTGTTGGGAAAGACATTATTTAATAAGCTAGAGGCCCAGTGCGTGGAATTCGTGGGTCCCTGGGCCTGGCTGGCGATCGGGGCCTTCTGGCTGCTAACCGGGCCTCCCTTCCCTGGCTGCCTGCTGCCCGCTGGGGCCTTCCTTATTCTGCGCCACCCTGGGGTAGACAGCGCACAGCAGAGCAAGCAGTCAAACTCCCTGTCTCCCAGTTGAACTCCCGAGGGGACAATTTGCATATTAGGCTTTTATATATGTAGTTGATACCAGGACAATTACTTAACTATATACCCCAATGTATTCCAAAAGGATTAAATGATGAAATAAAGGAGGGGAAACAGGTCCTGTCATCATTTGGGGGGCAGGGGGGTGTGAATTGACAGGGAAGCTGCAGTGGGAACAACTGCTGATGGCTCCTTGCTCCCCTCCATCTGCTGCCCAGTTTCCTCCCTCTCCCACGACTGGGGTTTGGGAAGTGGCAGAACAGAGGCAGAGGGACCGAAGTCCTACTTCACTGGCTCTAAGGTGGTGCTCTCTCAGCAGATGCATTCTTGACTGCTACCGTGGCAGGCTTCCGAATGCTTCTCTCTGAGAGGTGCAGGTGGGCAGGACCTTCAGATACCCCAAAGGGACACCTGCCCTGCACAGGTCTCTGACAGAGGGAACAAATGGCCCCTGCTGCGGTGGCAGTCATCTAGAATGAAGTAATATAGAATGCAGAAATAGAGCATGCAGCCATCTAGAACGGAGGCCCAGGAAAACTGAGGCCCACTTATCTCCCACACTGTCCAGACAACCCTGGGAAACTTTTGGTTGCCATGAAAAAGGCTGAGGTGCTATTGACTCATCCCAGCCAGTCTTTTCTCCTCAGAAACTTAAAATTAGAGATAAGAACTGATCCTTGATCGATATGATCCCCAAACCTCAAGAGACCCCCCCCCAAACAGGATGCATAAAGCAACTGAGATTTGGGGCTGCATCTGTCACAGCAGCAAGCATTTTCTTAACTGACACACAGTGGGTATGATTCTAGGAATCATTAATAAAAAATTACTACATCATTACATTACTAAAAATAACTAAGACCTTTTAGTAAAATTACTACATTACTTATGACTACACAGTAACCATGCAGATAATAACTGATAAAATAAAATATCAAGTATAATTAACTAAAACACCTTTTTTAAGGGATATAAAATTCTTCATCCTGGACCAAGCTATTTTTATTAAAATACCTAAAAAGGGACAGTAGCATAGTGATCTAAAACAGCATCGTATATTTTTCTAAAATCAATTTTCTAAAATGCATAGGCAATTACACAAAGTTTATTTGTGGCTCTAACATCAAAACACTTGAGTATTTAAAAAAAATATTAACTGTACTATTTCACGTGGCTTTAAAAATCTGTAAGAATAATATGCACATTTTAATATGCAAATTTCTACAATACTTACAATAATGTAAGCACTCTTCCCAGTTCCTGTCGGTCCTACAAATACTGATGGCTTTTGATGGGTGGTTAACAAGTCCATTAGTGCCGAGTATCGAATCGTGTCCAGAGTTGGTACAATGATTTCATTAAACAACATATCTTTGGGGATTGAAGGGGCTTCTGCCAATTTCTTTATCCATGGCTCCCATCTTCCCACTCCCTGTTTACAATAAATAGCCAAAGAGGGAATCTTATGTCATAAATACTTAACAATACTTTTTTTTTATTTATCTCAGAGAGGAAGGGAGAGGGAGAGATAGATAGAAACATCAAGGATAAGATAGAATCATTAATTGGCTGCCTCCTGCACACATACCATCCCTCTCCCCTCACCCTGCCCTGGGGATGGAGCCTGCATCCCAGGCATGTGCCCTGACCAGGGATAGAACCATGACTCCTGGTTCACAGGTCAATACTCTACCACTGAGGCTATTGCAGCCCGACTGTTCTCATTTTTAAGGGGAAAAAGGCTATAAAATTATTCGTTGGGGATCCAGCGTGATCCCAATTCCACGTGGTTCTGTGTATAGTTAAATAAAACATATTCCTAAACTTGGTCCTTAAAACAGTACTTATGGGAGCTGTGATACAAAAACAAAAAAGTAAACTAAACAAACCCCACGCAGGTCAGACTGCGCCATCTGCGTGGGAGATGCTGAGCGAGCACCACTGACTCCGCCCTGCTCCCTCCCGCAGGACCCCTGAGCTCCTGGGAAATGCCAGCTGCGCCGAGAACTTCCGAGACACACGTGTCCTTGACCAGGAAGCCCCTGGTGCTGGAGCCCATGTCATCATATGTCATTTCATTTAGTGAGTACGACCTGCCCATCGGGTATTGTTACTCATTTCGTTTTATTAATGAGAAACACAAGGTTCAGGGGGATTTGATACCTAGACCAAGGCCGTAGAGAAAGAAAAGGGTTTGATTAGGACCCCGACCCAGTGTGTCTGACCTTCACAGGCCAGGGCACCTTCCTGACTCCCTGCTGTCCCTGAAGGTAAAGAGGGGTGACAGGGTGGTCACAAGGCCATTATGTGCCACGTGTCCCGGAGGGGACTTTGCCCGGTGGGTCCTTGCAAATCTTCCTTCAGAGCTCTTACCTCGGTGATAAACTGATAATCATAAATTGTTTTTTTCTCAGGGAATGGGACCGTTAGTGCTTTTGAAGATGTTTGTTCAGCACTGCTCAGTATTTTAAACTTCGTTCGAGTTACATCTGAAATTGGGCCCTCCATTAGTTCTCGAAGAATCTTATTATATTTCAACCGATCATCATCTCTACAAGAAGCACCGACGGACCATATCAACGAAAAGAGAAAAATGCCCTGTGTTGTGAGAAATGAAAAGACAGTTTATTAAAGAACGACTTTAATCTATCCTTGACGCTTGAATCAGATTAGCTGATTAATACCCGTGAAAGGAAATTAATAAACTGATAGACAATGGTAGGGCATCTCAAGATTTTGTAATAATTAGTTTTTAATGAAACTGCATGTTTTATAAAAAAAAAATCTTACTATCAGAGGAGATAATACAATGCAAAGTATAATTTCTAGCCAGAGTGAAAACTTAAAATGACTGGAAAATCACATGATATTTTAAGTATATGGCAGGACCTTGATAGTAAAAATAATATTGAGATAGCTTTTATAAAATATATTATTTTAATAAGGAATAATCAACCCAAAATATAGATAGTTTTTAAATTTAAATTTTGATACAGTGTTTTGTATTTGTTTTTTTAAGTAGAATAAATTCATGTTCTTTTGCTTGTTCGTTGTAATAATTCTTGGAGCACTAGTTGCCTAACTAGAACTGCCATCTGGCAAGCTTTTCTTCTTACGGCACTCAGGCAGACGGGACACGGTCGATGGCGAGGCCAGCCTTGAAATAGGAAAACCTGTCTGCTTGTTTCTAAATCAAATACCCTTTTCACCGCCAATCCTAACACAGCCCTGCCTCTGCTTAGAAAGCTCATAGACTCTGCTTTTGACACAATGCTACCAGATTACTCACCGACTGTTTCTCTCTGGAAACTAGTCGAAACCAATTTCTCTCACAAAATATAAGCAATAAGAGTAACAGATTGACTACGTGAGAAGAGTTACTGCCAGCGATACAGAATTTTTATCAGAGATTATTCCAGGTCTGTGGATAACTTCACTTCTCTTTTCCAAATGTGCTTACCGATGATATATTGTCTTGTTTTTCTCACTCCAAATATATGTGTATGCATACATATGCACACGGGAACGTATTTTAAACATTTATATCTCACAAAAAAAGAGAAGAAAACTGAGGAGGAGGAACAATGAACTGCTACGATCTGGCAGTTGGAAGAGAGGCTAATCTCATTGCCAAACGGGGCCTGACATTTTGGAGAACCGTCATTTCTGAGGCTGACCAAGGGGGTCCAAGATTTCCGTTAAGGATCTAAGAAGGTCATTGGGCCCCACCTAAACCTCGCGCTGCAACAGAGCTGCCCTTTGGTGCAGGCCTTTCCTGACCAGCACCCTTGGTTGGGGCCTGACTTCCTCCTCGCGGTTCATCGACCTCCCACTGTCCAGCCCCCAGTCCCAGGGGAAGCTGAGTTCCATGAGCATCAGATGGCTCTCCGTCACGTGACCACAGGCAAGGGGCCTCACCTCGAGTAAGGAGTAAGCCTCACGATCATTTCTTTCTCGCACTTTCACTTCATCGGAAAACTCATCCATAAAACAGTCTATTAGATTCATTAAGGATCGGACTAAGTTTGTATCGGAGGTAGGCGATAATTCCTTAAGAAAATCAGCAAAACAAAGATTATAAAACAAATTAGTTGAAACTAGGCACTAATTAAGATACCACCAACTAATATTTACTGGACTCAGTTAGTCCTAACGGCCGTGGTACTTAGGAAAACATCCTGTCGTGACAATTCTAGTTTCACAGGCAGGGAAACGGAGGCACACATTTACTCCCTGATCTAGAGAGTGCCCCATCGGGGTAGTGTTTGTTCTGTAACCACTGAATCACCAATTTTAAAAATTCACTGAACCATGCTTAGTTAATTTAATCAAAGACATAGATTCCGATTTTATACCCCAAAATTAAAATTCTTTCAGAGAAGGCAATTAATTTGCTAAAAAAAATTTAGTAGAAAAAAAACACCCATATTTTAAAACTACTTAAAATACAATAGTCCATTAGAAATTAGACAACATTTTAGAGAATTTTCACCCAGATATGGTCAGGTATGCCTTTGGGATTCTTTTTAAGAGAGGCGAGATTAGCACCCAGACATTTTCTCAAAACCCTCAGATGTGTCATGCAAACTATTTCCAATGGAATGTGTAGGTGAGTAAAAGTATTTTTACTCGAATGAGCAGAAAGATTTTAGTCAAAGCAGTGAATAAATGATTTTCATATCTAGGAGCTGACCATACAAGCAGACATTGAAGTGGACAATTTGGATTTCTTACTTATTTTTTTTTAAATCTTGAAATTCCCATCCCTCTTACCTTTGCGTGCTTCCTGATAAATTCGACAGAGACAGGGACCATTCTGTCAAATAAGGTCATGAGATATTCCTTCTGGGTAGGATTGAGCGTCGGAGGTAGGAGATTCACCCAGGACAGCATCAGGGGCCTCCACCCCAGCATGTGAGGCTCCATGTAGATCATGCCACACCTGGAAACCTGCAAGAGCAACCAGGCTTAGCATCCAGGCAATGCCCACAAAAGAAATATGGCCGGGCACTTCTGTTTCTTACAAACTTCGGGGGCGGGGGAGGGGGAGGGGGAAAGCTTAATTTTATTCACTTCCATGATCTAAATCGGTGGTCGGCAAACTCATCAGTCAACAGAGCCAAATATCAACAATACAATGACTGAAATTTCTTTTGAGAGCCAAATTTTTTAAACTTCAACTTCTAACGCCACTTCTTCCAAATAGACTCGCCCAGTCCGTGGTATTTTGTGGAAGAGCCACACTCGAGAGCCGCAGTTTGCCAACCAGGGATCTAAATTATTATCTGACTTTACAAATGGTTGCAGACAAAGAGGAAAAACAAAAAATAAAAAACACCCATCCAGACTCGAATTTGTCAAAGCACATCAACAGGTATGTCTGCACTGGAGAATTACAGATTCTCTCAAAATGAAGTTGACGAGTATTTTTCACTCAAAGTCAAAGTGATGCAACAACAGAAGCACCTACAGCAGAGAAGCAGCATATGGCTTTCCAGACATAGGAACCGAGGCCCAGACGGAGTACTTACGGTGGCAGGAGAAGCAACCTCCAAATCCATCGGCTCAAAGATGAGATTCATTTGCGGCG